>BTRK01000002.1:39395993-39733913 GCA_036245805.1 Pristionchus mayeri | reverse complement strand
GTGATTGGGAGAAAGAGGAAGAGAGGGAGAGAGAGGAAGAGAGGGAGAGATGGAGAGAGGGAGAGAGGGAGAGAAGAAGAGAGGAAGAGAGGGAGAGAGATGAAGATAACGAGAGCGGGAGAGAGGAAGAGAGGGAGATAGGAAGGGAGGGAGAGAAGAAGAGAGGGAGAGAGAGGAAGAGAGGGAGAGAAGGAGAGAGGGAGAGAGGAATAGAGGAAGAGAGGAAGAGAGGGGGAGAGGAAGAGAGGAAGAGGGGGAGAGAGAAAGAGAGTGAGAGAGAGGAAGAGAGGGAGAGAGAGGAAGAGAAGGAGAGAAGGAGAGAAATAGAGAAGGAGATTGGGAGAAAGAGGAAGAGAGGGAGAGAGAGGAAGAGAGGGAGAGATGGAGAGAGGGAGAGAGGGAGAGAGGAAGAGAGGGAGATAGGAAGGGAGGGAGAGAAGAAGAGAGGGAGAGAGGAAGAGAGGAGGAGAGGGAGAGAGATGAAGAGAACGTGAGCGGGAGAGAGGAAGAGAGGGAGATATGAAGGGAGGGAGAGAAGAAGAGAGGGAGAGAAGAAGAGAGGGAAAGAGGAAGAGAGGGAGAGAAGGAGAGATATAGAGAAGGAGATTGGGAGAAAGAGGAAGAGAGGGAGAGAGAGGAAGAGAGGGAGAGATGGAGAGAGGGAGAGAGGGAGAGAGGAAGAGAGGAAGAGAGGGAGAGAGATGAAGATAACGAGAGCGGGAGAGAGGAAGAGAGGGAGATAGGAAGGGAGGGAGAGAAGAAGAGAGGGAGAGAGAGGAAGAGAGGGAGAGAAGGAGAGAGGGAGAGAGGAATAGAGGAAGAGAGGAAGAGAGGGGGAGAGGAAGAGAGGAAGAGGGGGAGAGAGAAAGAGAGTGAGAGAGAGGAAGAGAGTGAGAGAGAGGAAGAGAGGGAGAGAGAGGAAGAGAAGGAGAGAAGGAGAGAAATAGAGAAGGAGATTGGGAGAAAGAGGAAGAGAGGGAGAGAGAGGAAGAGAGGGAGAGATGGAGAGAGGGAGAGAGGGAGAGAGGAAGAGAGGGAGATAGGAAGGGAGGGAGAGAAGAAGAGAGGGAGAGAGGAAGAGAGGAGGAGAGGGAGAGAGATGAAGAGAACGTGAGCGGGAGAGAGGAAGAGAGGGAGATAGGAAGGGAGGGAGAGAAGAAGAGAGGGAGAGAGGAAGAGAGGGAGAGAAGGAGAGGGGGAGAGGGAGAGAGTGGAAGAGAGGGAGAGAAGGAGAGAGGGAGAGAGGAATAGAGGAAGAGAGGAAGAGAGGGGGAGAGGAAGAGAGGAAGAAGGGGAGAGAGAAAGAGAGTGAGAGAGAGGAAGAGAGGGAGAGTGAGGAAGAGAGGGAGAGAAGGAGAGAAATAGAGAAGGAGATTGGGAGAAAGAGGAAGAGAGGGAGAGAGAGGAAGAGAGGGAGAGATGGAGAGAGGGAGAGAGGGAGAGAAGAAGAGAGGAAGAGAGGGAGAGAGATGAAGATAACGAGAGCGGGAGAGAGGAAGAGAGGGAGATAGGAAGGGAGGGAGAGAAGAAGAGAGGGAGAGAGAGGAAGAGAGGGAGAGAAGGAGAGAGGGAGAGAGGAATAGAGGAAGAGAGGAAGAGAGGGGGAGAGGAAGAGAGGAAGAGGGGGAGAGAGAAAGAGAGTGAGAGAGAGGAAGAGAGGGAGAGAGAGGAAGAGAAGGAGAGAAGGAGAGAAATAGAGAAGGAGATTGGGAGAAAGAGGAAGAGAGGGAGAGAGAGGAAGAGAGGGAGAGATGGAGAGAGGGAGAGAGGGAGAGAGGAAGAGAGGGAGATAGGAAGGGAGGGAGAGAAGAAGAGAGGGAGAGAGGAAGAGAGGAGGAGAGGGAGAGAGATGAAGAGAACGTGAGCGGGAGAGAGGAAGAGAGGGAGATAGGAAGGGAGGGAGAGAAGAAGAGAGGGGAGAGGAAGAGAGGGAGAGAAGGAGAGGGGGAGAGGGAGAGAGTGGAAGAGAGGGAGAGAAGGAGAGAGGGAGAGAGGAATAGAGGAAGAGAGGAAGAGAGGGGGAGAGGAAGAGAGGAAGAAGGGGAGAGAGAAAGAGAGTGAGAGAGAGGAAGAGAGGGAGAGTGAGGAAGAGAGGGAGAGAAGGAGAGAAATAGAGAAGGAGATTGGGAGAAAGAGGAAGAGAGGGAGAGAGAGGAAGAGAGGGAGAGATGGAGAGAGGGAGAGAGGGAGAGAATAAGAGAGGAAGAGAGGGAGAGAGATGAAGATAACGAGAGCGGGAGAGAGGAAGAGAGGGAGATAGGAAGGGAGGGAGAGAAGAAGAGAGGGAGAGAGAGGAAGAGAGGGAGAGAAGGAGAGAGGGAGAGAGGAATAGAGGAAGAGAGGAAGAGAGGGGGAGAGGAAGAGAGGAAGAAGGGGAGAGAGAAAGAGAGTGAGAGAGAGGAAGAGAGGGAGAGTGAGGAAGAGAGGGAGAGAAGGAGAGAAATAGAGAAGGAGATTGGGAGAAAGAGGAAGAGAGGGAGAGAGAGGAAGAGAGGGAGAGATGGAGAGAGGGAGAGAGGGAGAGAATAAGAGAGGAAGAGAGGGAGAGAGATGAAGATAACGAGAGCGGGAGAGAGGAAGAGAGGGAGATAGGAAGGGAGGGAGAGAAGAAGAGAGGGAGAGAGAGGAAGAGAGGGAGAGAAGGAGAGAGGGAGAGAGGAATAGAGGAAGAGAGGAAGAGAGGGGGAGAGGAAGAGAGGAAGAGGGGGAGAGAGAAAGAAGTGAGAGAGAGGAAGAGAGGGAGAGAGAGGAAGAGAAGGAGAGAAGGAGAGAAATAGAGAAGGAGATTGGGAGAAAGAGGAAGAGAGGGAGAGAGAGGAAGAGAGGGAGAGATGGAGAGAGGGAGAGAGGGAGAGAGGAAGAGAGGGAGATAGGAAGGGAGGGAGAGAAGAAGAGAGGGAGAGAGGAAGAGAGGAGGAGAGGGAGAGAGATGAAGAGAACGTGAGCGGGAGAGAGGAAGAGAGGGAGATAGGAAGGGAGGGAGAGAAGAAGAGAGGGAGAGAGGAAGAGAGGGAGAGAAGGAGAGGGGGAGAGGGAGAGAGAGGAAGAGAGGGAGAGCGGGAAAGAGGAAGAGAGGAAGGGAGGAAGAGAGGGAGAGAGGAAGGGAGGGAGAGAGGAAGAGAGATGAAGAGAACGAGAGCGGGAGAGAGGAAGAGAGGGAGATAGGAAGGGAGGGAGAGAAGAAGAGAGGGAAAGAGGAAGAGAGGGAGAGAAGGAGAGATATAGAGAAGGAGATTGGGAGAAAGAGGAAGAGAGGGAGAGAGAGGAAGAGAGGGAGAGATGGAGAGAGGGAGAGAGGGAGAGAGGAAGAGAGGAAGAGAGGGAGAGATATGAAGATAACGAGAGCGGGAGAGAGGAAGAGAGGGAGATAGGAAGGGAGGGAGAGAAGAAGAGAGGGAGAGAGAGGAAGAGAGGGAGAGAAGGAGAGAGGGAGAGAGGAATAGAGGAAGAGAGGAAGAGAGGGGGAGAGGAAGAGAGGAAGAGGGGGAGAGAGAAAGAGAGTGAGAGAGAGGAAGAGAGGGAGAGAGAGGAAGATAAGGAGAGAAGGAGAGAAATAGAGAAGGAGATTGGGAGAAAGAGAAGAGAGGGAGAGAGAGGAAGAGAGGGAGAGATGGAGAGAGGGAGAGAGGGAGAGAGGAAGAGAGGGAGATAGGAAGGGAGGGAGAGAAGAAGAGAGGGAGAGAGGAAGAGAGGAGGAGAGGGAGAGATGAAGAGAACGTGAGCGGGAGAGAGGAAGAGAGGGAGATAGGAAGGGAGGGAGAGAAGAAGAGAGGGAGAGAGGAAGAGAGGGAGAGAAGGAGAGGGGGAGAGGGAGAGAGAGGAAGAGAGGGAGAGCGGGAAAGAGGAAGAGAGGAAGGGAGGAAGAGAGGGAGAGAGGAAGGGAGGGAGAGAGGAAGAGAGATGAAGAGAACGAGAGCGGGAGAGAGGAAGAGAGGGAGATAGGAAGGGAGGGAGAGAAGAAGAGAGGGAGAGAGGAAGAGAGGGAGAGGAAGGAGGATAGGGAGATAGAGGAAGAGAGGGAGAGAGGAAGAGAGGGAGAGAAGGAGAGGGGGAGAGGGAGAGAGGAAGAGAGGGGGAGAGGAAGAGAGGAAGAGGGGAAGAGAGAAAGAGAGTGAGAGAGAGGAAGAGAGGGAGAGAGAGGAAGAGAGGGAGAGAGAGGGAGAGAAGAGGATAGGGAGAGAGATGGAGAGAGGGGAAGAGAAGGAGAGAGAGAAAGAGAGGGAGAGAATGAGAGAAAGAGAAGGAGAGAGAGCGAGAGAAGGAGAGATGGAGAAAGAGGAAGAGAGGGAGAGAGGGAGAGAGGAAGAGATGGAGAGAGAGGAAGAGAGGGAGAGAAGGAGAGAGAGAGGGAGAGAAGGAGAGAGCGTGAAAGAGGAAGAGATGGAGAGAGGGAGAGATGGAGGAAGAGAGGGAGAGGGGAAGAGAGGGAGAGAGGAAGAGAGGGAGAGAGGAGGAGAAGGAGAGAGAGGAAGAGAGGGAGAGAGGAAGAGAAGGTGAGAAAGAGAGAGGGAGAGATGGAGAGAGAGGGAGGGATGGAGATAGGGAAGGTGGAGAGGGAGGAAAGGAGAGAAGGAGAGAGGGAGAGAGGAGAGGAGAGGGAGAGGGAGGGAGGGAGAGAGAGGGTGAGGGAGAGGGATAAGTTAGAGGGTGAGAGATAGGGAGAAGGAGAGGTGAGAGGGTGAGGGAGGGGGAAATGTTCAGGGAGTTTGAGAGAGAGATTTTGAATCCGAAAAAAATAAAACGAAGGCTAAGAACCCATCCCGGAACACGCCAGTCGATTGCGCGCACCGTGGCGCGCGCGATCGGCTGGTTTTTTTATAAAAAAATATATCATTGCAATGATTTGTAATCAAGCGACGATATAAGTAATGCAACAATAGTTTTCCCAGGTGGCACGACGTAAGAATAATTGTGTCGTCTATCATTTGCTAAGTTTATAATTACTGATATGTTCGTCAGAAGTTAATATATTCATATTGCGTACTCGAATTTCGAAGCACTGCAATATTGTAAATTGTTTACTTACTCAATATGGATAACATTCAACTACAATGCTAAAGGTGAGATGCATTTCGATGATGTGCGCTCGTATGTGATGTTGGAATCGGCAGAAGGAGTACTGACAAATACGAAAACAACTCGACGTCAAGCAACTCATCGTGAGGTCTGAAACGAATTGTACCGGTTGACAACCATCCCCCAAAAAAAAATCAAATTACATAGTTGGTCGGAAGTCGGGCGATATAATATTCACAGTTTTGCTCACTGCTATCCGAAGCGTACAACGTCATCCACTCGTTTTGAATGTTTGAAATATATCGGATATATCTCACTCCGCTGAAATATTAGCATTATTGATGTTTGAAGTAAACAGCTTTGACCTGCTCAAGGATAATCTAGAAATAAGAAAAAAAGTGAACATTACTTACCGGATCTTTAAAATGGTATTAAATTCCATAGCTTGGGTATCCAGGATATGTATTTCAGATCCGTTAAGAACGAAATAACAAAAAGGGGAGGCATCTATACTGTACATGGTAATGTATGGGGACTAAAATGTGCATGTTCTCAACAAATTCCAGAAATTCAAACCTCAAGAAGAATTGCATGATCCGCGACTATTTTAACCACAGGTCTGTCCAATGCGTAGTTCCTCTTGGAGAAGAAGACCTTTCGTCTAAGTTTCGAAATTTTGGGCATTTGTCCATCTATGATTTCTTCTTACCTGTGAATTCCCAATATCGATGTATTCAACATCTTATTTGCTGATAAATCAACCGAAATTAGGTTATCATCAGGGTTATCCGAAATACGATTCACGAAAGTCTTCCCATTTTCCTTTCTTGAACTTATTCCTGATAACTGGAATGATTCGTTCTGAAACGATAATTTATCTTGACAATTTCGACTGTAGATATGCACCGGTCCCTCATTTCGAGTATATGTCACTTCGATACAATTATGACGCAAGGATGCTTTGCATACCTGCAAATATGATACTTACTTTTGTTTATTATTAAACTAATGATACCTCCAAACCAGTTGCGCTACCGTATACACTAAAGTATATATCGTTTCCTAGCACGATAACACTGTGTATTTTGTAATGTATCAATGCCGCTTCCACTTTAATTAACCTATAAGAAATAACGCTAAATAAATGCGATGTTCAAGTATCATACTCGATTATAGCAAATAACCTATCCCTCGCATCTTTTGGGCAGTAGTGGTAGAATATTGTTTCTGAAATAAATATGCTGATAAAAGACCCGTTTCTATTACGAACGGTTTTCTGTAACGTAGATTTTTGTATTCCTAGGCAGCGATACTGTCTTGAAAATTTGGAGATGCATTGATATCCCTGTTGAGCTGAAAGTAAAATCAGTTAACATTCACAAAAGTATGCACTGTGGGATTGTGGTTCATTTCTTGGCTGATTTCGTGAGGTCAGGCTACGAAAGGATTTGATCAATAATAATTATTTTTTTTGTTATTTACAAGCAAAATATAATCTGCCAACCTGCCCTCCTCCTCTGATTCGTTGCCTGCCTCTCCATTGCTAGAAGTGGACTCAATTTGTGGAATCTCGAGGCGCGCTGCCACTGACGTTTTTGTCCACTGATTCATGGAATTTATTTTTGGGATAATAAGTTTATTTATAACGATGTCTGGTTTCTCGTTGCGCGCCTTCGCATTCTAAATTCGGAAGATTAAATAACTAAAGTGTTAAATATATGCATCTTTTACACATTTTTGAAATGCTATAATTGTGAGGAATGATAGGTGAGTTTAACACATGAGTGAAACCAAACTTGAAAATTCAAAAATAAAAAAAACAAACTGACCTGTTGCTCATCTGCGTATTGTATGTAAGCATGTGGAATTTTAATTGTGGGAGCATTCAATTCCTTATTTTTGTTGTCTCTATGTTTCCGATGCTTGCGCGCCATAGTCGTCTACGACTGCGAACACGTTACGTACACATTATCATTATCGATTACGATCGATCCAAAAGATTTCGAAACACCTAATCACTGATATCGCTCATTGGAAAAATGTTGACCGGGATGAATGTTTGCACAAATTGAAAACTTAATTTGACAATCCGAAGAACGCAAATATTCAAACACCGCACACATATTAACTATTCGGAATCATCAACTGAGCCCAGAAATATGGACGGGCGAGCTTGAAATAGACAAAATCGGATGATCGAAATTTATACGGTGATATGCACTATGATCAACGCTTCTGATCAAGCAATGCAATTATTCAAATGTTAAAAACATCCAGCGTCAAGAAATGTGCAATCGATAGTGAATAATGTATGTGCATCTCTTCGTCTTCCCTTATCACTCACGAGAGGAGGCGAGCCATGGCGCCGTCAATGGAAAACATCCGTTTCGAAACACATTGCGAACCATATTTGTCGATATGTTCGTCGAATGATGTAAAATAGTGGACGGGGGACATCATTATATTTCAATTTAGTCGTTTAAATAAACTTTTCATCGATACTCACATTTTCGTTAAAATACAACATTCGACCTATCATATATCCAAAAATTCAGTTATTTTCTTGTGGAAGTTCCGCAGCCACCCAGTAGTAATCGTCTCCCATCAGATCGTGGGCAGTGACCTTTGAATAAAGAATAAGAATAAGAATAAATTGGTGAATAAAGAATAATAACAATAATAAAAATAAGAGTAAGAATAAGACCTCTCCGTCGTGAATGCAGTCGACGTACCAAAGGTGTCTGACGCCTCTGAAATGTTCCGAAATTAGGTTTTCTAAAGATTATTTAAAATGTTTTCTTAAAAGTTAATTGAAATTTTAAATTAGTCATTGCAATCAGCAGACTCACTCAAGCTTCAGAGTAGGTTGAAATGTTAGCGTTCTTGTGTCAAGAATGTGCAATTCATCATTGCCAAATGAAATGTAAATGAATGGGCATGACTCACTGGCGTAAACTACTGCAAACTGCAATAATTTAATGAATTATGTGCAGGAATGCACATGCAAACGATACAGATGCCTACAATTCAGGCAATCGGCAATTCATTATACCCACTGTCTAAACTGGCTGAGCTACGAGACGATGTGTGGGATATATCGTGAAATTGTTCCTCTAACTCTACCACTGTATTATCAGAGTGGAACAATTGGCGATACCTTATCCCGAAGTCAGATCTTTAAAGACAAAGAACTCACATCCTCAAGCACGACTACATTATCGCCTAACCTCCGTACAAATCTTTTGGTCTTCGAAGTGGTTTTGTTACGATAAATTGCCTTTCCTCTAAAATCTGATTACATTTCTTAATTCCGTCATTTTTTTCAAATTGCCTGTGAATTTCTACCAATTTCAGTCCCTCCATCCCCTTGTTCGGAACATCGATGATAATTCCATCCTTATCGGGATCCGCCCAAATGCGATATGCGAACGTTTTACCATGCCTAATTCGACTGCACAATCCCCAGGCGTGAAACTCTTCATCCTTGAAAACATTGCTGAAGATGTGTATTTGCATTATCCCACCTCTTTCTTATCGCGGAGATACGTAATTATAATGCCGTCAAAGGGATTGAATGAAGCTTTGTATACCTTAAGTCATGTTTCTATATTGTTAAACTGCAGAAAAAATTCAAACACACCTTTACAAGATCCGACGAGAAATATATTTCATTCCCGTGCGCAGCTATTGATCGAATGTATTGTCCCGGTAATTGTGCATCAATTTCCTTTCCCCTGGGAAAACATGATGCACCCCGATAATTCAAGAGAACTCACAGGAATTTCACGTATAATCGCTCGGGCGATATGTATTTATTAAAGAATACGGTTCCTAAAAATGGATCGTTTGTGGACCATTATGTTCATCAGTGTGCGCATTCTCTCTTTCCTTTCATCAGTCGACCATTCGAAAGAGTGTGGGAAATTGGGTTGTGCAAAAACTTTACGGTCTCTTCATTCCGCATACTCTCTAGCCGGTAAGACAGTGCGAGAGATTATGTGGAATGAAGAAACCGTAAACTTTTTGCACAACCCAGAAGGGAAATGCAAAAAAAACAGTTACTAGAATCTTGACCTATCGAATCCTTTCGAATTTTCGTACCATCAGCAGTCTGGTGCACCAGTGTATCCTTCGGTAGCTGCTCCTTCTTCGTTATTTTCAGAAGCGTTTCGGTTCCCATTACTGAAAACATAAATGAAGCGCGATAAATTTTCTTTCAGCGAATTTATGACATTTTCGAGAATTGGTCATGAATGTTTCTAGAAATCGCATAATAAGAACACGGCGCGGGCAATCGATAGAATTCGCGCGTACAACGCGCTTGCTCGTCCCTCTTATCATTATGAGCGTGTGATGTATGATTCGAGATTCCTGTGTTAGTCTCTGCCTTCGTGCACTGACTGTTCATTCCGCCTATCTCGATAGAGAGAGTGCGGGAGAGAAGAGACACAAGTCACTTTGCAGGCGCGCTCCTGTGTATCTTATGCGGATTTTAAACCCGAGTTCGTTCTATCATTACTAATACACGCTCATTACGCCGTTATTGATCATTTTTAGCAGCTGAACAGTGGCTCTGGATGGATTCGTTTTTCAGTCATCATGCAAATTAAAGACAACATGTGATGGTTTTTAGATGCAGATATTGCTCAGGAGCGGTGTGTCCAAAGATAACCCGTTGATCTATTTTTTCAGACGGCTGGAGAGAGCAGGTTGGAATTCCCAAGCCGATCGCTATCTAGCTCTTTGCCGGCGTTTCCACTTTCACTCGCGCCTCTCTCTATTTCGCATGCTCTCTCACTACCTTTCTTTTCCCGCGCCATTTCTTTCTCCTCTGGCGCACTTCAGTTCTGCTTCTTTTCGCGCGAATTTCTTTTTTTTGTTGTTTTTCACCGTCACACCCTCATTTGGGTGGTACAATGCGTTACTATGCATGCTCTTTTAACGATCTTTTCGCATCCACAGTTTGTACAGAAGCTCTTCGAATATGGAGCCATTTATTTATTGTACACGATTCGGGTCTAAATTACATATTTTCCCTCATTAATTTCACAGTAGCTTCATGCATTTTTTCGTCCCATGTGAATCTATATCTCGATCAGGCAGGTCGTCTCCCCACTTTATTCGCCTCTATCATTGCGATTCACCATTTTTTCGAGGCCTACCACGGTCTCTTCATTCTATGCAATATCTTGCCGATCTACCGGTCTAGAAAGAGAGATAAATGAAGAGACCGCGGTCCGAGTTATGAACTCCAATTCAGCCCGAGGACATGTCCCAAGAAAAGAAGGTTTCATTCATGCGTATCTTTGGATCCGTCTGCACCCAATGCTACAAGTGCTCACTGTGTCACAAGCTCGTGTATCGGACGAACAGTACCACGCATATGGCTGCTAATATGACACACCTTCGTTCTCACCATCCAGTCGAATATGCGCTCTACAATGGCAAGAAGGCTAGTTGAAATCTGTAACAATATTCAAATTATTCTCCAAATAATAACTGACAAAGATGAACCTAACTTCTTTGAACATTCTTTGTGCGCACTATATTTACATGAATAACAGAGCAATTCTGAGAGAATTGAGATATTCCTTGTAGTGTCCGTACAGCATAAAACTAACCTATGCTGGAAATGTGTCCCTAGGGGTACTTTTTCACGTAGATCATGAAAATCGACCTTAGGAAGCGGTGTCTCTGACCTCTCATTTCCTGTAGCGCGCCTCAACGGCGAGGTCGGTTTTTCTATATTGTGAACGGCTGCTCCAAACCCCATACATATAAAGTAATTCTGAAAGATCTCGTCGAGATAAGCATTTTTCCTGTTGGAAGTGAAGGGCTAGCTCATCTGCGAAAAAAGTTACGGTCATTTGAATGTTCAAAATTGATGCCCTGAGAAAACGGTGTCCGATAACAATCCAATTTTCTTTTCATTCGATTCCTCGTGCAATTTTACCCCTGCGCGCAAATTTAAATGGAAATCGGGTGTGGTATATGGAACGAAATTTTCGAAAGAATATAGCGAAGTCGAAATTTTTTGGCCAAAAAATACGATTTTTTATTCCTACAATTTTTCTTTCACGTTTTGGTGAGGAGATATGAGTGACTATCTGAGAGAACTGACCAGAGGCCGTACAGCAAAAAATAAAGTGTTGATTTTAAGATGTCCCTAGGAGTAACTTTTCACGTAGAGTTCGAAAATCGACCTCAGGAAGCCGTATCTCTGACACATGTTTTTCTGTGGCGTGCCTCAACGCTGAGGTCGGTTTTTGTAAATCGTGAACGGTTGATCCAAACCCCACACATAGATAGTAATTCTTAAATAACTCGACGAGATAAGCATTTTTACTGTTGGAAGTGAAAAGCTAGCTCATCTGCGAAAAAAATTGTGGCCCTCTGAAATTTCAAAATGTATATCCTGATAAGGTGTTTCAATGTGTGTCATTTTAATTATGATTATTAGATTCCTCGTGGAAAGTTACCCCTGGAACCAACTTTTAGTGAAAAAATTCGTGCCCCATAGGGGTCTCCTAAATCAAAGAAAAGGAAAGTTGGTTCTCTTTTCGCAAATATCTGAAATTTTAAGCCGAGCAACAGCGAAATCCGATAAACTCTATCCAGTTTCTAAGAATACTAAGGTAGGGTAAACATATAACACAGGAAAAACGACCATAATCTCAATTCGAGAAAATTCGTTCTGAATATTCTGAACTTCGATTTTTTGATTGTTTAGACTCATATATCTTTTCAAGTTCGATACGAATTCCCAATTTTCTACGTAATTCTGGTATTACAGAGGAACATGTGTTCATATCGAAATGGAAAAGATATATGACTCTAAACATGCAAAAAATCGAAGTTAAGAAAATCGAATTTTCTCGAATTGAGATTATGGTCGTTTTTCCTGTGTTATATTTTTACCCTACCCTAGTATTGTTAGAAACTGCATAGAGTTTATCGGATTTCGCTGTTGCTCGGCTTAAAATTTCATATATTTGCGAAAAGAGAACCAACTTTCCTTTTCTTTGATTTAGGAGACCCTATGGGGCACGAATTTTTTCACTAAAAGTTGGTTCCAGGGGTAACTTTTCACGGGGAATCTAATAATCATAATTAAAATGACACACATTGAAACACCTTTTCAGGACATACATTTTCAAATTTCAGAGGGCCACAATTTTTTTCGCAGATGAGCTAGCAGTAAAAATGCTTATCTCGTCGAGTTATTTAAGAATTACTATCTATGTGTGGGGTTTGGATCATCCGTTCACGATTTACAAAAACCGACCTCAGCGTTGAGGCACGCCACAAAAAATCAGGGGTCAGAGATACGGCTTCCTAAGGTCGATTTTCGAACTCTACGTGAAAGGTTACTCCTAGGGACATCTTAAAATCAACACTTTATTTTTTGCTGTACGGCCTATGGGTGATATTGCTCGGTTCTCTCAGATAGTCACTCATATGTGCATATTCGTTTTCTACGGGTCGAAATACACCAGAAAAAAATTAATTCGGCTTATTCTGAGATTATCGATTTTTGGCCTTAAAATCATCGATTTTTCGATGATTTTAAGAGACCCTCCACCAGAGAATGTAATAGGTCCACGGATCGTCAAAATTCAAATATTTTCCGTACTTTTTTCCTGAAGTGTAGGCCCCGAGTGCTGATTGACGGCCGCAACAACTAAGACTGGGGGTCGATTTTGAAAAAGTTTCAGGTACCTCAAATTTTTTGGGGTCGAAAAAGTCGATATCTCAGAATGACATGGCATATAGATTTCCTGACGTATTTTCACTCGTAGAAACCGAATTTTGATATCCAAACGCTAAAAAATGCGAAATAAAAATAACTTTGAAAAACCACTTTTTTGACCATTTTTTCGACATTTTCGAAATGTTAGAATTTTGTGCGCAGATTTTCAATATGATTTTTGAAATCTACGCATTGAAATAGGTTTTGCTACAAAAAATTAGAATTTAAAAAAATAGGACTTTTGAGATATTTTTATCCTAATTTCGATTTTGGGGTCAAAATTGCAAAAATGTCGTCATCCCGAAGGCTGAATTTTCACCATCTACACCTCTAATGGTCCGAAAATGCTTGAATATGATTCGTGCAATCATTTGCTTCATACTTGTTGCCTGACAAACTAGTAGAAATCGAAATTTAAAAAATCCCAAAATTCGATTTTCGAAAATAAAAATTTGGAAAATCATGTCAACGTTAAAAGACGTTTTCGTAGTCTTTCGCATTCATATTCGAACTCAGCAAGTCAAAATATGTCAGGAAACATCTTCCCTCTACATTTTTAAATTTCGAATATTTTGGTCCCCCATGAGGTGGAAGAAAAACACAATTTTCATTTTTGTTCAATTCCCACTATTTCGATGTGGGAATATGGAGAGAATGCTTAATTTAGCTACCTTGAAGCGTTTTCGGACCATTACAGGAGTAGTTGGTGAAACTTCAGCCTTCGGCATGGCGACATGTTTGCAATTTTGACCCCAAAATCGAACTTCGGATCAAAATATCTCAAAAGTCCTATTTTTTTTTAATTCTAAATTTTTGTAGCAAAAGCTATTTCAATGCGTAGATTACAAAAATCGTATTGAAAATCTGCGCACAAAATTCTAACATTTCGAAAATATCGAAAAAATGGTCAAAAAAGTGGTTTTTCGAAGCTATAATTTTTATTTCGCATTTTTTAGAGTTCGGATATCAAAATTCGGTTTCTACGAGTGAAAATACGTCAGGAAATCTATATGCCATGTCATTCTGAGATATCGACTTTTTCGACCCCAAAAATGGGAGGTACCTGAAACTTTTACAAAATCGACCCCCAGCCTTAGTTATTGCGGCCGTCAATCAGCACTCGGGGCCTACACTTCAGGAAAAAAGAACCAAAATTATTTGAATTTTGACCATCCGTGGACCTCTGCACAGTTGTTACGTTCTCTCGTGGAGGGTCTCTTAAGGTCAAAAATCGATAATCTCAGAATTAGCAGAATTAATTTTTTTCTGGTGTATTTCGACCCGTAGAAAACGAATATGCACATATCTCCTCACCAAAACGTGAAAGAAAAATTGTAGGAATAAAAAATCGTATTTTTTGGCCAAAAAATCTCGACTTCGCTATATTCTTTCGAAAATTTCGTTCCATATACCACACCCGATTTTAATTTAAATTTGCGCGCAGGGGTAAAATTGCACGAGGAATTGAATAAAAAGAAAATTGGATTGTTATCGGACACCGTTTTCTCAGGGCATCAATTTTGAACATTCAAATGACCGTAACTTTTTTCGCAGATGAGCTAGCCCTTCACTTCCAACAGGAAAAATGCTCATCTCGACGAGATCTTTCAGAATTACTATATATGTACGGGGTTTGGAGCAGCCGTTCACAATATAGAAAAACCGACCTCGCCGTTGAGGCGCGCTACAGGAAATGAGAGGTCAGAGATACCGCTTCCTAAGGTCGATTTTCATGATCTACGTGAAAAAGTACCCAGGGACACATTTCCAGCATAGGCTAGTTTTATGCTGTACGGACGTATCTCGGTTCTCTCAGATTTCCTCTGATAAAGCAATACAATCTTCAGCGCTCTGAAGATCTCGTCTCTCTACTACCAAACGTTGCCATACCGGAGGTCACTTGGGAGGCAAATTACTTGGGAGACAAGTCCATTGATACGATTGTACTCACAAATGAATCCGGATTAAGTAAACGGAAAAGGTTGGGCGACAATGTGCCTTGTATTTGAATAACTAAAATTGTTCTGATCACTGTGTATTCCACAATATTGCAGAGAGAACATTTTCAAAATCATTCGTGCTTTCCATATTCGAAAACTGGTCGTTGTCAATCCAACTGGCTCTTCATATTTGCTGTGCGTTCGAAGTGAGATTTATCTGATTGAGAGATATTATAAGTAACTGCATTATGGTTACGTTTAATTATAGTCGATTCATAAGGTATGTAATGAGGCGATTATTTGCAAAATAATTAATCTTGAACTGAGTGAAGATTTATTGGACCATTGGTGGAAAACATGATCATACATCATTTTTAGGCAATGATTTGGATCGTGCTTTTCTTACGGAGGCTCTGCAATTAGTGCCGATTTTCGAAATACGGCTGCATTGGGGGTATGACTACAAGTTTGCTCGCCGACTATCAGAAGCTCTCGCAAACCCCTTCAATAACACGCTCCGCCTAGTGGAGGCGGACTTTCAAGTAAGTTTACCAACAATTCTTTGGTTACTTTGGACTTCTAAAACTATTATCTCAGTAAGAATAATTGTCTAACGTTGCATAACTTCCCTGCGCTATTCACATTACACTACAGACATACGTTGTGCGAATATCGTATTTTTAATGCATTTTTTAGGTTACTACAAGTGTTGAACTCAAGCAAATTTCCGAAACTGAGGGATACGTTTCGGTCGTACTAACAACGAAATCAAGAAAAGACCATTGAGTATTTATCCAGAATTTCAAATATTTAGCCATAATTGCTTTTCAAGTTATTCATACTGAAACCGATGTCTCTTTGTCAGAAAGTATTCGCTCAACATAATATATGTGTCAAATCAATACAATGTGTTAGTTACATAAATATTGGTTCGCATTGCCATTTGTTCTTTTTGGGCTTGTATAATATTGTTCATAAAGTTTTAACATTAAAATGTTTATTTGTTTTAAATTTGTTATTTGTCGAAGGATGGAGAATATCCACAAATTGTACATGTGCGAACTATGTCAATATTGTTTTAACTAACATCATCGTACTCTGGTGAGTAAAGAACTCGAAAACAATGAATTTGTGGATCGTCATTTGGCATGTTGCAATTCCGCTCTTACAGTTTTTCCACTGATTTGGCATATTTTTGCATGGATTTTCTCACGATGAAGGGTTATTAAACGAAGGGAATGATAATCAAAAAGCATTCCTCATGTGGCCCTTACTTCTGCTTCTTCTAGTAGATGGTACAACTGCTCGATCATGCAAAGAACTGTCGACTGATTGTAAGTTAATGTACACAAATTATTTATAAAATATATACACAAATTTGAATAAAATTCCCTCACCCACAGGTGAACAGATGCTACTTGACGATTCTAAGGCAACCATTGATCAAGTTGATTTCCGACCTCAAAGGAAATCTGAAAGACGTACTTGTAAATTGGATTTCCACGAGTAATTTTTAATTCAGAATCATGACTTCTTTTCGAAATATGAAACTAATCTGCACACCTATGCTGTAGAAACGGAGAGCAAACTGATGGCAGATAAATTCTTACTTGAGGTATTCCATTTTTCTTAGAGCAATCAAAAAGTTTTGTTTCAGCGGCTTCTAAAAATGCAAGAACATCGTAATGTTGGTGGCGAAAAGTGTGACGAACGCTTGAAGGAAGATAAACGTGAAATCGCTCTATTCTTTCATGAATCACTTATCTTTTGCAGAGAAAGAAGCATGCAGAGCACTGGTAACGAATGTAACGGCGTGTGAAAGTAGAGAGAATGAAAACAAAGAACTGAGCACATTCAGAATGCGTCACACCAATTTACGATTCCGTCAATATGATCTACACGTGTATACGGAAATATGCGTTTGACGTCACTAAGGTGACAGTAAGTTTGAGTGATGTAGATGTAGTGACGAATAGCTTGATTAAAGCGGCAAGTCCGGTGTGATTTCACAAACGGCCAGGCAGAATTGGTGGTCGTGGATAATGAAAAGAACGACAAATTCAGCGGAGAATTGATTTGCCGACCTATGAGTGAGTAGATTCTGGTTAGTAGAAATATTTAATTGTTTTTAAGGCGAGGACCGCATGAATCCTTGCCCATACACTTGCTCGCAGACGGGCCAATGCTATGGAAATAGTGAAAATGAGGTTGCCCTAGCTTCATTTTGACAATTACCAGTGTAATTGACAGCTCGTTTGTGGTTGTTTGAGAGGATTCCGAGATTTGTCCGGTCAACACGGCAAAATAGCTGGAAGTATATGTAGCCAGTGTAATAACACGAAGACGCATGGAACAGGTTAATACAATGTATGATGACAAAACAACTAAGACAATACAACTTGAATTAACCTCCAAGGTGGCTTTATGATGTGAATAGTTTCTCTGCCTAGAGGCATTTTCTAGTCAGACAAATCGACTAGAGCGGTATGTCTAGTCGAAAATGAGGGGGAGACGAACCCTCACCACCTCTCATTTCGCTCTCCCTCTCATCACCGGTCATTCTCAATTCGCACGTCCGATCTCGCGTGGTGAGGTATGAAAATTGAAATTGGCAGGGGGAATTGAATATAAATTGATCTATTCACTCGAAATTGCTCAATCGGCGTCGGTTAAAGGAGGAGTAAATGCAAACGCGCGCCCGGTTGGAATATGTTTCACCTAGTGACGCACTCTCTTCATGTCGCGTGCTATCTCGCCGCCTTCCCTGAGCTTTCCCTGATCTGGCTCCCAGCCAACTAGCTATAACTCTGTTCGGAATGAATATATCAATGTGAAAATTTCGGAGCTTCTTATCGTTGTGGAGCTCTAGGTAGTGTATATGATAGCTTCAAAAATTGAATTTTGAGTTTACTCCTCCTTTAAAACGAGGGGAGAGGGGAGAGGGTTCGTCTCCCTCTCTTTTTCGACTAGACATACCGCTCTGGTCAATTTGTCTGACTAGAAAATGCATCTAGGCAGAAACACTGTTCACAGCATAATGCCGTTGAATTTCCGTTGATTTACCGTTGAATTTCCGGGTTGAAGCGGCCTTAAAATTATGTTTCAAAACACAAATTTTTGTTAATTTCGAATATAATAACTAACAACATTAAGACTATGTGATATTATTCGATATATCTGACTCCATTAAGCCAGAAGCGGCAGATAAAATGTACGACTTTCTCAACGAATTTTTAAAATTCATTGACATTGATCATTCTAATAATCGGTGAGTTTACTTTACTATGGCGGTTTTATTTGGTAAACTTCATACATATCAGTTTTATCTTACAGATTTTCATTGATTGTGTTTGGTGCTGAAGCTAAGCAAATATTTTCACTTGAACCCAAAACATCAACGAGTGAAATAATAAAATTCATGAGAAACAAAGACGAAATAGGGAAACTGAAGAGTCTGATAGCTCAGGAAGCAGGGACAAATACTCCCAGGGCTCTCAAAGCCGCAAATTATGTAAGCTCTAAAGGATAATTAATACACTCATAATTACTGATTTGCTCCCAGGTATATGCCTTGAACAATTCCACAAACAGTAGAGTAACAATTCTTTTCACCGATGGAGGCCCAAACAATTGCTACTCTGATTACAAAAGTATACGAAAAATTAAATTATAAACACATTTCTAAATTGTACCTTTTTTAGAAATTTATTGGGAAGAACATCAAGACGAGTGCATTATCAAGGATCTCATAAAAGGAGTCAAGTGATATGCGTGAATCCCATAGTAAGCTCAAGAGTTTGGAATATGATTTACCATTCGAGACAAGACATGGAGTCCTTTATGTCCCCTCAATCACATCGAATAACCAAATTATCAAAAAAAAATATGTGAGAGGATGCGTGGCGGTATCACTGTCATGTCTCTAATTGTCAACATAGTTTCGATAGTATCCATGAATTTAGAGGTTCTAAAACGAGCATAAGAATCGAATTGATTATTTAGAAGCCAAAATCATCACTATCTACGTTGGAAGGCAACTAGAGTCAAAGTTTGTGAATTTCATGCACCAAATCACCTCTGAGGATGATGAGCTCAGTGTTGAGCATTTTGCAGTGAGATACTACTTTTTTCACTCCCCATTATCTATGCCAATGCCCCTATCTATCTTTGTTGCTCTTCATCTCTTATGCGATGTTAAAAATCGCGAGTTTGATCTTTGATTAGAATTCCCGCAATTTCATATATCCATGAAACTTGAAACTGAGATTATAAGGTTTCCCGACCCTGTGAACCCCAAAAACCAAGTTTCAAGTCGCTAGCTCTTCAGGGAATGGAGATATGGAAAAATAATTAAAATCAAAGATCGAACTCGCGATTTTTAACACCACATTATCCTAATCGTTTGACGATGCAGGAACTCGAAGAGGTTATGCTCGATCAAGTGCAAGTGCGGATGTGCTAGAGCGAGCAATGGTCTTGATCTCTTCCGTTTGCACGTTCTCTCGTATCTCTGACCGGTGATAGAGCGTCCAGACTGAAGAGAGTCAGACCATTGCTCGCTAGAGCATACAATTTGTATTATCTACATAGACGAAACTACGTGTTTCACTATAAATGTAATTGTTTCATTGTTCAATGTGACATTTATTATTTTAAAAAGTTGTCAAAATGGATTTATTCGATTATGAATTTTGTATGGAACTCAAGAAAAAAAGTACAGAACATGCGGTTAGCTTTCTCGAACAAACGACGAGTTCGCAAATGTTGTTCAAAAAGAAAGTGTGGGAAGAGGGAGAGAGAGTCAAAAGAGAGGGCTTGGGGAGAGAGCCACTGTTTACTCCGTGATTTCGAGTGAGGGGCAGATCGTTTCGAGTTGCTTGATTCCCGATTTCTCCAGACAAGTGCAAATCTCGCGTGCTACCGGAGTTGTGAACCCAGAGGAGATCGCGCACTTCTTCACCTGAAAAGGGCAAATGGGTATCTATTACTCTTAAGATTACTCTTTACGATTACTCTTTAATCCTACTATTACTATTTAAGATTCTTACTATTACTCTTTAAATCTCTTCTCTAAATCTTTAAATGCTCGAAGTCTTTAAATCGTATACTCTAAGATTGGGCATTTTTAATATTTCGAGCAGTGTACTCAGTTTGTAACGTTCTAGAACAATCTAACATGCTCACTCTATTTTCTAAAATTGTCAATTCTAGAGGGTGGAGGACAAAACGGCAATGGAGAAAACGGCAAATGAACGCCGTTCGCTTGCGATTCAATGTAGCGACTTGTGAGTTGTTTCATTGTTACCAGTGTGTGCTCCTATACATTTGTATATGTAAGTCTTGCTACCAGGCGATCTTGAGTTTCACTCCATATCTATGTTCATGGTTCAATATTGGGAATTTGAGAGGAAAAGCATGGCTAGATAAACACCAAATGCCGTAACCAATCGTTATTTCAGTACCCCACTATCTACTGTAATAAAGTAATATATTTATCGATTGGTTACGGTATTTGGTGTTTAGATAACTATGTTATTCCTCTCAAATTCCCAATTTTGTACCATGACCTACTATTAATATATATCGAGTGAAACTCAAGATCGCCTGGTAGCAAGATTTGCATATGCAAATGTAGGGGAGCACACACTGGTAACAATGAAACAATTCCCAAGTCGCTACCTTGAATCGCAAGCGAACGGCGTTCATTTGCCGTTTTCTCCATTGCCGTTTTGTCCACTACCCATTCTAGATCGTACCTTGGCGACGGCGACGTTGTCAGGGGGCATCTCCACTGCGCACTTGAGCTTTCTCGAGCAGTCCGTTGTGGCCGTGCACTTGATCATGCAGTGAGCTGCCTTTCTAGATTGCTGAAATTTAAAGTGTGATTTTCTTAACTTTTCAGTTTTCTACACACTTTAGCTTAGGTACATGTTTCTTAAGACACTGGCTCAGTAAATATCGAGGAAAGGGCGGACTTAGTGTTGGAAAAGTCTCTGATCCGGAACCAAATTTTTTGCGGGTGCCCCCGGTATGGTGATCACTTTTTTGGGGTATCATTAGGCGATTTGTTGTGAGGCGATGGGAATCCACATCAAATTTGGTCCTGAAAGTGTTTTTCCACAATTTTGAAGAAAAAAAAAATTTTCGATTTTCAAAAATCCACCAAAATATGTTTCACAACCCAACGCCAAATGATGCGGCAAACAGCTATCACCATACTTGAGGGCACCCACAAAAAATTGTGTCCGGATCAGAGAACTTTTCCAACACTAAGTCCGGCCATAACGGGCAGCTCCTCGAATTTGCTGAGCAAGTGTCTTAAAATATCATTTAGCCCATCTGAATCATATTCGAACTTTAAAATGCGGCATTAATGGATGATACATTTCGCACGGATTAACATACGCATCTTGCATGCACGACATTGAACATGTATCATCAAGCTGATTGGTTCGGCTGATGGGCTCACATCATTCGAAATTTCTCACATTAGTAACCGGGAATCGGCGCGCACTCTCTTCATTTCATGCGCTCTCTCGCTATGCCAGGCCGACGAGAGAGCTCAGGACACTAGGAGAGTACGCGCCGATTTGTCATCACTATCTCACGTCAAGCATCGGGATGCTCTTTCCCAGCAGTCCGGATTTCTTAGCCATCGCCATGAGCTCAGTGACTGCGGCGAGTTGGAGATTCTCGGGATAGTATTTCTTCACCATCTGATCCTGCTTGTTCGTGCACCTGCAATGAAATAACTGGCTGAATGAACTATTTAGCAGTTACTATTTTTGATTATTTTTGGAGATCATCCTAACTAGGGTTTCTGGAATTGGGCGTAATTGGGCTTTTGAATCACTTCGGATGTGTTTCACATGTTTGATATATTTCAGCTAAATAGTGTACATGAAGCATATCCAGAAATGATTCAAAAGATGCCCAATTACTCCCAATTCCGGAATCCTAATCCTAACTACTACGCAATGAGCGGACAACAAGCATTGTTTACATGGCCAATACCATTAACAATTCTAGTAATATGCAGTGACTTACATCTCTCCGAGAGACTTTCGCGCGCACTCCGCTGCTTTTTGAATCTTTGGTTGATGGACGGACACACATTTGCGCGCCTCTGTGTAATCGGCGCCCAAATCGACGAGAAGATGCTTGCATCTAAATATTTTTAATGTGTGTTAAGATGGCTTCGCCACATTGCCTCTATTCATTCTGAGCCTTTCTCTTTTGTGACTCTGTGATAGGAGTCAAGTCAAAGTGGCCAACATCCCAAGAACAGACAAGTATACGTATATGCCCTTAAAAATAGAGTGAAGGGGATATACGATCTTAAAAATAGAGTGAAGGGGATATACGTTCCGACTTGGGATTCTATACTTGTTCCGTTCCGACTATGATCGATACGTATGCACGTTCCGATTATGATCTCTAAAAGATTTGTTGCGATTCTATACTGATCATGGGATAGCGGCCACTTAGGCTCGAACACCTTCTCACAGGGTTTTTCTCTCACTTTCTGATCTCTCCCCACATAAAGCGAAAGTGTGCATCACATGAAAAATTTCCCCACTGGTATAGAGATCGTAATTCGGGTCACAGTCTCTTCATTTTAGCAATGGGAGAGTGCGATGGATGAAGAAGTGTGGCATCGTTTCTCGAATTCAGCACACGTACTTGTCAGTGCACTTGAGCACTGTGTCTGCTGCTTTCTCGTAGCAAGGATCGAAGTCTTTGCACATGCATTGAGTTTGCATTTCCGGTTCAGCACCAAAAACGAGAATCACGACAGCCGATAGCACAACGATTTTGAACATCTGTAATTCGAGAAATTATATATCGCAATACTCTCCTCGGGGGGGTGACAAAAGCCCAACCGACAAAAGCCCAACGGATCACCATTCGCTGGATATTTGAGGTGGCATCTTGGGAGTTTGCTACACTACATCACTCGATTAGATCGTCTGACTAGGCGATCTTGAGTTTCACACTCCATCACCGTTCATGGTCCAAATTTGTGAATTTCATCCGATAATCATGGTTCCATAAACACCAAATACAGTAACAAATCGATGCCAATGTTACTGGAATAGAGTGCCTCCTGAGGTATGTTATTATCGATTTGTTACTGTATTTGGTGTTTATGGAACCATGATTATCGGATGAAATTCACAAATTTGGACCATGAACGGTGATGGAGAGTGAAACTCAGGATCGCCTAGTCAGACGATCTAATCAGAGTGATGTAGTGTAGCACATACTAGTAGCAATGAAGCAACTCCCAAGATGCCACCTCAAATATCCAGTGAATGGTGATCCGTTGGGCTTTTGTCGGTTCGGCTTTTGTCACCCCCCCTCTCCTCATATACTGGAACTGTTCTAGGACACTAGATTCAATGAAAACTATGACGTCACTTCTACTTCTCAGTCGACCTAGTGACGATCTAGACAGTATGTAAACAGAAGGAATCTAAATTGCATGTTATTCTGCAATTTGCGCATTTATAGGGTGAGGACGTGTGCTGCTGAGGAAATGTTTACGGGTGACAGTACGTAGGGTTGATCGCCACTTAAACTCCACTAGTTGAAGATAATATACAAGATGTTGAGCGAAGAGGTGAGTTGCAAAATGAATAACATTGAAACAGATACGATGTTGATCTACAATTGCACCATGGAGTCAAAATATAATGACAACCCACAAGAATAAAAAAAGTCCCATTTCTGGGTATTTCAAAGAATAAATATAATTATACGTTTTTGGTTCAATCGGTGGATTCTCATTTAATAAATAGTTTCAGAAACATTGATTTCGAATTCTTGAGATGTGTTTTTTTTTAATATTTCATAGTTCTCTCTCATTGTTGACATGTTAGCTACAATAGAAAGAAATTCGGATAATTGCATGTTAAGTAAACCATACGCGAATTGTTCATATTTTCACCCTCCGTGAACTTGTAATGTTTTCTGGGTGTTTTCTTCAAGGAAAATGCGGCGCTGGGTATTTTCCATGCTCCATGTTCACTTTCGTAATCATTGTGCTTTCACTATCTTCACTGATTACACAATAATGGCAATGATAAAACGATGCGTTTTCGAGCCACATCATGTAAGGATGCGTGCAAGAACTCCCCCCTCCCAATACCATAAAAGGAGATACCATTGCAGACAAGGACCGGGTTCTTAACTCAGTAGTAGAGAAACCGTCACGTCAACGTCGTGGGCTCGAAATTCGAGGGCTGGAACCAGAAAAACACAGAAAATTATGCTGCCGGAAATATTTATAATCAAAATAAGTATTTCAATTGTTCAATATATGCGCCTCAATCATATCAACTCTACTGAGAAAAATCAGAAGTCAATCTAATGTCTGAAAACTGCGGCACCACTTTTCATGTTTTTTTTTCTGAAACAGAAAAAACAGAAAATTTTCTTCGGGATAAAAGATCGCGAAAATTCGGAGGATCGTAATAGCGTTCTGAAACTTGGAATGATTGGAGCTGACGTGGGTATCTATCGATTAAGCCATGAATTATAAAAATTCTATTGTCAGTGATTCTGCAACAATCATTTATTTCTGAAATTTTCTGTTTTTTTCTGTTCCCAGCCTAGGCTCGAATCCCGCATCCTCAAAGTTTCCTTGAGATAAATTATGACATTTCACAAGCATAGTCGGGGCCCAATTCAGTGGAATTATCATTCAATTTTCAAATAATAGTTAGGAGATAAGTTCCGTAACCAGATACAATTTAACTGTGGAATAACAGAGTTTCAGTTTGATCGGCATGTCTCCTGTAAGAATGCAGGAATGCTGGCGACTATTTTGTGTCTCCGATTTTGTTTTAACTTGGTTGGTGGACACTATTGGGGGTTAGACTAAGGTCCATCCACTTGATTTGGTCGGATCTGCTCATTATCGATTTTTGTGATCTACCTGCTACAAGAAGCATAAGTCGCTCAATTTTGATCGTACAGCGAACACTTTTTTGCATTTTACTCGTATTGATATTTTCTACAAAAGTTTAAACATCTACAAACATGAAGGACGTCGTCTTCATGGTTAATTTTCTCGAAAATCCGATTTTCGATCAAGAAATATATTGTTTGACCATCACATATGTGAAATACAGTGGTTTTTATTTCAAATATGGATTCTACGCATCAAATGAGGGGGTGTCTATGTTGATCAATGTCCATATCTATGTCCTTGGACTATCGATTTACTATGGGCGATTCTCGACCCCGGATTGTATATTTCTTTCTACACATCTCTCTTGTGTTCCAAAGTATGCACAGTTCAAGTGTTATGGGATAATTTATGAGTTTCTTCGGGTCTGTCCCTCGGTAAATGGCTTGAAACATGATCACAAATGTAACAAAACATTGTTGAGATGAAGTACAAGTATGGAATTGCTTTTCATGAGATATTTGTAGCAGAAATATCTCAAATTGTCATGATTTCGACAGTTTTCGGAAAATAACTTGAAAACGAAGAATTTTTAACGATTGTAAGGACTATTTCGAAGTTGTAGGCCTTGTTTAGAGCTACCGATTGCACTTTTGAATGCTCGAAAATCGGATTTTCGAGAAAATGAACCATGAAGACGACGTCCTTCATTTTTGTAGACGTTGAGACTTTTGTAGAACATATCAATACGAGTAAAATGCAAAAAAAAGTTCGCTGTACGATCAAAATTGAGCGACTTATCAAGCCTCTCACGAGAAAATCGGGACAAAACGGCAGATTGAGTTGACATTCAAATTTATAATTTTTTTGCTTCTTCCTTATCTAGGTAGTACTAGACTTTAGTAAAGATTATTTTAAGTTTCTGATTTTTTTGACCTGCTGTAGCTGCAGCAAGCTGCTGCAAAATAGAGGCGGTGACCGTTGGTTTCAGAACTTTTGACCTGCATATGTGGATATTTCAGGTGCCCGGAGTGTTTCTATGATCAGGTGAATCATTTTAACACCAAGTATTCATTTATCACTTTTGCGACCGCTGCAGCCGAGACACTTCGTACCAGTTTTTAATTTGTTACTCGAATATAAAATTTTACATCCACTCAAAACTTGGCCATCTTGTAGAGCTTGAAATTCTGCACCAAACATACTTTTGGCAGAAAAATTCCCGGGGGTCCTAGTAGTTTCCCAGAGCGCCAAAAGATTTGCAATGGGCTGCACGGCTGAAGTCTAAATCTCAAGGTCGCGGGTTCGAATCCCGGCCGTGGAAACAAAATTTTTTGTCGGTGTTAATTGATGAATAAACTTCTTTAAATGTGATAAAATGATGAAATAATAAAAAAAACAATTTTTGTCGCCGCTGGGAGTCGAACCTGCGACCACGACCCCTCCATATCCCCCTTGCAGCCCATTGCAAATCTTTTTGCGTTCTGGGAAACTACCAGGACCCCCGGGAATTTTTCTGCCAAAAATATATTTGGTGCAGAATTTCAAGCTCTACAAGATGGCCAGGTTTTGAATGGATGTAAAATTTTATATTCAAGTAACAAATTAAAAACTGGAACGAAGTGTCTCGGCTGCAGCGGTCGCAAAAGTGAAAAATGAATACTTAGTGCCAAAATGATTGACATGATCATAGAAACACTCTGGGCAACTAGCAACATATGAAGGTCAAAAGTTCAGAAAGTAACGGTCAGCGCCTCAACTTTGCAGCAGCTTGCAGCAGCTGCGACGCAATATTTCTTCGAAACAAATAATGTGGGTAGTGTACGACTCAACTACATTCGTAAAAACTAATAAATGTGAATATTTTATTTTTCAATGTCAACCCGTTGTCCCGATTCTCTCGTGAGGGGCGTATTATGCTTCTTGTAGCAGGTAGATCACAAAAATCGATAATGAGCAGATTCTACCAAATCAAGTGGATGGACCTTAGTCTAACCCCCAATAGTGTCCTCCAACCAAGTTAAAACGAAATCGGGGACACAAAATATTTTCTAGTAGCAAAAGCGCCTCGTTTTCATACACTTTTACAGGAGACCCGTGTTATAGATTCTGCAAAAATTTCGGTTTCATGTAGATACCTTCATAACTACATGTATGTGTGTTGAGGAGATGCCTTGACGCTGCAGTTGTTGACTAAGTCTACTATGGGCTCATCCTTTATGATTAATCAGAGGTGGCAGAAATGAACAACAGTTCTTTGAAAATTATTTTCGCACACTAGATTTACGTGAATAAAGCAATAGCAGCTCAAGCGCTCTGGAGATCGTCTATCTACTACCAAATGTCGCCATCCCGGAGATCACTTGGGAAGCAAATCACTTTAGTGAAAAGACCATTGATACGCTCGTCTTCACAAATGAATTCCGATTTCCTCAACGTAAAAGGTTGGGTGGCAATTAGTGATTGATACTCTTATTGGAAACTTATTGTCGAATCTTCGGATATGTGGCAATGCCTCTATATAGCTGATGAGCGTGTTTATCATGTCCCACAGGAAATTACCCGAAGATTTAGTAAAACGTAATTATATTGACAATGATCAGCATTATAGTCGAGTCAATGAAAGCTCAACGCTATCTTGTGGGGACCCTATTAGCTTTCGAATAATGTATTCAAACATAGGGATCAAAAATTGTGATCAAGACCCCCGATTTTTTTTCGATTTTTACGCCACACGCGTGGTATATCATGAACATAGATAAGTAGTCAAACTCAAGATCGCCTAGCTACGGAATCTAAACAGGGTGGTGTAGTCGTGAGCGTGAAATATCCTATGGACATACGATCCTAAGGATGGTTCATGTACTTCTGGAATGATATAATTCTCCTCAGGCGTCCAAGTCTGGCCTCGCCGTGTTCTCCGACCTCGGCGTCGATGCAGAATCCATTCATTCCGGACTTCTAATAGTCAATAGAGTTCGAGAAATGAAACCACGGTCTCTTCATTCTACACACTCTCTCGACCGGCCGAATGGCGAGAGAGTGTGTAGAATGAAGAGACCGTGGTTTCATTTCTCGAACTCTAATAGTCACTTTCACTTTCTCTCTCAACTCTCTCTGAACTCGTTTTCTTCTTTCAGAAACGTCCTCACGAAGATAAGAGCGAAGACAAGAAGGGTATGAAGTACAATTCGTAAATGTACGAAGTACTATTCGTAAACAGCCTCTAATAAAACAGTATTTAATCCAATAAGCAAATATATGTATCGAAAAATGTTCCTATGAATTCCATTCAACGCTGCTGAATTAATGAAGTGTCAAATCAATATTCTTAATGTATATTCATCATCTTTTCCAAAAGATTCCTCCACATCCTCCTCCTCTTCTTCATACGACGCTGCCATAGCGACCTTCATAGCGACCTTTCGTATCTCGCGATAAAGAATCAATCGTAAACGCATATCCGTGAGAGAGCACTCGGGAGAAACTTTTGTGCTGAAAAGTGCGAAGGCTGTGTGCTGACACCTATGATTGTATCTCCATATTATTTCAGTAGTAGAGAGAGCGTGTATCTAGAGGAGAGACCACTTACAAAAATAATGCATGGATTGCAATGATACGTGCAGTACGTCTTGGCGGTTTTATCTCGCGGTTTCACTGATCTCATCTTTCAGCAATGGCCCCATCAGTATTGTAAACAGTGCAAAATACATGACGCCAGTGCTAAAAAGGCAGATACCACGTTTACAGGGACATACTTTGACGTTTTCTCCCACTTTCATCACAATTTTAGTGCGAGATATGTTATTAAATCTGATTGTAACGCGTTGTCATCTGGAGCCAACGGGGCTTCCACGCCTTCAGCTACGTTGATTTCCCAAAATTACATAAAAATCGAACTATTTTTTTTGCAGGGCCAAACTCATTCGGATGTGTAATTTTATTTAACAGTTTTCCTCATATGTGCGAAGATGTGCTGATCCTGAAGTTCAACATTCACATCAAAGCGGTATATGTCCCTGCAAAAGTGATATTATTTTCAGTAATGGCCTCATTAACCCCCATTAATTTTGCACGTTAGGCGGAAGATGGAACGTAGAATTACCGGAGTGTCCCTCAAGGATCGAATGAGAAACGAAAGGCTACGCGAGATTACCGGAGGGCACGACTGGAATAAAGAGGCCCTCAAATGCAAAGCAAAGTGGTCTCTGAAGATACGAGGAATGCGACTACCGTGTGGACGCCCTACAATCGTGCGCGCCCACAAGGTCATCCCTGGACTCGATGGGGACCTCAAGAGAGCGATTGGTCCTCTATGGCAGAGCGCAACCATCCTCACCCGAGCAATATTGCCTGACGTGATAAATGTTATTACTATTATTATCTATCTATCTAAGGTGTCAATGCATTAAAGTTAAATGGAAATGCACACTGAGATCGTCACGCCTGCCTCATGCCAAACCGTGCAACCATAGCGACCTGTGATCTCGCGATAAGAAATCTTTCGCAAGCTGCATAAACCGCTTTGACGTGAATGCTGAACTTCAAGATTAGCACATGATCTTCGCACATATGCGGAAAATTGTTAAATAAACGATCTGATCCGAAGGAGTTTGGCTCTGCAAAAAAAATCATATTTCGGTTTTTATGTAATTTTGGGAAATCAACGTTGCTGAAGGCATGGAACCCCGTTAGCTCCAGATGACAACCCGTTGCAATCAGATTTAATACCATATCTCACAAAAATTGTGATGAAAGTGGGAGAAAACAGAATGAGATGGCGAACACGGCTATTTATTTAATTTAACATAATAATCTGATGATTTTGAGGTAAAATGACAAATTCGCGTGTGTAGGAATGTGACTCGACGGAATACTCAGACCTGACCGGTTTACGGAATTAAAATGTAAAGTCATTTTCATTTACATTTCCTGAGAACTAACACCACATTAGAAACGAGGCCCATAAGATTATGTGCTGATCGTGAAGTTCAGCATACACGTCAAAGCGGTGTATGTCCCTGTAAACGTGGTATCTGCCTTTTTAGCACTGGCGTCATGTATTTTGCACTGTTTACAATACTGATGGGGCCATTGCTAAAAGATGATACCAGTGAAACCGCGAGATAAAACCGCTAACACGTACTGCACGTATCTGTACAAGCCATGCCTTATTTTTGTGTGTAATCTCTCCTCTAGATACACGCTCTCTCTACTGCTGAAATGATATAGAGATACAAAAATCTATCTTAGGTGTCAGCACACAGCCTTCGCACTTTTCAACACAAAACGTTTCTCCCGAATGCTCTCTCTCCTGCACATACATGTTTTCTGCACGGATATGCGTTTACGAAGGATTCCTTATCGCGAGAGACGAAAGGTCGCTAAGGTTTAACGGTTTGGTATAAGAGGGTGGACAGACGTGACGATCTCAGAGTGCTTTCCATTTCTACACAATTAGGTTTCTGAACATCTATTTCTTTGGAAAAATTATGAATCAGCCTTTTCATCATCATCTTTGTCAGTGTATGTGCATCTACTGCCTTCAATCACATTTCACAGATGTTTCTCTCTCGCTCCACCATCCTTCCTCTCTTGGTCATGGGGATAGTTGGGATTACAAAGGTTTGTGCTATATTGCTTTATTGATTACAAATTATTAGGTGATTTTAGTTTCCTATGCTATTCAAAATGCAAAGGGTCTCCAACAATGATTTGTTTTTTTTTCAGGCAGCAGTTCCAGATGAAATCCTGGGACAACGTACCATTAAGTCCTACTTCGGCACTTTTCTTCATGCTGTTGAATACCCGCCTGGTGGTCTTGGAGGCCCCCCTAATTTTTACGCGGGACATGCCGACTTGGCAGATGGACCCCCGACTGATCGGTGGGTACGTTGGACTATCGAGAAGAAGGATGGAAAGGTACGTGTAACACTATCTTCATTTCGTTTCTTTCATAATATCTATAAATACAATTTCAGGCGGTAATGAGGATGAACGGGGTCTATAATACCAATTTGTTTGTAAGCGCATCGCATCTCAATACAATAAAACTCCAACCGGAAGCTGCTGCATGGGAAATGTGGTGGGCAGTCAAGAACACCAATGGGTCCTGGTCGTTCCAAGGTGACCATGGCCATTGGCTGACTGCAAGAGCTGATAAGTCCGTGTGGCAGGAGCCTACTAGTGAGACTGCACCTGGTCTCTATGAGCAATTCGAGCTCAAAGAGTGTTCGTAAACGTGACACGCTTGCATTGTGCTCATATATGTACTAATACTAGCTGTTGTATCACAATATGCCAATTATGTTGTATTGAATAAAGATTTTGAATTTGAAGATTAAACCGAAACTTTGGGGATCTGACAGGCATCAAGGTGTCCAAAACTGGTCAGAACCGATTTCCCGATTTTGCGTCCATTCCCAGAGTCAGCTCGAATATCTCGTGAAAGGCGTGATAACTATCTATAACTACTAAAACAGCGAAACATCTGAAACTATAACTGTGAAACGTCGAACGGCTTGTCTGCCGATTCTTGATCGTAATCGTAGTTGCTCAAATCAGTATTATTTCACTTGCACTCTAGCAATCTGATTGACAGGTGAAGAGAGAGAGAGAGAGAGAGAGAGAGAGAGAGAGAGGAGAAAAAAGGGGGAGGTAGGGGGAGGCCCTCTCGCTCAATCTATCACGTTCTAGTTCTTCTCTATCGCATTAGACCCTTTCCTTCACTCTCGTTTATCTTTGCTCTTTTCATTTCATTTGTCATTCTTATTCTAGCCACATATATATTATTTTCCTGATGTTGAACTTGTTTTGCAGAATATAATAATGACCGAGTGATAAAAAAACGAAATAATTGAAAACGACAATTGGTAGATCGAGTATGATCTGCGGAAATGAGTTGTGCAAATGAGTTGTGCAAGGGTTAGGTATGACAAAAAGGTATGACAAAAAGGTATGGGTTAGGTATGACAAAAAAGGTAAAAAGGTATGGGTTAGGTATGACAAGGTGACGACAAAAAATATTGTGTTTGATATAAACGTGGTCCAATATACAATCATTCAATTAGTAAATGGTTACTTAAAGGAATCCTGTGGTCAGAAAGTTTTATTTTTAAAAATTTATATAATTTTGAATATCGCTAGTCATCGTCGATTCAAAACTTATGTAAAAACTTTAAAAAATATTAAAAATATGTTTCGTATTGAAAATACAGCTTGAAAATAACAAATTTAAAAAACTGTTCGTGTTGTACATTGTGGGGTAGTACTGTAGTTTGGTGAGTAATGTGCGGTCATTTTGTAAAAGTTGTTGGCTTCCGGCGCCCTTCCGCCGTCGGCGTTTTTTTCACGTTTTGCTCGTGTTTATGTGTTTTATGATCAATGTACTTGAGCCGAACTACGGAAACTACTCATCACGCTTTGAATTGCACCTGGAAAACGTGTTTTTACAAAAAGTTAATCGAAAAGCTCGCTAATTTCCACTGGCGTTCTCTTGCCTTGTCGCTCTAGCAATACTGAGTCAATCGATAGTAGACGAGGGAATAGGTGAAGGAGGAGGAGAGGGCACTGATCTACCCCTCCCCCGGCCCCCTCCCGCCTTTCTCGGGAGCACGTACTATAAAGTGCTTCTCTTCCATCGGCGCGCGTCTCTGATTTACTTATTTTCGTCAATTTAATTCTGGTTCTCGTATTTGCGTATTTTTTGAACTCGAATGATATTATATTCCAGCGCTTTCGCTAATTGTTTAACATTTCAGAGAAGAGCTCTTTCTCGCCTAGCGAGACGCCATTAGCCACAGCTACACCACTCACACACTAACAAGAAAGCGAGTATTGCCACTGCTCGCACCTCCACGCACCAAGCGCAACAGCGAACACCGCAGAAGGAGCTGCGAAGCGAGGTTGGTCTCTAATCGGATCACTTATCGATTGCTCACCCTCTCATATTCGATTCAGATGGCTGGCGAGAAGCAGAAGAAGGGATCGCATCTCATCGCCGGAGGCACGATCGTGCGCGTGGGCGTGCTGGTACTGCTGACGGCTGCAGCCCTCTACTGTCCGCCCCCGACAAGGTACAGACGATGTAGATTAGGATCATTGCAATGTGACTTTTATTTTATATAAGCACGATGCACAAGGGTAGTTTCCCATAACCTTACAAGAGTGATATTGAAGGACGTATGCATTGCGATTACTAGTTTAGATTTAATTATTGAATGCGCAAATATGCTCGTAGGGTCAACCTGTTTGTCGTTATTTTACTGTTCAACATTTAAAATTATTTTTAATTATTAAAAACTCAGGCGTGCAACTTCTCGAAGGAGGAGCTGGCGAAGCGGGAGGTCGTCCCATCGACATCGCCAACAACAAGGAGTTCCGGGAGCCGGCCGACGGTAAGTAGGCTCTACTTTTAATGACGGGATTCGCCATATCATTTCCTTGAAACTGAAAAGTAGCTATCCTAATTATTGCTGAAACTCGTGCCAGAAAAAAAGAGAGCCCGGAGCCGAAAATGTCGAGGGTAACTAGATAACTAGCCTGCGGCCGGTCTGTTTGTCGAAGATATGCATACTGGATCTACTGTTGATTCTCAGATCGCCATAGTGAATTTGTATTTTTTGATTGTGTTGGTCCCTCATGAATTCTAAAAGTTGCCAAGCCAATTTGTGATTCTCAAGAAGATTCAAAATGTTTATAATTAAATTATTTAAATATCGAATGCCAGGTGATGTGCGCGTACAAGCTGGTATCCGTGCACTTCAAGTGATTCGGCTTCCAGCATATGGTCGAGAGCTTCTCCCACAAGCAGCACCCCCGACTGTTCTCCAAGTTTCACCGCGAGGTTCGTGTTTCGGACGATTCGTTTATGAGGTGTCGATGAAACATGAAAGTGGTGGGACGAGCGATCACTTTGCGAAGGACATTTCGAATATAGGAGTACTGCAGCTACTGATTGGACCTTATACTGCAGGTGCAGTCTGGCATCAACTCCGACTTTGTCATCCCACTGCCAAACGTCACCAACTCCGACATGCAGCTCATCCTCAACTGGCTGCAGGGGTAAGTTATTTTTAAATATTTTAAATAAAAATTTGAAAAAAACGAAAATATGATAAGGATAATATTTTGTAGTTTCCCACCCCACCCCACCGAGCAAGAGGTAGAAACGCGCTACAACAGCGACAACAAATACTGCGGACGGGTACGGTCTCGTGAGGGTTCGGTGGTTTTAACCTGATGTCTAATTAAAATTGATGTCCTTACAGACCCAGATCGCGCCCCTAGAACGACGCTTCTTCGAGGCACTACCCACGGCGAACGCGCTGTTCGGCATGCTCAATTCAGCGATGTAAGAATTTTTTAAATATTATTTCTAGATTTTCGAAAATATGACAAACGATAACGCCAATCTCACACAGGTACCTCGACATTCCTTCGATCTCCGAGGCTGGCTCATCCTATATGGCCGAGAAGATAAAGGTATACGACTGTGGTTGAAATTGACCTTTGATATACACAGGACACGGCTGTGGAAGAAGCGCGTGCCTACATGAATCTGCCCGATGACATACAAGGATGGGAAATGGATCCATCCTTAGTATGGACGTGGGGAAAGTGGTGATCATCTCTAGTGAGGGCTTGTATATACAGCGGAAATTATTTCAACGTACACTATCTCGATGGAATATCACTCCATTCAACTCAACATTGACATATTTATCGTGGCCTTTTAATGGTTCAATTTTTCGATTCATCCTCTTTATATTTGTATTCCAAAACGCAGTCAACCATAGGAAAGGCTTTGTTGGAAAAAAAACACTAGTCTCAGCCGAAACCATATTTACTATAATTGTTGTAGACCCCTCTCTGTGGCCCTTTACTGCCTGTGGTACGCGGGCGTCGACGTGAATGCGCACCCCGAGTTCGCCCACGCCGCAACCACCAACGGATACGTGAGCGAGGAGGCCAGGAATCAGGTACGGTATCGATTGATGGTTACGGTATGAGAAGGTATTGATCGTTACAGTACATGGACTACAACGTGCTGCCGGAGGCCTTCCATGACGATGTTAATGGCACGGACCTCCCGCAGCCGGTGATCGTCAAGAAGGAGTTGATGGTACGGTAGCCCATACGTGGGCAGTGATTGCTGCTGAGTTTTAAATCCCGGGATGGCGCCCACTAGGGCAGTGACAAAACCGGCAAGGTTTACGGAAACTGGTGCACTAAAATTGGCAGAAGTATTATCCAGAGGTGGGCACGGTCCGGCCCAAATTTGAGGGCATTAGATTATCTCATAGGGGCATTTGATTAGGACCAAAGGTATTAGATTTTTAGAACGACCGTTCCACAGCCTACTTTGAGACACCTACTTTCTGGAAGATTTGGACAACTTCTAAAATTTTCAAAATTTCGCTCCATCCACGGGCATTAGATTTTCTCCTGGGGGAATTTGATTAGGATCAAAGGCATTAGATTTTTAGAATCACTGTTTGCCAGGCTACTTTGAGCCAAAGTACAGGAGGAACTGAACAACTTCGTAAAAATTGTGGGTCGTTGCCTGCCCACGTATGGTCTTATCCAAAACCGGGATGACTTTGCTGCTAGAATCAAGGGTGCCCATGTTCTGCGGTAGCCTTGGCTACGATAATCTATCACAATCTGGTTTTGTAGGAGTACGTCATGCCGTTCCTGACGAATCCGGACTTCGCTCCGATGATGCAGCCCGATCTGTCCGACCTGCCGCGCGCCCTATTCGCCACGTGCGAGTTCGACGTGCTGCGAGATGAGGGAGCCATCTACGCCCATCGACTGAAGGAGACCAAGGTGAGTAGGAGCGGAGGGACAGGGGGGGGGGGGTATATTTTCAAAAGTTATTTATTAATCACCATCAACACAAGTACAAATTGAGGATAACATAGGTGGGATAACATAATAATGAAAGTTGGAAAATACGCATGTGCCCCTAACAATTGTCCAGTCCCTGCATGTTCCTATTAACTAATCCTACTTCTTCCCTCTGCCCCTCTTGGCTGGCTCGTTTCCATCCCCCTCGTAACCTTCCTCATCTCCATCCGCTTCCTCCCCTCTTCCCCTCTTCGTCTTCCTCACTCTCCTCGGTCTCTCTGGCTGCTTCACCTCCCCTTCTTCGCCTGCTTCCTCTTCCTCAGATGTCTCGTCTTCCTCTGCCACCCTCCCCTTCCCTCTGGTGCTTCCTCTCGCCTTCCCTTGCTCCCTTCGCCCCCTTCCACGATCAGCTGGAGTCTTCGGCTCCTCCTCCTCTCCTTCGTTCCACTCGGAACCAGAAGAACGAGTCTCCTCCCTCGTCTCTCCCCTCTCATGATCCGACTCCGAATCGCGTTCATCACTGAACACGATCGGGTCCATGATGGGGTTCGAGTCCGAGTCGACCTCTTCACCGTATCCTCCTCCCAACTCGACGGACGCATCACTCTCTCCTCCATCGTCTACCGCATTCCCTTCCTCCTGGCCCTGCTCCTCCCCGTAGAGCGTCTTCACATAGGTGAACGAATCGGGGGCGCCGACCTTCTTGAGGTATGCGTCCAGCTTCCTTTGGCGAACCACGTCTTGGACCTCCTTCCAAACCTAAAATATTTGTTTGTTTTCTACTAGCAAATATATTACTGAGATGGAATGCTATTTTTTTTAAAGATGCTAACCTCTCCTCTCCATTTGTGATCTACTGCAGTCATTTTCCTCTTCACGCTCAGCACCTCCCTTCCCTTCACTCTTGTCGCATATGAGGATTTCTCCTTCCTGAGATGGAGAAGATCGGCCATCGCGATGGCGTTATGATGCAGCACCGCGAGTTTGATCTTCTCATGGTAGAAGTTGGGGTAGCTGAATATGCGTTGTAGTAGCTCAGTTACTGTAGCTGGTTCTTTAAACTTTTGCTCAGCTTCCATAATGCGTAGGTCTTATAATGTCTTACATGGCGATATCCTTGGGCACATAGAGGTTAATCAGTCGGTTGAAGGATTCGCAGGGAGAGGTGTTCTTCTTGGGTGAAGCTCGGAGGAATCCAGAGAGGAAGGTGGGCTTCAGTATCACCTTTTTGAGCAGTCGGAATTCCTCGCTCTTCCTGTCGATCTTGTGCTGTGGTGACTCCGGTAGATCCTTGTGCGTGCATTCGCTGATCCCAGACAGAAACGGCACCTTTGTTGAGTTGATTCTTGCTCTATACCGTACCCAATAGATAGTACAGTACCCCTGATACCGTATATCACTACCGTAACCCCGATTATCGTGAACTAACTTTATTTTTTTAAAGTCCTGGTGCCATGTTCAATCGATTATACAGCACCCAAGTAACTACCGTAACCCAGTTCCTTGGGTCAGATCCAGTTCCTTGGGTCAGATCCAGTTCCTTGGGTCAAACATTTTTCTAAAAATCCAAAATAGGTTTTAACATTATTTTAAAGTATCCTACCGTATATGTGATTATTGTATAATCATTTTATGATCAATTTTTGATTTTTAGAAAAATGTTTTTAAAAAAACACGTTCCTCGGTGGGGTACTTTAACGCTTGCTTCTCTAACTACTAATCAATTACCTCTCTCAGATCGCTGTTGATTCCCTTCACTAGGTGCCAGAAGTCAAGAGAGTGTCTAATTTTGGAGAAGAGTGGATCGGATCTTAGCATTTTTCCGATTTTAGCGTCATTGTCAGAAGTTACACTTCTTATCTAGGAAGGCGTAGCATTAGTCATGTTTCACTACTGCTGATTAGTTAGTCCTGAACTGTGATAGCTGACCGTAAAGAGTTTTGACAATAATATCTTCAGCCCTCGCTTCACTCCCTCTTTTTCCATCCGCCCACTCACACCATCTGTAATGTATACCACTTGTGATCAACTCACTAGTTACTAATATCAACTAACACTACCTATTCCCTTCATGTCCTTGTGCATGTCGACTGCCTTGAGAACTAGGTTCGTGGCAAGATCAACGATGCTGTTGGTGTTGTTCCGAGCAGTGAACCCCCGTGTACCGTAGCGACCATCGACAGCCACATCGATTCCTCTCTTCTAGACAGTTAAAACTCGATTAAGATTTTTTACCTTTATACGGACACCAAGTGATTTTATGTTTAACTAATTTTACAGTCTGATATTTCAGATCCGAGAAGAGACTCGCCCATCTCAATGCAGCACCGGCAAGAGCACTATGAGGTTATGAGGGGAGGGAGGGGTATATTAGTAAGTACCGTACCGCCTCATGGGCACTTTTTCAGGAACGGGCCGAGGTAAGCGGCCGGGGCCTGCGCTCGTCTGATTTTGAGGTAAGCTACAGTTCAAATAACAAATCTGATTGAAACCGTGAAATCTCTGACCCCGCTGACATTTCTGACTGTATCCTCGACGACCTTCTCGTGTCTTTCGTAGACCGTATCTACAGCTGGTATCACAACCTCTGCCAGATGCGATTTCAGTGTGCTGTAGCATGGAAGTGCGACTCCCAATTCTTTCCCCATGTCGAGAAATCTCTGAATTTCACAATCGGGTTCATATTACTTTCGATATAGTCCATCTATTATGATCTAATCTTCAATAGGAATATGCTAACCGGAGTATTAGGTTGAACAGAAAGTCTTTATCCACTGTTTTGCTCGATCACTGCTCAGTGCAGGATACCTTTGGTGTTCCCTCGCCTCTAGTCAATAACACATGACAAAGGGACTATGTGGTCAACAACTCCCCATTCCACGCCTTTCATTCTGCCACTAGTAAGACCACGATGTTTGTTCCCACGGCCTTGCACATCCGCAACGTTCTGTTATTCGTATTTCTCTCTCACACTACAATGAAGGAATAGGAACGTCAGTTAGCTGAAGTGTACGATTCATATGCCACTCACTACCAGACCATGCGCAATTGGTACCAACTCTTCGAGAAGGGGGACTTTTCCATGGATGATCATGACCGGTCTGGGAGGCCACCCGAGCTGGATTTGGATGCGCTACGGATCGTAGTGGAATTGGATCCTTCCCAAATACCCGCGACATGGCAGCCACACTTGGGGTATCGCAAAGCACCCTCGTAAAATGATTGGTCTCCATTGGCAAGAAGAAGAAGCTAGGCCGTTTCATACCCCACAAATTGACCCACGACCAGTTTGACCACCGTGTCGACGATTCCCTTTCTCTACTCACTCTTCACGCTGGAGATCGATGGTTGGACCGTCTCATAACAGGGGTCGAGAAGTGGGTCTGCTATGAGAATCACCATAGGAGGGCACAGTGGGTGGATGTCAATGAGACCCCACAGGACGTCGCAAAGCCTGGCCTTCACCCTATGAAAATCTTGCTCTCTGCCTGGTGGGGGGTGGATGGCCCGATTTACTGGGAGCTCCTACCCGAGAAGCGGATAATTACTGAATATGTCTACACTAAACAACTACGGAATCTCAAGAAGAAATTCGCACAATCTGCCCTGAACGGCAAGAAAGTGTACTATCAACACGATAACGCCCGACCCCATGTTGCACGGCAGGTCAAGCAGGAGCTGTCCAAATAAGGCTGGATGGTTCTCCCTCATACACCGTATTCTCCTGACTTGGCCCCTTCGGATTATTGGTTGTTCTCGGATCTGACCCGTCATCTCGATCAGAGATCCTTCATTTCCCGTGGGGCGATCGAGGCCGCACTCAAGCAATATTTTAATTCGCGCCGAGATGGGTTCTATAAGGAGGGAATCCATAAGTTGCCTGAACGTTGGAGATTTGTCGTAGATAACAATGGTGCATATGTTTGATTTTGCTCTTGTGCTTTATTGTCAGAAGAAGGGAAATAAAAAGTGGATAAAGACTTTCTATTCAACCTAATAGAAACGGCTGTGGTGTGGAGGGTCGTCGATAGTTTGAGATTACCCTCGAAAAGCCCTCGATCTGTTCTTGGGAAGTCCACTTCACAATCCGTTCGCAAACATTGCAAAACCATTCCAGACAGAGGGCGGATCCGACACACCACGAGCGGAAGGATCCGGCTCGGATCTCGGCGGCGCCACACTCACGACAACGTTTGAAGAGGGGGAGAAGGGACGACTTGGAGACCAAGTAGAAAGTGTTTTCGTCTTGTATTGTAGGCCCGTTTTTTTCCACTTCGTTGTCCGATGTTGCCTCAGTGCACATAGTTTCTTGAGATGGTGCGTATGACTGAATTTCGATTTTCATTGTGTCCAAAACGATCCTAAATACCTAGGCGATAGGGATGGCATTGCAATAAATGTACTTATTCTGCGTACTCTCCGCACGGGTGAAAGACTATGGAGAAGGAAGACGAAAATCTTTTCTTGCGATGCCATCCCTAGTATCCCCACTATGTGATAATTCGAGGAATAGTATTTACATCATTCTCATTTTTGTAAACATTTAAATCACATTGTTTTATAACTCAGAACCATTGAAATTGTCTTGTATGCTATTTGTGCAGTAAAGACTAAAGTACTTTTCTACTTATATCATCTGATATGTGTCTCAACTGAATCATTTGCGTACCCCAGATTGCGCACGTTGCGGAGATGGAAGTTCTGTCGGTGGATCAAACGGTAGGTCAAACATCGCATTTGCGATGCCATCTATGCTACCCTCGGATGGATCTTCATCCATCGTCCCACTCTGTAACATTCGTATTGTTATTTTGATTCAAATGCTTATTTTCGCCTCCCCAGGGCTTGTGCAAATTACCTCCTCAGGGCATATCTTATGTTTCCATTGCCTCCCCAGGGCATACTAGAGAAACGATTGTGGCCTATATGATATAATAATGCGTACAATACCTGTTTCCTATCCTCCCTTTCAAGCCTTGGAGCATCCGTGCATTGGTCTTCCCGCAACTGATAGGTAGCATAACAACAAAGTAATACAACAACTGAATACTGCGGAGGTGCAGTGCGAGTATTAGAGGCACAATCGATAGATAACACTAGATCAATAGGTACTCACGTCGTCCGGTAGAGGCCCTCCTCTCTTGAAGTGATTGAGAAACATCCTAGGCGTCTTCCCTTCAGCGTACATCCCGGCTACTCTCTTCTCCAGCTCGTCGTGCTCCTCCTCCAGTAGATTCAATCGCAGCAGCCACTCCTTCCTCTTCTCCTCCTTCTTCGGTACCGTTTTCGCGACCTCTACTTTACGTGGGCAGACAACGCAATTGAAGGGCATCTACTAGGAGGCAATTTTATACATTGACAGCAGAACACAAAATAGTCTAAGTTCATTCGTGCGCAGTTGCGTTAAACTGGTTTACTAACCGCATAAATACGAACAAACGTGATTAGCGATACAATACAAAGCAGTTTTAAGTAAAATACAACAAGAATCGCTGAAAATAAACAGGAAAACAGCGGAAAATGGTTGAAAGAGTTCGAGTGCGACCAGTCCATGAAAATTTTAATCAATTCGTATCAAATACCGTAATTGTAATACCTCGACTACACGAACAGCAAATATTTTTATTTCCCGGCTTTGTTAATTTTTAGCTTTAATAAAATTTATTTAATTTTTTTGAATTAGTGCATTGAAATGAGGGAACAAAACTGCGCAAATTGAAGCACAGTTGATTTTTGACTGGTGGGTACCTTTAATGAAACAAATCGTTTCAATACTAATTAGCGCTGCTGTAAATATAAGAAGCACATGCGTGAAATAACTTCCGAGGACGATGAACTCAGTGTGGAGGACCTTGAGGTGGGTAAACACGGCCTTCTGATTATCTCCATCAGCTAACCATGTTTCAGGGACTAAAGGAGGCGATGCTTGACCAATTGCAAGTTAATATCTACTAAGATCGTGTCTGTTTGGTCAATTTCGTCCAACCCGTTCATCAAATTGTTTTTATAACATAAACTGCCAAAATTTAAATATGAATAAATAGATGTTTATGAAAGTAGCTGCGAAATTCGACAGATACATATTTTTCACTGTATTTGCTATGAATTGAACGATTTATTTTTTTATTGAAACTCCGTCTAACGGTTACCGGACGTAGTTCCTCGCAGTGCACACAGCATTTAGTGTATTTTATTAATATACACAACACATATTAGTGCCCGGAAACGTCGTTCGAAGGATAGGAAGGTGAGGAGCAGAGTGACTTTTTAGTTCTCGGATATTTCGAGTGATAGGCAGAAGGTTTGAGCTCTTTGATGGAAAATTTCTGTTGACAAGTACAGATCTCGCGTGCGATCTCGATCTCAAATGTGTTTTCAAAAATAGCGTAAGCCAACTTTGGCCCACCGAAAAAATCGTTTAAAAAATTCTATGAAATACGATTTTTGGTTCAAAATGATAATTTCAATATCGTAAAAAGTTCTAGAGAAATATCTCGACGAGTACAACAAATTCTTCGAAGTGGACCGAAACGCTAAAATGGCTGGTTCTCGAGATATTTCAGAAAGAAGCTTCAAATGATGACAAAACTTAGGTTTTTTTTAAAATATCTCGAGAACCAGTCATATTAGCGTTTCGGTCCACTTCGAAGAATGTGTTGTATTCATGGAGATCTTTCTATATCACTCTTTACAGTGTTGAAACAATCATCTTGAACTGAGATATGACCAAAAATCGAATTTCATAATTTTTTAAACGATTTTTTCGGTGGGCCAAAGTTCGCTTACGCTACTTTTGAAAACATATTTGAGCATCCCTCACCAGGGGGGGGGGTGACAAAAGCCCAACCGACAAAAGCCCAACGGATCACCATTCGCTGGATATTTGAGCTAGCTACTTAGGAGTTGTTTCATTGTAAACACCAAATACCGTAACAAATCGATAATACTATACATCAGGAAGTACTCTATCCCAATAACATTGGCATCGATTTGTGATTTTCCGCAGAAATTCGCAAATTTGGACCATGAACCCCTACACGGTGATAGAGAGTGAAACTCAAGAGTGAATTGTTAGAGTATCTAATCAGGGTGATGTAGTGTAGCTCATACAAGTAACAATGAAACAACTCCTAAGTAGCTAGCTCAAATATCCAGCGAATGGTGATCCGTTGGGCTTTTGTCGGTTGGGCTTTTGTCACCCCCCCACACCAGTGCTAAAAGTCCCATTAGGATCATTTGAAGAAAAGCCTCCGTTGACTTTTGCCGACCCCTTGTAAGTGTACACTCGACTCCTGCCACTCTTAAACGTGCTAGGAGAAATGCACGGATGAGCTAGGACTTGCCTCGCAAGCAATGGCTATTTTCGCTCTGTGCACTTGTCAGATCAGCAGGTGAGCACGCCTATTGACGATGTGCAGCTCTTGTAAAACGATCGTGTGGCTGGTATGTATTAGGTTGTTGCAAAAATCTTGCGGTTTTTTGTGTCCGTACTTTGAACTATCATAATTCTTTTGTCACAAATTACAATGACTAACAAACAAAGCAGTGTTTAGAGGTATGCTTGTACTTTACATGCATACATTTCAATCAATCCGATATCGCGATCAACGCAATAAATTATGATGAACACAATTGCCATTGATTCTCAAAATTTTACATTAAATGTATCTTACTGGATAATTACCGGCAAAATTCACGAAACCTGCCCATACTGATGTCTGGGAAGTATCACGTATATACTTTCAGAAAATGTGTTTCAACTATGTCTCGATTAAATTTGGACCGAATTACATGCTATTAAAAATATGCTGTCGATTCTGATGACATGAAACTTGTTCAGATTTTTTGCATCGAAGACCAATCATACAGACTTCTCCATGTGTGCGCTACATTTACCCTCGATGAGGCCATATTCTCATAAAAATATTCGTGCCTGCATCTTTCTCTTTTCAGAAAATTTGAATTTCTTATTTTTCAAAAATATGCGAAATCGACATAAAAATGCAAAATGTAGTCATTTACAGTTCAATGCATTCATCAAAAGGATGTAACTTCCATCATCCATGAGGAAAAGTATATATAGGGTAAAGATGGGAGCTTCATATAACCACCAGGAATTGAGCATTCATGCTTCAGAGGGAACAGAATATTGAGCAATGTGCCGTTTTCGATGGATAAATTTTCGCAATTTGAACTTTGTCCTGTTATCGACTTCCCGATTGGGCAATGCTGATAGGGTGCGCATATGAAAGAGCATACAAGACCCAGAGATGTAATATGTGTGATATTTGGAGAACGAGATATTCGAGGTCAATCGTAATCGAGTCCAGAGAAAATCTCGAATCCATTCCGAGATTTAAGCTCGGTAAGCATCGATCATTTCGTCCACCCCGCGGACATGCTCCTCTAGCAACGGGAACCGTAGGCCCGTACTATGGTGGAAGGAGTGTCTTGGGCCCGCATAATGAAATTCGTGCCATATTATATATTACAGACTTTGCGCAGGACACGACGAGTGAAACTCAATTTGATTTTTGAGTCAATTCTGTACCGATAAGAAAATATGATTTTTCGTAAATTTCCCCTTTTTTTGATTATATATGTCTGCGCAAAGTCCGCACCATATAATACGGGCCCAAGACACTCCTTCCACCAAATTATGGGCCTACGGTTCCCGTTGCTAGATAAACATGTCCGCGGGGTGGTCGATTCTTACCCATCACGTCTCTTAAATTTCTTGTCCAATTCCATTTTCCTTTCAGGCAATTTGCAAGCCACACTCAATTTCCCATGATCATCGAATCTGAACTTTTCAATTATGATCAGTTGATAATGAGCAGGTGGCGATCAGAAACACGAAACACAAAACTATTTATTTAACACGAAACTCAGATAGTGCGGGATTCGAAGATACAGCGATCCCTCGCCGGCCAACTGTTCGATTGGAAGAGGGGATACATTGAAGTGCATGCAATGATGGAAACTTCTGATTCGGTTTTCTGCCTATATTTACATTCTAGTCTACCCCCAGAGTGGTTGCGAGTAGAGTTCGAGAAATGATACCACGGACTCTTCATTTCCACACTCTTTCACCGCTCAACCGGTCTAGAGAGTGTGGGAAATGAAGAGACGCTGACCCGAATTACGAGCTCTAGTTGCGAGCTGCTTATCCTCTACTGGGTGTTTACAGCGAGAGAGTGAGGGGAGACATGAACAGCCACTCACCCCCAGTTCACTCTCCGATGTTTGGCAACTGCCGCTACTACGACTCATTTATCTTCCGCGTCCTTCTCCCTCTTTTTCACTGGTCGCGTATTCACTGATCGGGCCTCACCAATAGGTGCGTTTCGTACTTTCCATTGTTTTGTCTCATTTTATTGTTTTCCTTTCACATATTTTCCGGATTCAGATCGTTGTTAGTACACATTTAATACTCTCCTCATTGTTTACTTCAAGGAGTAATGGTCAGACTCTCTTCAGTTTGCACGCTCTCTCGCTGGTCAGAAAGACGAGAGAGCGTGCAAACTGAAGAGAGTCAGACGATTGTTCACTTCGAGAGAGTGAGGCAAAAGCGATGCGGAGTTCGACCTCTGCTGGTTCGCAACTGTCGCTACTACGACTCGGCGATCATTAATCTTCCGCATCCTTCCCCTCCTTTATTTTCACTTCTGACCTCACCCTTAGGCCCTTAGTCTCTTCCCATTAATGTGGTCGCATTTGTGTTGTTAATCCTTCCACATATGTTTATATTTAACGAGGAGCGCAGTATTACATGATAGAACTTGGGTAGGGAGTGTATTGGTGTCTGCGGCCTCAGAATGCCGTTGAACGCGTGATGTCACCGAACACAGTCTTCCTCTGCGATACCGACAAATGAAAAAAGTATGACCTTACAGTCAGGAGCATTGTTTGGATTAATTTTGGTTTAGTATGTGGTTCCTACATATACTGGGCAAATGCAGAGTACATTCGCAGAATTTAAGTCATCAATATCTTCACATTGGTTTCCCAGTGAGCTTGTTGCATTCGTTAGAGTATTCGGGGGATGTTTTCATACCCCAATAACCGAATAACACCGACCACTCTTCATCTAGTGCGTTTACATGGTAAATATTTATTGATTGACACCACCCCCCCCCCATATCACACTACCCGCTTCATGTTGATTACTTCTCATCGGCTACCGTATAACGCCTATCCACTTCGTCTTCGATTTTTTTTTCAAAATTTGCATATTTTGACCTACCTCTTCAAAGGGCTGTGTCTCAAAAAGTCCTTGACGTACAGCGCCCAATTTTTTTTCAAAAGACGTATATTGAATTAATCTACAATCCTATCAACTTTATTTGCATACATACGTGGCATATTGACCTCTGTATGCCCTAAAAACTGTTTATTTGATGTCGCTCTCAAAATTTTTATCTTATCAGTGCGTTCGCCTAAGAATCGCACTCTCGACGGTACAGCAAAAATAGGCACTTTGAGATTTAAACGGTTTTTGATAGCCCTAGGTGTCCTCAATCGATTGCTGTATTTAATTGGTCACCAACAAATTAATTAGCATAATTACATGCATTCAAATTTTGGCGCTTTTCAAACTCTTTTCAGTGTAAGTCCTTACAGGAACCGTCATTTCACTTGAAAATTGGAATGTAGAGCCTTCTTGATGTGCTCTATCCACCTGTGTTGTTGGTTCATGCAAATTCGAAATTTTATTTTTTTATCAAAAGTTCAAGATTTTTTATCTCGAAAACAAAGCCGAACACCTGGCTGAATTTTTGATATGTTATTATCCTTGGTGAGATCTACCGTACATATTTTTTTAGTATTTTTTTAGGGTCGGCTACGTAGTTTTAAGGTCAATAAACTAAAACATTGTTTTAGAGGGATATTCATTTTCGGCCTCCCATTTCTCGCCGATTCCCCCACCCGCGCGGTGACGAATGACTATGCAAAATCGGTCAAGTGCAACAGTTGGTTATGTTTGAAATTTCATGTCAGAAATTTCACGCACTCCACGTTTACTCCTCTATTCATTAACTTTTTCCTCGATATCACATTTTTGGGACGACTATTGCCCATCCCCCAGCCTTGGCTACACCGGCATTTTAAATCGTTTGATTCGACAGATGTTGACGGAAAATTCAATGAAAAGACGAGTAAACGTGGAGTGCATGAAATTTCTGACGATGGTGGAAAAAGCGAACGGCTGGTTGCCTAAGAATTATAAAATGTATCGCACAGTGAAATTTAGAAAACTTTGTGGACAAAAAAAAACGTGGATATCGATGATGCTGATAATCATGGTGTACTTCATTGATCGTCAATTGATCATTTCAATCGCCATTCATTGCTCGGTGTTGAAAGGTAGAGGAGCGCGAAATTAAGTTGGAAAACGGCATGTAGCAAAAAAATGGACACCTCAGAACACCACACAGCCTACGAAAAATGATCGCCTGAACACTACGCATTTACTGGTATAAAAAGCTAGTGCCGCATTTGCCTGGTATTCGAGAACATCGTTTTTATTTTTCGCGCACTAAAAATTGTGCGATATATCTTGAAACAAATCCATCTGTTGCACTTGACCGATTTTACATAGTCATTCGTCACCGCGCGGGTGGGGGAATCGGCGAGAAATGGGAGGCCGAAAATGAATATCCCTCTAAAACAATGTTTTAGTTTATTGACCTTAAAACTACGTAGCCGACCCTAAAAAAATACTAAAAAAATATGTACGGTAGATCTCACCAAGGATAATAACATATCAAAAATTCAGCCAGGTGTTCGGCTTTGTTTTCGAGATAAAAAATCTTGAACTTTTGATAAAAAAATAAAATTTCGAATTTGCATGAACCAACAACACAGGTGGATAGAGCACATCAAGAAGGCTCTACATTCTAATTTTCAAGTGAAATGACGGTTCCTGTAAGGACTTACACTGAAAAGAGTTTGAAAAGCGCCAACATTTGAATGCATGTAATTATGTTAATTAATTTGTTGGTGACCAATGAAATACAGCAATCGATTGAGGACACCTAGGGCTATCAAAAACCGTTTAAATCTCAAAGTGCCTATTTTTGCTGTACCGAAATTCTCGAAAAAAGTGCGATTCTTAGGCGAACGCACTGTTATCTGTACGAATTTTATTACAGAACCGGATTTCCCATGGTCGAATTGAAGTACCCACTTAGTTCGTTTTCCATATCTTGGGCCTCCACATAGTGCTACTCAGTATGGAGAATCCGAAAATTTTGAATGTTGCATGTCTTGATGCGTATCTATCCTTCAAAGTATGCAAATTGGTAAATGTTCTCTGGGTGAAGGTCTCTTCAAAGCAAAACGCGGCGCTGGGTGTTTTTTCCACACTCCATTTTCACTTTTGTAATCGTTCACTACTTTCACTGATTAAACAATGATGGTAATGATCGAACGTGGACGATGCATTTTCGAGCCACAGCATACTCTCTACACACTCTCTCTCTCTCTAATCCTTCTACTTATATTCTCTCTCTGATTTCTTCGTTGTAATGTTTACAGTTTCAATGGTTAAATTTTATGATTGAGATACTGCATAATGACTACGCTTAATGAAATGGATCAGGAAATTGATGCAAATGAAAAATCCAACTATGATACTTTCATTATTCCACGTTTATTTTCGTTCACACTGAGCGACTTTCACTGAATCGACACCATGGCGAGTGTTGTGTTAACATTTACCAAATGAAAATGACTTGTTCATTGTCAATAAAAGCACATCATTACTAGGCTAGGAACGAGTGGGCAAGCATTCACTCGCAAGTGGGCCTCTCTGACGGGTCAACTTGTGTGAGCTTATTGACGAATTCAGCCTGAATATAATTTACAATTATTATTTACTGCATTGATTTACTTACGGTATCAGTATCCGTAATGTTGGTACTTTGCCTTCCGTCGCGATAGTTATCGAAAATCTGTAATAAATAACATTTACAAAATAGTGGAAGAATCGCTACATCTTTCAGCTCAGATGTCGGCTTCCAGGCTAATAATTCGACAAAGATCAATCCGAGTCTGAACACATCTGTCTTGGAACTGTATTTCGGAATGAATGCGCTCTTAATTTCAAATATGATTAATTACATTAAAAAATAACTTTTTACCTGTTCCGGACTCATGTACATTCTATTGGGGAGAAGGAATTTGATCGAAAAGCGTATGGAAGGAACGCAGCTGCTTTACGCGATCTAGAGATACCTACACCCCGTGATGCTACTTCCGCTTACCAATCAGCTGTGGCTCTCATGATGACAACTGTGCAAGATTGCTACAAGGAGCGCGATGCAATTCCAAAGATTTCAAATGCAACGGAGAATCTGCTCAAGCGAAGACACGAGCTAAAGGGATATCCAAACCTTGCTGTGGAGTATGTGCAGTGTTGCAAACTGGCTCGTGCGAATCTGATTGAAGATATTCGGAGGAGGAAAGAAAACAAACTGTTAGAGGCTATAAGAATGGGACGCAGTGTGGCTCGAATGACCAGAGTAGACTCACTGGCCAAGAAAAGAATGCTATTCATTGATCCTCAAACGCAACTCGCCTCTCAAGAATACACTGAAGCAATCGTGAAAAAATTCTACGACGATCTGTACACTCCTACTGTGCATCTACAATGTGTGGTCCATCCCTCAAGTGACACTCTTCTACCTTTCCTTAAAGAAGAAATATTTGCTGCTATTAGAAGTCTGAAAGTCGGCCATTCTGCAGGCGAAGATGAGGTGAAGCCCGAGATGCTTCTTCTTTCTGAGCCATTAATCACTCCTCTCGTTAAATGGATGCTTAATGGATTTATCGAAGGAGAACGAATACCACCTGAACTCCTAGTATCACGTGTGACACTGCTACATAAAGGAGGAGCAACAACCGACATAGGAAATTATCGACCGATCAGCCTCCTAAGCGTGATCCGCAAAGTTGCAACGAAAGTTATTCTGAATCGGATACTTCCCCAATTAGAACAATCAGAGGACTTCAGCCAGGCTGGGTTTAGACCAGGCTTCTCTACGATCGATCATATTCACGCGGTACATCAATTGATCGAGAAGTCCACTGAGTACAAGATCACCTTACACCTGGCCCTAATTGATTTCAAGAAAGCTTTTGACCGAGTGGAATGGCCAGCTGTTTGGAAGGCTCTCGCGAATCAAGGCATTCACTCAACACTGATTGACCTTTTGAGAAGATTTTACGAGGGAACAACCACGAAAATACAAGTCAACGAAAGCAAAGTGCAAGTGAACATACGAAGAGGAGTGAAACAGGGTGATACCATTTCCCCTAAACTCTTCAACTCTGTCTTACGAATGGCACTGGACACAATCGATTGGGAAGGAACCGGATTGAACGTAAACGGGGTTCAACTTACAACATTATCCTACGCAGATGACATCATTCTGATTGCGAAAAATCGTATAGAACTGAAGAGAATGCTTGTGAAAGTTATCGATGCAGTAGCGAATGTTGGTTTAGAAGTGAATCCCGATAAAACCACACTGCTGACATCTAGTGAGAAGAACCGGGAAGCAATCGAGATAAATGGAAGGAATCGATTCGAGTATAAGCAGGGAGCAAAGTATCTAGGGAGCTGGATTAGTCTTCCACTTGAACCCTCTACCGAGATCAAGAGGAGAGTTCAATGTGGGTGGCTCGCCTGGCGAAATATTGGACACCTACTGAAGCATCGAACAGTAAGAAGAACAATCAGGATGAGGGCCTTCAATGCTTGCATAATGTCAACTGTGCTATATGGCTGCGAAAGCTGGACTATGAGAGAATCGGATAAAAACGAGTTGAGAATCGCGCAAAGAAAAATGGAGAGACGGATGGTCGGTGTGACCTGGAAGGACAAATGGAGCAACGAGCGTGTTAGATCAGAGACTGGAGTTAAAGATTGGGTCGATGAAGCGATAAGAAGGAAGATCGCCTGGGCTAACAAGATCAGGAAAATGGATGATGACAGATGGACACGACGACTGACAGTCTGGATCCCTTACAATCAACTTCAAAACAGGAGTCAGGGAAGACCGAGAGAGAGATGGAGAAATGAAATCACTAGGAGAAAAGGCGGAAATTGGTGGAGCCGAGATGATGAAGAATGCAAAATGTAACCCAGATCAGCGCTGACAGCGACCCCTGATAAATTCTATTCTATTCTATTCTTTACTATATTTTAGTGGAAGAATACCAAGGACGGATGATTTCGAAAAATATATGTTATTGGTCCCAGAGCCGGCTTTTAGGAATTTTCCGGTTTTGCACCTGGCTATACTGTATATCAGCTCCCAGATGAGCTAGAAAGGTGACTTTGGGCTCAAAATGTTCGAAAAATTATTTGCAGCAACTTTTGTGTTGAAAACATTTTTGAAAAGTCAAAACTGGAAAAGCTATAAAAGAAAAACCAATTTTCGAGACATAAAAAAATTATTTTCCATATCACGCAGGAAACTTTCAATGGATTTTTATTGCATTAAATCAAAAAACAAACAATAATACATGTAGGAAAAATATTGAAGAGAGAAAAAGCTGACGCCTTTTTCAGGGTATTTATTTGTATTTATTTATTTTATTTATCATACGTTACGAGGGTACTTCTAGTGCATGCTTATCTTCATCTCCAACTCCACTCGTATTATCCCTAGTTGTTATTGTATTATGTCTTCAAATGCCCAGCCAAGGATGACACCGGAGGGGGAGAGTCTGAAACGATAACTGACGACGCAATCAATCAAAAATATAGAATGCAGCGATAAAGTAAACCTATAAATCTAAATCGTGATGCAATTTTAGTATGGTTTCTGCTACACTTCGAAGGTGGACATCTTCAGTCTCGGGCTAATTCTAGCCGAACTATGTGTCTGCATGACGGTTGATGAGGCATGTGAGGTCAGCGAACGGAAAATATGGAGGTTCTGCTGAAATATTTAAAACATGCACTTCCATCGTTTTAACCAAAACAAATTACAGGCTTTCGGGCTATACAAGGCTGGGAGACCGACGACAATTCTCGAAAGCCTTCCCGAAGTGGTAATGTAGTTATATAGTTTTTTATATGTAGTTCAGCTTGTACACGTCTCAGCGTGTTTTTTACACTATAATAGTTAGAATGTTGTGTCATTTTCTTACATTTCGTGATCGATTCATAAGAAATATCATGCATAACCCATTCGCATTCATTCAGGATCAATTCGTAACGTGGCTCACGCAATTCGAGCCAGCGGAGCGTCCTACATGCGAGCAAATCGTAGCTCATCAATTCCTTACTGGGTGATATTTCCTATTCTGAATCGAATTGTCTAGGCCTAATTATCGCATATTTAATAGTACACTTCATTAGTCTGGTCTGTTTCAACATAATTGTCAACACTGTTACTTCGATAAAAGTTTCAGCGTAAATCAAAATTCAGTGCTCGTCATTCCGTGGGTAGTGCGAAACTCGCTATCATCATCCAAACCACGAAACACAAACATGAATATGAAACACATTTCGACATAATTTGGGGATGTGATTAACTGAGTTGCGCTGTTACTCTGCTCGCAAATTAACGAGTGATCACACGTCTATATCAATCGCGTGTCCACTTTCTCTGATAGTTTCTCTGATCTCTCTCCTACGCGCGCAATCTATCGTAACGAGCATGAGATCCTGCTCCGTTCGATGAATTGAAGAAACACTTTCAGGAGACGAGTATAAAAGATACGCAAAGCGAACAGCTTGTCGATTGTCTACATTTCATCTTCGCCCGCGTATTTTTACCATTAATATATCACTTATTATTTAATTGTTAACATTTCTTCAGAATGAGCAAGTGTATTCTCATCATACTTCTAATCACATTCGCACATACATTCGCCGAGGCCCAATATGGATGTGAGTGATCAGTTACCGATTCATTACTGTTTACGTAGCCAAAAAGTTGTCCGTAAGTAATGTTTACAGAAATCTTCAGATGGTGGTTATCCCGGCTACTATTACAATAATGAGTACTACCCGGGAAAGTGGCGTAGATGGCTTCCCTGGAGATGGTTCGGAGTGGGATTTGGGCCAACATACTACGGATAGCCAATTGATCCATTCAGTTTTACATCACTGTAGATTATGTTGAAATTTTTGAGGTTAAAACGATAAACGATGCAAGTATTGCTGATGGGGCCATTCATTCATTCATCCATTCATTGTAATACGTATTCTTCTGACAATTGCGAAGGGCTAGTTGTTCTGATCCATCTTCTTTTGTGATCACATCAATCACTCCATCGTGAATACCGACGATGCTCTTGATGTAGACTTTGCTGAAAACAATTCACTATAATCGTTGCTAAATTGCAATGTCTGGAATTTCCTGATTTTCAATATGTTATTTGGATCGACTATCGAAACTAACCTTGCATTCAACGGCGGCAAAAACGGCATCGTATCTGCATTGAGTACGAACAGTTTTGATGGCTCAGCAAGAAAGACTAATGAATCTTTCACATATGGCGCAGAACATCTTGTCGGTACCTGTGTGCCGATGAAAAAAAAATATTTTAATATATATTTTTTACAATCTTAATACCTCAACACATTATCCTTCAACCTCCGTGCTGAGGGACGATGGCAGTTCGCATTTCGAATTTCGAAAATGGCGGAGCCTCTGCAAGCAATTCCATTCGTTTTTTTTAAAGATGTGGTAGAACTCACTCCTGAATAGCAATTAGATTCGCGCCATACAAATCATCACTGGAAGTGTCGATGTACATCGCGTCGTTGATTGGGTCATCACCGAGTCGATACACGTAGATTACTCCATCTTCTATCCGTGAACAGATCGCACCGGGGTGTATCTCCTCGTCCTGACATAATATTCTGATTCCCATATATTCTCACATAATGGAAGAGATTCGGAACTAGTACTATCATGCATTTGTTGTCTGTGAAATTATGTCTTCTGCTGGCATGACATGTGTATTATTCAGGCAAACATTGCATCACCAACTACGTGAGGGGACATTATGCACGTACTTCTAGTTGATCTCGCAGATATGACACAGTGATTGCATTTGGAGGAGATAAAACGGCCTTGTAAATCTGAAACAAACCAGCTTTCAGTTGGTTGCAACTTTTACTCCCAGTTCTCTCCCACTTTGCGATCCGTCTCGAAGTAGATGTCGTTCCCGTGTGCGCCAGCAGTGAACGCGCAGTCACCCGGAAGCTGAGCCACTATTTCGACTCCGCTGAAAGATGACAAATAAAAAAAATATTTGTCGCACAGCACATACTGTTTCACTAACGATCGTCACATACGCACTTTCTGTTCACGTACAGCCTGTCCGGAGGGAATCGGGTGCGATAGAAGATGGTTCCTCGAATGTGAAAGTGCTTATCAAATCAATTTTTGTGGATGCTGTTGAGTCCATATTTGTGTGTGGGGAACAATAACTCATCCACTCACCATCTTCCACTAGAAATGCTGAGGTATCCTGGGGCAGGGCGCATTGCTTCGTGAATTCCAACATGGGCATTTTTAGAAAATAAATGAATTTGAATGAAACAGAAAGTCAAAACGAAAATATATTAAAGGTGAACACATCACGCGAAGGTACCACGTATAGCAAGCTTGTGATCGATAACTTTCACACACTTCCTCTCTCTTTCCACTCATTCCCTTATCAGCTTGAGCATGTGTGGCAAGAAGTGTAGAGCATAGGTCGAGAGTCTGCTAGACAAGCAGAATTGGCGCCAATTTGGATCAGATCATGTTCCAATGCAGGGAGACAAATATAAACATTACTCTGTCAACATCGTTGTTCTTGTCTTTCCCGCGCGTTTTTATTCCACTCATTTATAGACTCCTCACGAGCCACAACAGATATATATATATATATATCTTTATCGCAACAAGTTAATGCGCGAATATTTCATTATCATTGTTGTTGTTTTAATTGTTAAAAAAATATTGTTGTTGTTGTAATTGTTTTTTGTCCTTAGCATCGCTGATCAGTGTTGTATTCAATGAAGTAGCATTGAATGATACTGAAACCTGGGGAGACTTAGAGAGGAGAGAGGAGAGTGGAAGGGAAAGCGATGGTACGGGAAGGATTGAGTAGGACGAAGGCGTGAAACGGTAAGAGGGTGAGGGAACCTGAGCCCATTATTTTCGTTTACTCCTCTCTGTCCAAATATATCCTCGCCTCTCAATTAGTGATGCATACACGTCGCATCTAACGCATGTTTTTCCTATTTATTTTATTTTATTTTGATAGTATGATTCTTTTCCATGGACACTGCTGGAACCATTTTAATGTTATTGGTTCACATTTGTATCTAATTTATTACATACCGTTTTTTTAATTATAACATATTTTTGTAGAAGAATGGCAAGACTGTCATCTAATGAAGAACTGAATTTAATTCCTCTCGATCACGCTCGAAAGATCGCACTCACATCTACTACCTACATGTACATTTTCTGGGCAATGGTGGTCATATTTGTTGACCGATGCTCACTACCATCGCACAAGCTTCAATATGGAAAGAAGGTGATACTATACTAGAATGGGGTATCTAAATAGTACTCAAATAATTGATCTATTCTTCATTATTTAAAAAGGGAAAAAAACGATAGTATTTCGGGTTATCATCACCGCATTGCACTGATCTATCATCGATCCGGTCGAAGTAGTGTGTAGATTGGAAAGGCTAATTACATGCATTAAAAACTCGTGAGAGAGATTTCGTAATCGCTAGACCAGCAATTATATAATACTGCATGCACGAGAGTAGCATATTGTGTTACGAAATAAGTTCGATGAAATGGGCAACTCATAATTCGAGTTGAACGAGCAACTAGAGGAAGATTTGTCCCGGGTCGACAATATACATTTCATTAAAAAATCGTTTCAGAACAAAGCGCTCACTGTGGCAATTCTTCTAGCTGACCTGATCTTCAGTGGGACATTCAAAAAGATATTACTCGTTGAAATTGATCTCGGTTAGCATCATTCTATCGAATATTGTTTATCACGTGTATCACGAGTAGGGCTGGCGAATGAAGGAATTTTTCAAAAGAAAAATCGTTGTCAAATGACCGGTTGAACTAAAATGTCACAATTTTGAAACAGATGTTATTAAGGTCATGCATCCACTTCCGTTAAACCTTATTTGGACCATACTACGTTACTCATTTGCATTTTAGAAGAGAAAATCGAAAAATCACTAAAAAAACGCGCACTCTTCATGAAGGAATTTTGAATAAACCTGAAGAACGTGGATCTGATGACCGATGCAAAACGGAAATAAGTTTTAGATAGGTTTAGGAATCTATCCGTAACAACTCTTCACTATGTTTCCCGTCTCGTTTACATGCTGTATTCGATCTAAAAAATCGAAAAATGACGAAAAATTCCTTCATTCGCCAGCCCTAATTGTGATATCCGTACGACGTACTTTGCGCATGTGGCGTAATACAGTCCGGTCAGATATAGTATAGTAGTATGAATACGCTGTATGAATAGCAATATAGTAGTATGAATAGCAATATAGTAGTATGAATACGCTAATAATTTAGGCAATTCCAACATAATCTCCGCTTTCTTGTACTTGTTTGCTGCATGCGCTTTCTCTCTCGGGTGCAGTTGTGTGATATCCGTCATTTTCCAGAATATGACAAGAAGTATGCAGGTAGAGTGGACTTGTTTCCATTGATTACTTCAAAAAACTAGTTAGACGAATCCAGCCGACAAGTAAACTTGCTTAGTCAAACGCGATTTAATAAAAAAAAAGTCTAATTATGAAAATATCAGGAAATTCCCGTGTTCTATGTCGCTGGAGTCTACTGTCTGGTCTGGTATGCAATGTTCGCAACTATGAACATTGTCTTGATCGCCGTGGATTTCGCTTTGATTGCTCTCTCTTATATGATGGTGTATCTCCACATGGTATTCACCCAGACTGACCTGAAGATGTGTACGAAATCGGGATCTCCATCTACAAATTGATCGAAGATAGAATCAAGAGCGACTGGGGATATCAATAAACACATGCTTTAAATGAATTTACCTACAATCGATATTTAAATCAGCAATGTCCACGTACTAATGGGTTTGTCCATGATAATCACTACATTACGCACTACTTGTAACGTGCATGTACAAGTATTTATTGTTCAATCAATCGTATAAAAAGCAATGCACCTTATATTTGTAGACAGCACGTTGATCATACCATCAGACAAAGGTGGTATGATCAACGTTCTGTATATTCTATTTTTCTAAACTAGTTGATCTATAGCAAATTTTTACATCACTTTACATACCCCTTAATTAAATATGTTGTTCTTTTTTGACAATTGTTGGCAAACTCATCCTCATGACTATTTATATCGCTCGCACTAGCGTTCCTCGTTACCCCATTTATGAAAGCATCTGCTCAATTCGCAAACCCCCTGACAAGGGAAGAGCGAGGCGACATTTTTTTTTTCACGACATGACACAACACGGCAAAACAAACGGAATATTAAATGAGAATACCACGCGAAGGTGCCTTTCTCACACTAATTATTTATCTCACTCATTTCTCTTTTTCCTTATCAACTTGAGTCTGAGGGATAGGTTAGCCCGAATCCGACAAGACTATCAGATTTGTTATCCTCCTCTGTTGAAGTCGCTGATGAACAATATAAAACAGTATGAATATATTGAAATAATTTTTAAACACATATTCATCACAATCATGTACATTGAAAATTACACACATATCTGCAAAAGTGGACACATTATGCAAGCAAAAACAAGCGCTGAAATACAATAATTTCGTCTACAATGGGAGCGTCTCAACTCTGAGCCAGTCCTCACTCTCGTGATATAATGCTCCGCCCAATTCTCGCTGATTTTTACAATTCGCTCGTCGCATTTAATTAGCTCTAGTTGTTGTTGCTCTCGATTCTGTAAAAAAACTCATTAAATAACATTTCCATATTTATTTACTAATTTTGATAATCTTTTGTCTTCATATTGTCTATGATGCCGTCTAATAGTAGATGAGAATATGAAATATGGGTTAATGAATCATTTCCAAACTTACTTTCTTGTCACTGCTAATGTTTATTTAAGGTAATTTGGTGTTACATTTCTGTTCGTACGTCAACGAGACGGCTGTATCGATAATGCACTATTATGATAAGTAAGTAAATTGTGAAAGTGTAAATGGAGTCGCATGTTTCATTCCTTTGATGCCAGTGCTTTTCCTACTCATAACCATTTAATCTGGCCAAGCATCTCAAACACTTGTTTCGAAATATTGTTCGTAATTCCGTTAATTGTATCGTCCTTTCCATGCCTATCATCCATGATCGACAGGTGTTACATTATGGTGATACTATTACCCTAGTTATGAACTCTAGTTGGGAGGGGCAAAATAATGGTGTTTGAATACATGAGAAGCGAAACTACCTTCTAGAAATTACAATTTGCTCACGCCACCTTATTTGTATTTAACACCGATTATTTTTTAAGTACTAATCTCCAATTTTAGTAGGAACACAACGCCATACTATGAATCACTATCCGTTGATCATGTCAGAAGATTGCACCTCGGAATGTATTCGTATATCTACATAGCCATCGCAATATGCATAGTTGTGATTAACTATTTCACAACGGGCAAAATATGATATGGATGGAAGGTAAGTCGAGTTTAAACCTACACAATGTGTCATAAGCACATCAAGAACTATTGAGACAAAATAAGTGGGGGTGGAGGGATTGATCGCATCAATACATTATATGATCTTTTTTTAGTTTTTTGGTTAAAGTGCAAAAGCGTACACGAAAATAGATATACTGGTCCGTGAAGAAATACTGGTCCCAGAATAAATATACTGGTCCCACCCGGACCCATATACAGTCGCGAGCATAAGTCATGGGACACTTTTGGAATGGGTTTGAACTTTTTAACCAGGAAAACTTGAATTCTGCTACTAGGACGTTATGCGCCAAATTCATCAGAGATTTATCTTTTTGATATTGGAGTATGACGTAATCGCACAGTCGTTGCCTAGTGATGACGCAATCGAAATGTACTTTTTCAAAACGACATTATTCTTGCAGGGATTTTTTCCAGCCCGCCAACCTTTCTGAGGTTGGAGATATGCCCGGGACCTACCCAGAAAAAAAATTTGAGGTTGCTGCGCGACCGCATATTTGCAGCAGCATTGCTGCAAATTCAAGGTCGAAAATTCAGATCTCGGCTCCTAGTCAAGCTTGAGACTGGTTCAAGGCATCAAAATGATCAAAATTTAATTTAAACAAACAATATCAAATAAAAACATATTACTGATTGGGACCAGTATTTTTTTTCCAATTTTTGAGGACCAGTATTTTTTTCGAAACAAGGATCAAGTATATTTATCTTGGGACCGGTATTTTTGCATCCACTATTTCGGACCAGTATTTATTAATGGGACCAGTATATTCCGGACCAGTATTTATATTTTCGAACCAGTATTTTATCGTCGGACAAGTATATCTATTTTGGTGTACGATTTTGCACCTTAACCGTTTTTTTTTCTGCACCATACTGCTAAATAAACTTAGAATATTTAGCAATGACTTATGGCAAAAAAGGGCTTTACGTATATATGTATATATATTAAAATATGCATACAGTGTATTTTAGGCGAGACCGGTGGATTATCAGTATTTTCATGCTGGTGTGTTATCGTTATTGCATCCTTCGTTTCGCTCGTGTTGATTTGCGAAACATTCTCGAAAATCACGAGAAACAGACCGGTGAAATCTTTTTTTTATAATTTTGATTATTCTCATATCGCCAATGAAAATTAATTGTACAATTCAGCATATCCCCGTGTACTACGCTGCTTGTGTTTACTGCCTCTCCTGTTACCCGTTGTACTCAGCGATTAACATAATATTGATCGCTCTTGATTTTACCTTCTTTTGCGTCGAATTTGCCTGGATGTCTATCACTGCCATAATGAGCAATATGTACGCTGTGCTCAGCCAGTACGATGCTGGAATAATGTACGAGTTCGGATGTTCGATTCACAAAATGTTCGAAGACAGAATCAAAAACGACCTTGGATATTGATATGCTGACGGGTTCACCTGTGTAATTGCATTGATTTTGTATCTCTTATTTTCGATATTAAACGTTGTTATGTAAACATTCATCTATGAACAAACCCGTTAATAATATCGCTGAATATTCCTGCTAATAAACTAAATGGAAATTCGCGAAATGAAAACAGTCACAATAAATGAGTGAGTAGTATATAGCAGTTCTCGTCTGAAAAAAGTCAGACGAAAATCCACGGTGTGGTGCTGACCTGTCCGAGTCTCAAACTTTAGAACTTTTTAGGCAATTTTCGAACTTTGCGGTAGAGGAATTTCAAAATTCTGAAGTATCTAGGTGTGCAACCGTGTACGCCCTGTCAAATATGTTATAGCACGATTACCTACGATGCTTGCGGTGTTTCCACGAAATCGACAAAAATCGGTCAAGCTGAGGCACTTCCGGTTTAAAAGACTTGAAATGTCGGAGCATCTCTATGTTCTCGATTAAGAGTATCAAAAGCTGGATAATTTGATTTGAGTTTGAACGGGTGCCGATACCCTACCCTCTCAGGTGGCTCTCCGACCGACCTTGGTGATTTGTCATTTCCCATCCAAAAAATGCTAAACCCAATCGTAAAGGTTGCTGACCCTTCCTTGACCACTGTCATAACACGACCACTGGGAAAGCCGTGGTATTCTCACTTTAGCGCGTCCATCCATACTTTCTTCTCCCATCCCGTTCTGTCCTTATTCACTTATATAATCAACACCTCTCTCTCTCCTGCAGTGCTTTATATGTTCTCACTCCCTCGTTCTGACTGCAATGTCAGGGATATACGATCTTTTTTCCAGCTTGCTTTGTATTGTTTAGATGAGTTGAGGAGGGTACATTCAGTTGCGTGTTCCACCAACCACATACAGTCGCGCCGGAAAGTCATGGGACACTTTTTCAATTTGTTGTACCTTTTTGCCCAGGAAATGCATATTTCTGGCACCCAGGTATAATGTACCAAATTCATTGGAGATTATGATCATGATGTTGGGGCATGACGAAATCGCCCCCGTGATTGCATAGTGATGACGCAATCAATATGCACTTTTTCAAAACGGCATTATTCTTACATAGATTTTTTCCTGTTCGCCATACTTTCTATGATTGGAGATATGACCGAGGCCTACCCAGTATAAATTTTTGAAGGCGCTGCTCGGTCGCACATTTGCTGCAGCCTTGCTGCAAAAACAGGGTCTGAAATTCAGAACTTGGCTTCTAGGGTAGCGAGAGACTCGTTCAAGACATCAAAATGATCGCCATCATGAATCCAGATGGTCCTGCGAATATGAAAACGATATCTCAAAATTTGTCCTTAGGGCATGAAAAAATCACTTTTGAATGACCATTTTTTGGACTTTCATAACTTAAAGGGAAAGTTATATAAAAATCTGATTTTTACCTGGTAATGTTAAACATGTATTAAAGAACAGAATTCCAACTTTTTAGAGCGTTTGGATATCTTTCCGGCCCGCGCCGTGCGTTTTTCGGAGGTATACTTGGGTCGGAAAACACCCTGTTTACGCACTCTCGTCGTCTGCACTCTCTCGCCCATAGGGGTAAACAAGATGTTTCTCGACCCGAGTATACCTCCGAAAACCGGCCGCCGCGGGCTGGAAAGATATCCAAACGCTCTAAAAAGTTGGAATTCAGTTCTGGAATTCAGTATATGGCGTACATTTTGATCACAATCTCCAATGAATTTGGTACATCATACCTGGGTGCCAGAAATATGCAGTTCCTGGGCAAAAAGGTACAGCAAATTGAAAAAGTGTCCCATGACTTTCCGGGGCGACTGTATGCATGCTCGCTTGACGTAAAATATAACACTATGGTATTTTAGTGAGATGACTGGGCCTCCATCTGCTATGCAAGCGCGAACGTTCGCGCTTGCCCTCTCTACTTATGTGTATACCATATTCTGCATCTCAATCATTGCGCTTCGTGATACCCTTCGCCCCCATCGAATACGATGCGGCATAGATGTAAGATATGACTAAGATATACTGTATACATAAGGCAATAGTTTTTGTATGTTTTTTTTGTTTAAATTGTGTTGTTATTTCAAATTCTCACATGTCTTAATATTCAGGATATCGGTGTCACATTGCTTATTGTGGTTGCGGATTTTCTCATCAGCGGTGCCTTCAAAGATGTTATCTACATCACGATTCCCATCGGTAAATTTGTTATTATCTGTCCATCTGTTTGTAAAAGTGTAACTTGGTCGAACATATATTAAGAAATATTAGTCAAATGCGATGGAAGTTGTTGCATTAGGGCAGTAGATTGCATTTAAGTTATCGTAATGAAAGAGACAAGCGTTCAGGCGATTCCGGAATACTTTCAATAATTGTCTACATAATAGTGACAGTCGTGGGATGTTTCCTGGTAGCGCAAAAATTTGATGATAAACTCTGGGAAATGAGACATAGACAGGTCAGTGCATCGAGCATATTATATTATTAGGTTGGTTCATAAGTTTCTTTCTTTTTTTATTTTTCAAATTTCGGTTGGCGTGCCTAGACTCTCATGATTTTATGAATACCATGTGTTATGGCCATGGCGGTAGATTACTAGCGTACATATGATTTGGATCTACGCATCATCGTGAGAAGGTGATAAGCCTCAGAAAATTAACATCGGAAAACGGCTATTTTAAGCATTTTGGGATAAATTCAGGTTATCGAATAATGGTGGGATTCTGATTCTGCCCAATTGAGGAACACTTGGGCAGGAGTTCTTTGTAATAATAAGCACAAAAAATCCGGATTCGAACGTGTGTGGGAGGCAGGGGAATCCAAAAAGAGTTGATTTCAGCAGATGAATCTGAACATGATTATTTCGAAGTCTGCAGTTCTTGAACGGGAAGTCATATCCTGTCCTAAATTTGTTAGCATACTTATCATTCATCATTATTTATCCATTGATCAAGGTCTGGGCCTGGTGGATGATACAGTTCTTCCATTTATCGGGGTCTCTTGTGCAAACGCTCCCCCAATTAGCTCCAAGTTGCTTCACAAATTCGTCCTTCCATCTTGTTTTTGGTCTGCCAATTGGCCTGGCTCGATCGTACGGAGTCCAGTCCATCACACGTTTTGTCCATCTTTCGTCATTTATATATGCCAGTCTTGCGGCCCAAAACCATTTCCTTTCCATTGCCTGTGCTCGGATATCTGGGAGAGGGACTTTTAGAGACAGCCAATCATTCGTTCGGCGTTCCAATCTTGTTACTCCGCACATTTTCCGCATCATACTACGCTGTGCTACAATGAGCCGAGTATGTATCTTTTTCGTCGGACTCCATAGTTCAGATCCATATAACAGAGCTGGCACAACGCACATCATGTACACTCGTCTCTTCAGTCTCATTTCAATCTTTCTGCTCGTGAGGAACTCGTGCAACCGGTTAAACCCTCTCCATGCACTTCCGATCCTGCGATTAATTTCTTGCATTAGGCATTGATCAAAAGAGACGCGTATTCCAAGGTAGATGAAAGAATTGACGTATTTCAGAGCTTCGTGGTCAGCGATTAGTCGTGGCTGGTTTCGATTTGACATAACAACAGTCTTCTTCTTGTTTATAACGAGACCGACTTTCCTGCTTGCTGTGCATAGATCATCTATCATTGTTTGAGCTTCTTGCGCAAAATGAGAAACCAATACGACGTCATCCGCATATCTGAGATTGTTCAGCCGTTTTCCATCTATATTTATTCCGTAATTCTGCCAGTTCAGCTCACTAAAACATTCTTGCAGCACTGCATTGAATAAATGAGGGGATAGTGGGTCTCCTTGTCGGACACCTTTTGCTATGTCAATAGGAACTTTTTCCTTGCCCAATCTCACACATACTTGACTTTTGTTGTACACATTTCTCATAACGTTCACAATTTTAGAATGTATTCCTTGTTTTGACAATGCTGCCCAAACCGAACCGAATTCGATGCTGTCAAACGCTTTGGTATAGTCAATGAAGACCATGAAACAGGGAAAGTCATATTCCATTGATTTGCTTATAATCTCGCTTATAGTAAAGGAGTGATCAAGTGTTGAATAATTCCTTCTGAATCCGGCTTGATCGTGAGTTTGGCTTGCATTTAACGTACACTCTATTCGTGTATCGATCGTGGATGTAAAAACTTTGTAGATCAGATTTAGCAACGCTATCGGTCTGTAGTTTGTGATATCTAACTGATTCCCCTTCTTGAATATGAGTGAAATGAGTGAATTCGAGAGATTGTCGGGCACTTCCTCCTTGGCGATCCATTCGTTGAATAATGAAGTAAGAGGTTGGGAGATTATATCAATTCCACTCTTCAACATTTCTGCAGTAATCTTATCTGGGCCAGGAGACTTGCCATTCTTCAATTTCCTGATTGAGCATTCAACTTCACTTTTGAGAATAGGCAAGAAGGTTTCAGTTGATTTACACGTCACTCTAGACGGTCTTTGTCTGCTTGCAAATAAATCATCATAATAAGATTTCACAACATGTCTTAAGTCATTTTTGGAGTAGGCGATAGAACCATCGGGCTTTTCCAGCTGATTCATTTGAGTATTTCCGATTTGCGACGATCGTAGCGCTCTTCGTGTACTGTACCCGTATCTAACAGCTTCTCTCACCACTTCCAAATGCTTCTTTCGCAGATCTTCGGCTATAGAGAATCTTAGTAGTTTGTTTGTCTGGCAAAAGTCAATCCGATTATGAGCATTTGGTGTGACATCTCTAATACGCCTCCTTTTCTCGAATAGATCCTTTGTCGTCTTTGAAAATCTTTCGTCTTGATGCCTCGGAACCATTGAGTCGTGTGCGATTTCTCCTATAGTGCATGTGATCTTCTTGTAGCACATGAAGTCATCCTTAGACTTCGAAATGATCTTTCTTGTAAACAGTGTTCGGTCAAATTGCAGAAGAGGGCGAGGCTGATTTTAAAACCTCCTTGATTTGTTCAGAACTTTCAGACGAGCCATAACTAGTCGATGATCGGTTGTAAAGTTGAATCGACCGACCACATTCACATCTTGTATTATTGACTTATTGCGCGATATAATGTAGTCAATTTGGTTTCGTTTTTGCATGTTTGGGGACATCCACGTCCATTTCCTCGAGTCCCGTTTGTCAAATCGCGTGTTGTGAACGAACAGTTTTGACTCAGTGCAAAAGTCGAGGAGACATTGGCCTCGATCATTTCTGTCTCCCAGGCCGTGTCGTCCAATATAGTGCTCATCCTCCGACAGACGTCGTCCTATCTTCGCATTGAAGTCGCCAGTGACAACTACGTGACCCCTACCTCCCCCAGGTAGACGAACACTACGGGAGGAGGAATCCACGAGTGCACCTAACTCATTCAAAATGGCGTCGTAATCTTGGTCCGAGTGACTGGTCGTAGGGGCGTATACGGTGATGACACGCAAGCCAAGAGGTGGGACGTCAATGAACGACAATCTGTCATTCACCGAGTGGAAGATTACGTGAGAGGCGAGTTGCTGCGCCACAAGAAATCCGGTTCCATTGGCGGACTTGGTACCGTATCCAACCAATAAATGGCCACTGGCATTCAAGGTCAGGGACGTACGGCCAATTCTTCTTAGTTCCTGGAGGGCGATTATATCGAATTGCACCCCACTCACGCAATCTTCTAGTTCGGCAACTCGGTCGGCTGTTCGGAGAGTTCGTACGTTGAGAGAACCGACGCGGATGATAGAAGGCTGCATCCGATGGACAGGCGAGACCCAGTACGGTTGTCCAAGCTGACGACTGGGGACTCCCAAACGCACGCCAGAGAGGAGGCGATCGGAGTACGACCACCCCTCACGGGCGCACGAATGGAGAATACTTATAGGGGAAAGTAATTCACAACCCATCGTAATTGAGCAATCATCAATGCTGTGAAGGAAATTGCGATCAGCAATTTGTTATCTATGATTTTCAAAGACAGTAGTTCTGTAATTGGGCCAACATTTCTAGTAGGTTTCTCATGGCAGGTTTGGTGGGCTATGTCGTTTGATATACCCAGTCAAAGTACTTTGTAATAATGTGCTAAATGTAGCATTTGCGCTATTCCCCTCGGAGCATAGAGCAATTGAAAAGTCGGACTGCTCGAGCTGGTCCGATTACTTTCGAACTAAAATGTTCTATTCTAATTGATCAACCAATATAGTATTCGCTATAGTGTGTACTCATGCCCGTATCAACATCAAAAACAATTATTTGATTGGCTCGTTGCGACTACCTAGGGAGGCCAGAATGTTGGTGCATGAAAAAATAAAGAAACTTAACTAAACATACACAAATAAACAACTTCGTACACTATTTTAGGTGACGAAAAAATAAAAAAGATTAAAAACATAACCAATGCGATTTTAGGAGACGCCATTATATTACATATATGGCATTTATTGCCTCATGTGGTACCCATTCCACTCATCATTGAATATTGCACTTTTCACGTTCGACATCACATCGGTGCTAGTATATGAAACAATACTGTTTGCATACATGAAAATGACGGAATCAGATTTTGTGTTTGTTTACGAGGCTGCTATCGACATACTGAAATCCATATTTGCGTTCTTCGGAAAGAGGATCCAAAAAGATTTCGGATATTGATTTCTGCTGCATTAACCACGATTGTCTCTGTTGTCCATGCTCAATTTCGATTAGTTTTTGTTGACGGTCATTCCAAGATAAAATGTACAAAATAAATTGTCAACAACTCAATGGAATCCAATGTAATCACACAGCATTTTTGAATCCCATCGAGCAATGTACCGATTCCACTCTTTCGTTATTGGCTGTGCTTTTGTTACAATTGACCATCTACAGGTTATACCAGTATACTGTACTGCATACTTTAGAAAACACATGGATAGAATACTGTAAAGAAATGAAAACTGTGAAATATGCACATGACGCTTTGTGCTCCCTCCTACTGTATGCGCGCAACGCGCGATTCAAATCTCGCGCCAATTCGAAGGGGTCATTTACCACCTTTCATGGGGCCATAATCCCTCCTTTTGAATGATTGCCGTGATTGCTGCGATCGTGATCGTGGGCTGCGTTACGGGGGTGGGCTCATAATCTTCTGACTAGATTATAACACTAACTATGCGTTTTATGTATTCAATATAGTCTTTGTTATTTTCCCGTCGAACGCTAGATGCGTTCTCCACCAATTCATGCACATGTAGCGTCCATTATTGCACCAGAAGGTTTTGTAAGAATTAGTATACTCAGATTTACTTTCGCCATTGAGGCAAATTATATATCCCTCAGTATGGAGAGAGGCATGTATTGTTTGTCGTCCTAATTCAACATGAGCCATATGTTGACAGCTTACGATGAACTCGAGTACTATTAACATGAGTCGACCACTAGTTGCAGATTAGGCGTGTTATTGTCTTCACAAATTTGTACATACTTCGCGTATCACAATATATATTTTGATTAAATTATACCGAACATCAATGCTCCTTATATTTGAAGGCTTATGGCTCGAGAACCAAGCATGGAAGAATTTAGAAGAACTGCGCTAGCATTTTCTTCATATTTCTATATTTTCTACATAATATTCGTTTGTTCAAGCAACTATTCGGGGCTCGGGAACATATTAGCAACACGCAATGTTCGAATTGATCTAAAAGTATGTGCATGTTAAGTTGAAGTGTCTACATGGGAAATGATCACATTTTTCTCAAAAAATCTTTCGAACATATTATGCTGTATAGATAATATGTTATCGATCATAGCATGTTGTGAGCACATATGCCGAGCAATAGTCTGACTCTCTTCAGATTGCACGCTCTCTCACCGGTCAGAGAGATGAGAGAGCGTGCAAACTGAAGAGAGTCAGACCATTGATCCTAATTTCAAATTCATCAGAATCTGGCAGTCTCCATTACGATAATTCTGGCAGATTTTTATGTCAGCGCTGATTTCAAAGATATTATACATGTGGAATACCCTGACTGTAAGTCGTCATCTCAAAAATATTGTTATTACCCTCCCTTCATATTCCCAACAAATGTAAATTGATAATATCATTCTCCAGGTCAAATGGGATTCATGTCGATGTTCGTACTCATGATTGCGATCCCCGGTGGTCCAATCCTTGCTGTGGGTAGTTTAGATACCATTATCAAGAAGATTTCACCAAATAATCAAGAGAGTTTGAATCAGGATAGACATTACAAGACTTTATGGAAGATAAACGGGGATACGTATGTGAGACGCTTAGAGTTCGAGAAATGATGCCACGCTCTCTTCATTCTACACACTCTCTCGTTGATCGACAGGTTTAGAGAGTGTGTAGAATGATGAGAGCACGGTTTCATTTCTCGAACTCTAGTGACGCTCCATTTTCTCCCGACCATTTCGTGATTAATAGACGATATGTGTTCAGTAATATGCGGGGATTTTACTTTTTATTACTTAATGTCGTTTTGTGATGACAATTTTTCCTATAGAATCTACATTATCCAATATCGACTCCCCGCCACGAGCGATCAATATATTTCTCTTATCACACAACAATCACTGCAAAACAAATTCACGCTTTGCAGGTCATTCCGTCTTATTATTTTGTCGGTGTTGTCTACGCCGTGTGGTACTTGATGTACTCGGCTCTGAACATCATCTCACTTCTGTTCGATGCCTCTTTCGTCATGACGGCTACATTTATGCATTACATGTGCTACAAAATCAACCAGACCGATTTGAAAATTGTGGGCGACGCCGTTATCTCTACCATGAAATCCATCGGAAATGCTATCTTACAAAAGATTGAAAGAGATTTTCGTTTCCCTACCAATTAATTTCACGCTTCCCCGTTCAATACATATTGTTCAATAATCATAATCACTTTCTTACGAACAATTAACGTTGCATAAAGAAGTAATGATAACTTTTCCCGATATTGAGGATATTGAATATAAGGGGGGGGGGGGGGGTGCGTTACTCGAAATAGCATGTCTGAACTGGTTTATGAAAAAGGAAAAGTTTCAACCAGTTTAATTTTTTTGGAAGTGGTTGAACTAGGTTCATCCAGTACATTTACTGTTACAAATGTACTGGATGAACCGAGTTCAGCCATTTCCAAAAAAATTAAACTGGTTGAAACTTTTTCTTTTTCATAAACTAGTTCAGATATGCTATTTCGAGTAACGCACCCCCTTATATCAAACAGCAAAAAAAATCAGAGGTGAATTTAAAAATAATGTGTTTTACATAAAACCTGTAGATAAAAGTTCAAAATCATCAAATAATAAAATCCCAACTTTCGATCGAGTCATCTTCACTTTCCGGTATTTCGGACTAAAGGATACGCGTTTTTGATTTCTCTGCACGATTCTAGAGGGATCGTCGTCAGAGATTTCCGTAAATTCGTAAACAATCTCCCACATTTCGGATGATTACAAAATAGCCACATTGGAGCCCAGCTGTCTTTTCTCACTTCCTCCATCTTTCTCGACCGGCATTGAATCGATGGGTTGAGTGGTAACAACGTTTATCCATCATCTCTAGACATCCGACTGACAAGGGAGAGAAGATGGGAGAAGAGGGGAGATAGAGATCTATCGACTCTCGCCGATACAGGCTTACCCCTTTACACTTGCGTGCCTTCAGTGAAACTTTCACTCTCAATCAATCACCTTGTCACTTTCTCCTCACTTTCTCCTCCTCTTATGCCGATATCCCCTTTCCACCAACGTATCTGTCACTAGGTCGGATGAGAACTATGACGTCATTTCGCCTGTGATATATCAAATGCGGCATGACGTCATAGTTCTCATCCGACCTAGTGCCACATGTCTCGGCCACTGGGAAAGCCGCTGTGTTCTCACTCTTGCATGATCATTTCTTACCTTTTCCTTCATCACCTCTATTTCTCACTCCCAACCCACAATTGCCTCTCGCTTGGCCTGTTCCACTTTACATTGTTGTCCCTTGTCTTCTATACATTTTTGGACGCAATTGTTAAATAAGGAGTGTCAGCAAAGTTAAACTTTTGATGCTGCCATAACCATTGCCTATCCCACCCTCCAAATAGGTTGCGGATTCGATTCCCACCAAATGTTTTCGAAAAATCTTCAAGATATCTGAATTCCCGCTTCCCTATCAAGGACTATCTGCGCCTATGGCACTATGCCAACTAATGATAACTCGGTTCAAAATAGAGATATCAAAGTGACATTTTCAGAATCTCTTTTGGTTGTGCAAAGCAAGGTCTTGGTTATGACAGCATAACAGTTAAACTTTGCTGACGCTCCTTCTTTAAATTTTCGCTCCTCCTTCTTTAAATTTTATAATTTTCAGTAAGATGAGTGGACCTCAATCTATTACGCACGCACGAACATTTGCGCTTGCAATGTCTACTTATGTTTATGCCTACATGTGCACAATATACCTTGGGGCGCACAAAACCCTCATCCACACCGCATTCGATGCGGAATTAAGGTACATTAATTATATGATATTGTGTAGCCCTAAGGTTTTGACCAAATTTATCGATCAAAACATTCAGGATGTCTTCATCACATTGCTTATTGTAATAGCAGATTTTATCATCAGTGGTGCGTTTAAAGATGTTATCTACATCACGATTCCGCTCGGTAAGCTTTCATATTTTCATAATTTATTAAAGAGTAACTGATGTACTGAATAACAGAGGTCTTCTGAGAGATTGCATGAAAGCGGTACCCTCCATTTACAAACTGTTCAAAGTGCTTCAATCTCTTCCCCACTTTGGAGGTAGAGCCTAAGGTTAAGAAACTTCCATTTCAGTTTGTGGGGCCGGAAATTAAAAAGTACCTAAAAGCCGGCTCTGGAAATTTCAAAAGTTTGAAAATTCATAACATGCTTCAATGTTGAGTAGGAACGTCGACAAACACAGAGTAATGATCTACACGGCAAGATGAACAACTTTTCTGTTGAGGCCAAAAACGAAAAATAAGTATTAAGTGTTGATATTGTAGAAGTCCAAAAGTTGAAACAAAAAAAAATATTCCTTTTGCAAATGAGATCTTTTCGGATTCGGAATCTACGTTATTTTTTATACCGGGAAAAGTTCTATTTTCGAAAATCGCGAACGTGATATCGAGCTTTTTTATTCGCCGAAAACATGTCCGGTCGCGTGTTTTTGCTCAGGATCGAAAATTTCACTTTCTAATTTTTGCGTGGAAATCGCTTAGATATATCTTTTCTTTCAATTTTTGATGCTTACCAACCCTTATATAAGAATTCCCGTAAAAAAAAACCGAAGATTTCAATATTTTCAAAAATCATGTTTTGCTACCTAAAATTTGAGAAAATTGGTGAAAAACATGAATTTTGAAAATATTGAAATCTTCGGTTTTTTTCGACGGGAATTGTTTTATAAGGGTTGGTAAGCATCAAAATTGAAAGAAAAGATATATCTGAGCGATTTCGACACAAAAATTAGAAAGTGAAATTTTCGATCCTGAACAAAAACACGCGACCGGACATGTCTTCGGCGAAAAAAGCTCGATATCACGTTAGCGATTTTCGAAAATAGAACTTTTCCCGGTATAAAAAATGACGTAGATTCCGAATCCGAAAAGATCTCATTTGGAAAAGGAATATTTTTTTCACGACATCGATTTTTTTCAACTTTTGGATATCGACAAAACACACTTTCTACACTATCAATACTTAATATTTCTTTTTCGTTTTTGGCCTCAACGGAAAAGTTGTTCATCTTGCCGTGGCGATCATTCCTCTGTGTTTGTCGACGTTTCTACTCAACATTGAAGCATGTTATATATTTTCAAACTTTTGAAATTTCCAGAGCCGGCTTTTAGGTACTTTTTTAACGCCTACCGTATATCAAAAGTGTGCATTACACCGTAATGCATTTTCCCAAAACGCAGAAAATTTGAAATGCACGCTACCGTAACCCACCACACCCCGCACCATGGTATGATTTACTAAATCGTAGAAAAGTTAAATGCACGCTACCGTAACCCACCACACCACGCACCATGGTGTGATTTACTAAATCGCAGAAACCTTAAATGCACCCGACGCACCACCCACCACACCACGCACCATGGTGTGTTTTACTAAAAATTCACTTAAATTCGGATAAAATTAATAGTGAATCGGTAGATAAAGATACTAACGGGTAAATAAAAGTATATTAACAAAAAAACGGAGAGTCGGTGTCCACCCCGTAACTCATATCAATACCGTGGGAATTATGCAGACAAAATTCTCGAAATACATTCAAAAGAGGGGCGATGCAAAAGTGGTAAATAATCCTCTCAAAATTGGCGCGAGACGCGAAACTCGAGCGTGCTTACAGTAGGCGTGTACACTAAGCGTTTTGTGCGTGATTCTGCAGTATGTCGCGTCATCTATATGTGGAGGCCGGTCTAGGCTCTCTCTGCAGGATAAAATTGATTATCGTTACGAGACCCTCTATTGAACGGCATCTCAGGATATGTAAGGACACAATGCTAGATCACTAAATGAATGTGGAATGATACATCTAACACTGGATGCTAGATAGGGAACATGAGAAGAATCGACACAGCAAGAAGGGAAGGAAAGAACCGGAACAAGGTGGCCGATCTAGACTGCACAATATCAAGCCGAATGAGGTAGATTATTCTAGCAAAATTATAACTTTGAATACGAGAGGAATCTGTACGTGGCTCATTGGGATAAAAACAATCAGTGAGAATAAATTGAATTCCATTCGAGTTGTGCTTGTCAAAACGAATATACGTCGTTAATTTTATCTTGGAATGAACGTCAACATATCGAAATTAAGAGTGGATAACAGAGATAATCGTGGTTAATGTAGCATAAATCAATATCCAAAATCCTTTTGGATCCTCTTTCCGATGAGCACATTAATGGATTTCAGCATATCGATAGCAGCCTCGTAGAGCAACGCAAAATCGGACTGCTCCATTTTCATGTGTACATAAATTATCATTTCATAAACTAGAATTGTTGTGATGTCGACGGCGAAAAGTGCGATATTCAACGATGAATGTAAAGGGTACCACGTTAGACAAAACATACCGTATACGTAATACAGCGGTGTTACCTAAAGTCGTATGTATTTGGTTAGTTTTTTTTAAAAATATATAGCTGAAGCTCGCCTTTCCACGCATTATTTCAGACAGCTTATCTTCATATTTTTCTGCTATCATAACACACCCCGTGACTACCACTATGAGGTAGATAAGTAATGAAAGGACTCCGCGATCGCCTGAAGATTGTTTTGTGTATCTAGGAAAATTAATTAATATTATGTATGATCGATTAACTTATAAGAGGTCTTCTGAGAGATCGCAGGTGCACATTTACAAACTGTTCAAAGTGCTTCAATCTCATCCCCACTTTGGAGGTAGATGTGCCTGTTTTTGATCAGTTATTGCACAGTTGGAGTGGTTTACAGTTTCCTGGCCATTTGGTGGGGAGATGCCCACCAACTGGTTGGAAGGAAACGCGTATACAGTTTATCAAAACCCACGGAGCCATCCGTGATGTGAAACGAAGAACAAATTTAACATTCATCAGAATCTGGTTGTATCCATTGCAATAATTCTGGCAGATTTTTTTGTCAGCGCTGGTTTCAAAGACATAATGCACGTGGAATACCCTGTCTGTAAGTCAACATCATGCAACTATAACCATTGACAATATCATAAATTCACTTTCAGGTCCAAGCGGATTCTTTTCAAAGTTGATAACATCGATTGTGATCACGCTTGGTACTTTGGAGGCTCTAGATAAATTAGATATCATAATCGAGAAGATTTCACCAAACAATCAAGTGAGTTTGCATAAGGTTAGAAAAAAGGAAGATGAGCAAGTGTACGATGTGATGACTATGTTAGCAATAAGACAAATGTTTTATTTAATATTCTGGAGTGTTGGTGATTTTACCAATTTTTATATTGCGAATAGCAGAAAATTCACAAAACCAGTACATCAAAACGTTCGCGATTTGCAGGATATTCTCCGTTGTATTATATTGTCGCCGTTGTCTACGGGGTCTGGTACGCGATGTACTCGGCACTGAGCATTGTCTCGCTTGTGGTGGATGTATCGTACCTCGTGACTATTGCATTGAATGAGATTATCTACGATGCGGTATTCTATATCGTGAACTCCACTGAACAATAAATCGGACAAAATTATTTAAATATATTTCCTTTTTGTTACCGATTAATTTCACTCTTCCGTAATTGTATATTGAAAATCATCCGTGATCATTGTATTACGATCAATTATTCTTTCGAGTTGATAAACTTTTCTTTTCCGTTTCTACGTAATTGAAAAGAGAGACAGCGTAATTGAAAAGAGTGAGAAATTCCACATCAGTTCTACATTCGCAAACAAAGCGGAGTTTCAGTTATGCGTAATCACGTGTGTCAAGAGTAAGATCTGATGCGCACGAAAGGTTATGATTTTCTCCTTGCTTATATCAAGAGTGTCAGTCAGGGAGGAATCAAAAACATTGCTGCTTCTAACCTGTTACGCCCTTCTAATATCGCCCAGTGGCGACATAGTCACTTCTGTAGAGTGCTAATTATATATCGTTAATCGCGTCTCTCACCTTCCTAATCTCACCGCCTCACATTCAAACATTCGGGCGTTCATTCTTGCCCCGGTCAATTGATCCAATTCTTGTAAATCCGGTCATAGGTCACGCATAATAATGTTGAAGCGTGCACGCAACGCCTATGTCTCACCTTATGGCGTCCATTATAGAGGTCATTCCAAATGCTACCACAGGCACGGTATGTTTGTCATCAGTTTCGAGCTAACGTTCTCAGCTCTTATACGGGATTTTTCAACTTCTTTCTCTCTCTCTCGCCCTCTCTCACTCATATCCATACGCGCGCATTTTTAAACAGATTACGTGTATTTTGAATTTGTTTCTTTTTTTATATTTTGTGTGTGTTATATGTCTCTATTATTCGCTATTGAACGTTGAACTGACTATTATGAATGTATATCTAGTCATCTAAGAGATGATGAGCATTTGCTAATGTGACATTTGTAAATATAAATATGCTGCAGCTTAATGATTCCATCTGGGCAGACGAAACCGGTGGCTCAAGAAAGGAAATTAATGCTTGCATACTCTTCATATGTTTATATCATGTGGATTATTTTCTTCGTGTTCGAACCTTCCTCATCACTAGGAACAATCAGCTCTGCCCGTAGGATTTCTCGGGGAAAGAAGGTAAGGAGAAAACACTCCATTTTTAAAAAAAAGCTTGAATAAATCAAGTGAAGTTTATTAGGAGCTCGAACAACTAAATCGTGCTGTGGTGTGCCACTCCAAGTGACGCCCAAGCTTTGTCGCCACTTGGGCGCCCTCTCTCTCCGTATTGCACGCTCTCTCGTATCTCTGACCGAATCCCAAGTTGGGATCAAGTAGGGGCCAACTTGAAAATTTACTTGATCCCAACTTGGGGGTTCGGACAGAGATACGAGAGAGCGTGTAATAAGGAGAGAGAGGGCGCCCAAGGGACGACCAAGTTTGGGCGCCACTTGGAGTTTATTCTTATTCTTATTCTTTATTCACCAACATTTACATGGTACGGGAGTGACGTGATGATGATGATTAGGTAAGGTGGTATTTTGGCTCGAGCGAGCTTGTGGAATGGTGGGATGTGTGGCAGTTCTGTGTTACATTTTTATATTAGAAGACTGCATTGTAAAAGATGGAGTTGTTTTTATGAGGTGTCGGTAAGGGGATCGGGGCATGGTTACTACTGAGTGGGGAAGCGAGTTCCAGAGCGTTAGGGAACGAGATGCGCATAATGAAAAGGAACTAGACAATACATACGGTACGGCGATGCGTAATTTATGAGAGGAACGGAGACTACGAGTTAAAGGAGCGATCGTGTATAGACAAGAGGTGTCGAGATGAACAAAGTCATGCAAAGAGTCGTATATAAAATACATGTCACTCAAGGATCGGCGATATTCAAGTGTCTCTAGTTGGAAATGTTTGAGCCTATCAGTATATGAACGATAGGGCAATTTAGAGCGGAACAAAACACGTTTAGTGAATTCTCGTTGCACAGATTCTATTTGATTAACAAGACCAATTGATGTAGGGTTCCAGATAACGGTAGATGACTCGAGAAGAGGACGAATATATATTTTGTACGCTTTCAATAAGATATCAGGTGAAGTAGTGAGAAAAGAGCGCAGTAATAGATTGCACATGGATCTGGCCTTTCTAGTAATTTGATCAATGTGATGACCAAAATGTAAATTTCCTGTGAAGAAAATACCAAGGTCACGAACTTGTTCTTTTGGGGAGATGAAATTACCATTTAGCATATATTTCGATCTCGTTTTAAGACGACCGAGATGAAGAACAAAACACTTGGGAGCGCTAATTGTCATATTCCACTTAGTTGTCCACTCTTCTAAACTAGTAATAGCTTGTTGGAGATCAGCACTATGGTCAGGCACCGTTGCGTATATTTTAAGGTCATCAGCGAAAATATTGTATTTTACCGTAGGGGGGATGCATTTGCCTAGATCGTTAATGTATATAATAAACAATAAGGGACCAATTGCTGAGCCCTGGGGACTCCAGATATAATTGGAGAAGGAGGGGAGAGATAATTACCGACAAAGACACGTTGTGACCTACCAAGGAGATATGACTCAAATCATTTCACAATGTGATTAGAAATACCCATGGAGGCAAGCTTATGCATCAGGAACCTTAAGTCAATTGAATCAAATGCCTTTTGATAGTCGAAAAATATGGTATCTACTGATTTTTTGTGGGTCAAGGACTGAGCATAGAAGGAGAGGGTTTCACATAAAGAAGATGTGGTGCTTCTACATTTACGGAACCCAGCTTGGCGCGTATCAAGAAGAGAATGCGCATCTAAATAGGATACTAATTCATTAATAAGAATTTTTTCAAATATTTTAGAAGCAGTAATTGTAAGGGAGATGGGGCGATGATTTGAGATGTCTGCATTTCCTGCTTTTTTAGGGATGGGCTTGACATGAGCAACTTTCCACTGAGAGGGAGCTAAAGCAGAAGTTAGGGAAATGTTAAAAATTATAGAGAGGGGATTCGCAATAGAGAATTTACACTTGGTATAGACTAAATTGGGAATATTGTCAGGAGAACCATTGATTTTTGGGACTAGTTGGGAAATGGCGTTTAGAATATCACTAATCGGTATGAAAGGGAGATCGAAAGAAGAGTTAGGACAAGAAGGTATAAGAAGACGCGAGTGCAAAGGAGGCGTTTGAACCTTTGAGAAGAATTCAGAGAATGCTGTTGCTTTATCCTTATTTGTTAGGAGAACGTTCCCGTTACTGTCAATAATACCAGGGAGGGAGGATGTGTTTACTTTAAAGCGGGATTTACAGAACTGGAAAAAGTGGTTTGGGTTTTTTGAATTGACTGCGTTACTTTCTCGTTTTAGCTCGAAACTTTTTAGGGCATTATCAAACCTCACTCTTAGCGAATGTGTAGTATCGCAGTTAGGGGCAACCTGATGTAATTTATGCAGCCTGTCATGCAGCTGGTTAAGATATTTTGGATAACCAGAGGAAGATTTGCCACGTTTAATGGGAACAAAAATATCTAAGAGGGAGTTTAAAAATTCACTGAAGTAACAATAAGCTTCAGTAGCAGTTTTGTTAGAAAGGGCTATGGTCCAATTGTGCATAGCTATTTGACTATTAATCATGTCCCAGTTCGCAAAGAGGTATTGGGGTGTCCGGAAAGTTCGTATAATTTTTTGTTTTTATTTTTTATTCAATGCTTTACAATTCTCAGTGACCAATAAATGCCCCCTTCTTTCTCACTACCTCCCTCCAGCGATTGGGCAGGGTCTCGATTCCTCTCTTCCAGAATGCGGGTTTCTTCGAGACCGCCCAGTTCACGAAAGCCCTCACAACTTCATCTCGATTCTTGAACTTCTTTCCTTTGCAGAAGTCCGAGAGAGAGCGGAAGCAGTGGTAGTCGCATGGGGAGAGATCCGGGGAATACGGTGGATGGGGAATCCTCTCGATCTTCAGCTCGTCCATTTTCTTCTGGGTCATCTTCGCTCGATGTGGGCGAGCATTGTCCATCAGAAGAAGAATTTTGCCCTGGTTCAGGAGTCTGGGAGGGACTCTGATCGCGACATCTTCCAGTTGTTCAGAGTAGAGGTCGGCACTGATGCTGGTGCCAGGGGCGAGGATCTCCCAGTAGATGGGACCGAGCACTGAGAAGAAGAAGCAGAGGAGTTCCTTCTTTCCGTGCTCTTCCTTCTTCTGGACAGGCGTGGGCTTCTCATCTGCATCCACCCATTGCAGTCTCCTCACAGGGTTATCGTACGTGATCCACTTCTCATCTGTAGCGATGATGGAATTGACCCATCGAAGATTGGATCTACGATGGAGTAATTCCCGACAGACTTCAACACGATTTTTCAGCTGTTCGGGGGAGAGGTCATGGGGAATCACTTGTGGGAGTTTCGGCTTCTTCCCAGATCGATGGAGGATATCGGACACCGTTGATCTGGGAGTACCAGTATCCTTCTTCAACTCACGCACACTGGCCATGGGCTTGCGCTTCAGTGTGCGGAGAACGAGAGGCTGATCGAGGGAGGGAGGGCGTCCAGAGCGGGGTTGATCATCGAGACCAAATTCCCCTTTCTTGAAGCGGGAGAACCACTTATAGCAGAAGGGTATGGAGGGGGCGTCAGCTCCTTCCGACTGGGCCAGGGCAGAGTGGGCCTCCTTCACGGATCGGCCAAGACGGTAGTAATGAAGTAAAACTGCTCGGAGGTAGAGATGGGAGTCCATCACAAGAATCAATGTAGCAACTAGGAGACTGATTAAATCATCTCACTACTCAACGTCAGAATGATGCAATACATTGCTGACAAACAGATTGCGCAATCACTGCATTTGATCGCGAACTGACTTTTTTCCGAAGCATTATACGAACTTTCCGGACACCCCAATAGTTTCTGGTAGGTTTTAATTTTTCGCCCAAGGTCGTTTCGAATGAGATAGACAAACTTATGCCAACATGGTCAGAAAGTGGAATGTCGGGCTTTGCTGATTTGACGAGAGGAGAATTACATAAAGCTAAGTCAAGAATGTTTTTTCCACGCGTTGGAAAATCAATAAATTGATTGAAATGTTTTGAAGTAATAAAATCAAGAAATGGAGTTATGGAAGCCGTGGGGGAAGAATATGTGTACCAATCGATATTAGGATAATTGAAATCGCCAACAATTAATGAAGGATGAGCGCAGTCTGTGACCTCATTTAAGTAATTTAAGAAGGGCGCATTGGATGATAGGGGAGCACTGGGAGAGCGATATACGGTAACTATTCTAAGGGTGTTTTTAGCAGGTGAAGAACTACTTGAGTAGATATCAATAGTAGTACACTCATAGCCAGGAATAATGAAAGAAGAGACAAGGATGGGAAGAAAGTAGATCGTGTATAGATTAAGACACCGCCACCTCTAGAATCAATGCGATCGGCACGAAACACGAAGTAATCTCGCAAGCCTCTCAGAAGATACGCATCGCAGTCAGAAGAGCTTAGCCAAGTTTCAGAAAGGGCAAGAATGTCAAGTTTACGTTGCACGAGTAGGAGGGTTACTGTATCTATGACATTTCTAACGCTCCGGCAGTTTGCAAAATAGAAGGAAAGATTTTGGCAAGAAGGGAGGCCGTTAGGGGGGACACAATGTAAAAGGGGTCTAGAAGGAGGGGGAGAACTCACAGGCCTGCCACACAGTCCCTAGACGAGAGAAGGAGCTCGTTGGTCCGTCACAGCCGATGATCCACCCGAAGAGGACAGGGAGGGAGTCTCCTCTTTCTTCGGTTGACTTTTGCCATTTCGGGAAGAGACATGTGGCATTGGGCGGTCGACGGAAGTAGACGAGATTTCAATTGCAGAGGAAGATGCGGTTGCTTTGATAGCAGCAGAAGGGACAGCGTTATTTGGTTTGTATTGAGGGGTGCGTTTTGTATCATCCAGAGAGCGATTACGGTAGTTGGTCGGGAGAGGACGGTAGTTGGGTCCACGGAATTGAATGAGCGAACAGTCACGAACACCCCACTTCAGACAATTCGCTTCAAGGTTTCTTCTTCTAGCTTCATCACGAGCATTTTTCTCCTGCTCGAGTTCCGTAGGCATGAGGTCGCGGCGCACATACATGGAAGGCTCGAAGCATGCGGGCTTTCCGACAGTTCGCAGGCCATGTAGAAGGCGATCACGCAGATCTGAGGAGGGGAGAGAGTACTTGATTATTCTCCTACCCGGCTCCTTGTTCTCGGGGAATCGCTTGAATTTGATCTGTCCGGCGTCGTATGCTTCCTGGAGGCCTTTGTCTTTGGTGGCGGCAACGATATCCTTCAGAACTGACTCGTCATGTTTCGCTGTCTCAAGTGGGGTGGCCTTTTCTGCTGAACCCACCAGTACAGCGCGTTGAGACTTGTCCTTTATCTTCTCCGAATCAGCAATAGCACGAACCACAGATGCGTACGTGTTGTTGTCGATTGAAGGCTTGGCCGAAGCCACAGGCGAGAGGGATGAAGACGGGAGGGAGAGAGAGGCTCCATACTTGTCCAGCTTGGTGTGAAGGCTCAGAACGAGCTCAGTGAGACGATTCACAGACTCCTGCGACGCCAGAACGGGCGAGGAGGAGGTCATTGGAGAGGGAGAGAGGAGCGAGTGAACCGCTCACGACGAGAGAGAAACACAGGAAATGACACCTGTGTTTGTGGCACACCAGAGTGCTTTCGCATTGGAAAAATGTATTACATTGATTCCTCTTCTACTGAATTCACTTCAGAATACAGCAATTGCTCTTGCCATTCTTTTAGTTGATTTTCTAATTAGTGGATACTTCAAAGACATGATACACGTCACGCAACTACAAGGTTATCTTTTCATTGCTTGGCCATTTTTAGCGTGTAAATAATTTCTTGATGTTGCATGATGAACAGTGTAAATATGATTGTTTCAGGTGACAAATCTCCAATTTCTTTTCTATCGTTCTCCATATGTATTCTTGTTGTTGCCTTGGGAACTGGATATGCGGTGGAAATAACAGGTCGCACTCTCGGAAAGATCGTGGCTAATAAACAGGTATTTTCTTCATGTATGTTTTATAATGGATGGGTGAAATAGGATAATAATTATGTTCAAATGTGGATGATTGTATCTACAATGCTACATGTTCTTCTACATGCTCTGACTCGACCGGTCGGTGTAGAACGAAAATTAGATTATCATAATTATTAACTTATAAATGTTAATTCAGGAGATTCCCGTGTACTTTATCGTGGGAGCTCTCGTAGCCGCCTGGTACCTGCTGTACTCATTCCTAAATATTGTGCTCATCGTTATTACTTACACAATTCCTCCGTGCCAATACTTTATAATTAGCTTGTACACAACTTTCATTCAGTCTAATTTGTCAATTGCGTTTGATTTCGTCATCGACATCGTGAAGCATATTTACAAAGCGATCGAAAATAAGATCATGCATGATTTTCAAGGCACTTATTGAGATATACCTGAAACTGAGATGTGGTTTTGCTGAAAATTGATATATTTTTTTACTTAAAATGAAAGTTTTATAAATCGATTTGCCCTTAATCTGTATTGAGTTTTTTATGTGTATGCATCAATTTATACAATTTACTGTCAATGCGGACTGTACTAGTGATGCCAAATCGGCGCGCGCTCTCCTCGTTTCACACGCTCTCTCGCTCTGTCTGACCGATGAGAGAGCGTGTGAAACGAGGAGAGCGCGCGCCGATTTGGCATCACTAGACTGTACCTTTCTGAATTCCCTAGAGTCCAGTTAAGACGCGAGAGAGAGAGGTAAATAAATAATAATAATAATAAAAAAATACAACCTAACTTCACTTTATACGACTATCTTATCGTTCAGAAAGGAGAGAACACATGCGATAAGGAAAGAGGGAAACTAACATTTCTGCATTTTGTGGTAGCTTTTTTCCGCATTCTCGAATTCCATTCGCATCGAAAGAGGTGTAAACTTGTCGCATGTTTGATCACTTCGACAGCCTGTAAATTCAAATTCATTACAATCCAATAACACAATAGTCAGTGCACTCTGAACCAGCTGATTGTCAGAAATTCAGTGTCGATATTTACCGAAAATAAAAAAAACCTACCATATTTCCAGATGCCCTTGGATTACCTAATTGCAAAACAAATACAACCGTTTTTCTCTTCATCCTTTGTTTTCTAACCCTGCTTACGCCTTACTTGCTCGCCCTCCGCGCAACTTTCACTCTCAATTACCCTCAACTCGTCTCTCCCCCCATATCCCCTATTCTAGGAGGCTACGGGAGGCAAAATTAGGGACGGATTCGCAAAAAAATGGCATATTGATTGCCTTTAACATAACAAACATACGAGCGGGTACCCAGAGTGAAGATATTGTGAAGGCATCCCTAGCCTAAATGCACTTCAAGCAGCTATTTGGGGCGAGTCTAGATTCATCTTTCCTTTTCGAGTTACTTCCGCCTCCAAATCCAGCTCCAAACCGGAATTTGTGTGTTGACAAGCATCTCGCCGTCCTTGTTTTGCTCTATTCGCTTAGCGCATTGTCCCATTTCTTGTCTAGTCGGGCGATCTCAAATTGTCCGCTCGTTTATAGCAGCGTTTTCCCAAACTCACTGTTATATTTGTCGAATATCGTTTAAAAATTTTTTTTTGTATGTTGTTTAATTACCGCTGAATAATATCTAAAATAATTACGAAATCGCTATGTCAAATTACAAGCGAACGATGATTGGTTTGGTGAGAGTGAAAGCCAGAGAAAGTGAGAGTGATGGGGGACGAACGCGGTAACGATAGATATTTAGACAATTTTACCGCGATTTTTTATATTTCAATAATCGTCCTCACCGCACTATACCACGTAACCGCCTCTTGATTACTGTAAAATTACTTGACGTGGATCCACCATATTTCCCGGAATGGGGAAGACCATCAGCGTCGGTGGACTGGAAGAGCACCTCGCGGACGATATGGTTCAGGTTTGCCCTTTATATATGTATGTATTTACTGTTTTAGAGATACGGTATATTTTACATGTAATTGCGAAGATTGTGAATTTGACTGTATTTCGTAGGTTTTGAATTGACATGAGCTAACTCTCGCTGTCAGGCCACTACTATAGACAGCAGTGCTCTGCGAAGATCAAAAATCGCAAAATGAGACATTGTGAATAGCTTAAATTGTTGTCAATTGATTAATTAATTATGTATTTAATTAATTAAGTATGAGGACGTGTTCACGACGGCCGGCGACGTGATGGAGCACGGACTCGACATCCTCGACGACCCCAGCTTCGAGGAGAAGAAGGCACCATGGAAGGTGAGGGAAGAGATTGCTCCGACTTAGCACCCCGACCTGAGGGAAGAGATTCGGCCAATACGAGAAAGCTCAAAATGGGATTTCATACTTTGTGCGATGATGATGTTGCAGTGAAAGATGAGAAAACAGAATACATAACATTTATCACAAATTTGCGCTGATCAGGCTTTAGCTCATTCATTTGTGAGGTTCCACCAATTTCCACCTTTCACTTTCGATATCACGTTTCTCCTTCTTTCCCGCGGGCTTCCATGTTCTCTGGTTAAATCTTTGAACTTTGTATTTGGACTGATTTTTAAAATCTCTCCAGCTCGATTGCTCGTCAGATGGCATCACCGTCCACTACAAGGACACCGCGACCGGACGCTACTTCGCTGGCCGGGTACGGTATTTCGATTATCACGAACTGGCTTAGATTACGGTAGCAGGATAGTCAACCGACACCTGATGTAGTGATAGTTAACATATGCAGTGCAAGATGAAGATTTCGGCGAAGGACTTGAGTGACGAGTTCTGGGACCACCTGGAGCGGGTAGGTTTCACTAATTGTAAGATATTCACTTTTCTTTTTTTTTCAAATGTGCTTCAATCCCGATATATCCTATCGATGTACACATTTCTTCACTTTTTCGAAATTATTGTCTTCGAAAAAATATATAATTGCAGAACCACGAGTTCAACGACAACATTCGGCAGGCGCGTCGGGTGCGCAAGCTGAGTGAAAACACCGACTACTTGCATGTAAGGATATGGGGGGGCAATGCCTTGCCTCACGGCCTCTTAAATGTACCTACCACTTAGGACGGGAAATTGGTAGTCGTGACTAGGGTGGCTGAAATGGATCACGGTTAACCGTCTTGTTTACTCTACGGGTCATCCGTGAGAGGAGGGAGAGAGAGACGAGAGAGTGTCTCTCTTCACAGTGAATAGAGATAGTAGGACTGCCAGAGGGGACGATTAACCGTCTCATTCTGATCTGCCGAGGCTCTCTAAATAGCGATCCGTTGATCCATTTCAGCCACCATAGTCGTAACTAGATCACGCAGATTAATAGATCTGACAAAGGGACAGTCCAGACTGAACTGGCCCAAATTGACACTGGTCTAGCAGTGTTCTTTCGCGAGAACCTTTACATTTTACCTTTGCCTTCAATACCTGAAGAAAAAGTAGACGGCTATCACTACCCCTCCATTTATTTGATATTCCGATAAATTGAGACGTATGCACCTCGTAGTCAAGTATAGCGTCGACAAATATTGTTTTTTTAAAAATATAATTGAATATATTTAGTACACGAGCAACGATGTATTCATCATCAAAAGTCGCGAGGTCGTCGCCGCCAGGGCCATGAGAGAGGTGAGAGATGATATTTGGTCAATAATCTTTAGTCTAAAAACTACTAATTTGTCTGGGATATCAATTGCCACATGAGTTGCCCGATTTAGGCCAAACAAAAAAAAGAAAGAAATGACGAATACATCAATGAATAAAGTGTAGGGCTCAAAGCAAACAAATCATGTAACAAAGATCAAAGATCACTCTCGCAGATCAATGGTGCATACTTCCTCGCCTGCCGCAGTGTTGACCTACCCAAGGAGATCGCAGAGAGCAAAGCGTCCGTGAGGTGAGCAGTTTGATCTTTGATCTTCACTTCGAAATACAAACAATAGTCTGTTCTATCTAAATACTCAGCCCATATAGTAGATAACGGTGGCATCCAAAATAATAATGACATCAACACCGATTTTCATTACAGAGCGTACATACATGTGTCGCTGTCGCGCACGCGTCCCGACCCTGAGGTGAGGTGAACAAAGTGGGTACCGTGGTAGCATGTGGTACCTGATTAATTGAGGCACCTGCATCTTAGTATCATAAACTTGTACCATAACCCGGTGCCAGTCTGGTATCAGCCTACATTGGGTACCATAATTCAGTACCAGTCTAGTACCAGCCTGATCATGGTACGATAATCCGGTGCCAATCTAGTGCCAGCCTACATCATGTACCATGACCCACTGCAGGACCCTGCGCACTCCTGCATCTACGACTACGTCATCTGCACCGATCTGAAGGGCATGATGTTCCGCAGTGCCTCCAATCAGGTATTGGAATACTGAATGGGGTTACAATATATAGGGTTACTGTAACAAGTTACCGTACCGGGCCGGGTATTGGATAACTGTGTCGGATTACTGTCTTACTGTGTTCGTAACCACAATAAACATTATCATAACCTCAATAAATTCAATAGAAATGTATTGGTTTGTGTTTTTTCTACGTTGAGAAATCGCATTTTTCAGCATTTGAATTTGAAATATTCCCAGGTGCTCGGCCGGGCGACACTCAAGGACATCGAGAACATCCGCCAGTACGCGAACAACGTCCTCAGACCCAAGCTCTACCCCGGTCTACTGTAACGCTACCGCATCCTGAGAGACACTATGGTTTACAGTACCACTCTATCACAGTACACCAGTTCTTAAAATTTGTAAATTTCTCGGTTAATATCGTTCAGAATTATTTGCTTATGCATATTATGTTTCGACATATTTCGAAACAATGTCTTACATTGTACATACCGTTTCAGGTTACATACGTAAATGGAATTTATTTCAAGCAAATTGGTGTTAATATGATCGCATTATCCCATTATATGGTTTTGAAGGGAAGTCTGGCCGACATCTCAACGACTCTGCCGACGACATCATAGAACTCTTTCTCGTATGCTTTTCTGTTCGCGAACGAGAAATGCGTGTAGCAGAGGGAGCCGCACTCTTCCGAGCAGTCACTCTTTCCACACAGTTTCTCGCACCTAAACGTAATTAATTTTGTTAATCTTAATACATAACACTTTAGTTTTGTCTTATTTTGGCAATACGTAACTTACTTCTTCCTGCACTGATGCACATCAACATCGGGTTTGATGTTCTTGTTGTAGCTCTTCAGCAGGCTCTCAATCACGGCGAAGTCGTACTTCTCATGGTGCAGATCGCACACTTTAGGGCAATCAGCAACGTCCTGACCGTGGCAGTAGATGATCTTGCAGCTAAACATTAATTGTTTACAAAGATTAAGATTAAGTTTTCGATTGAGGTTAACGTTAATGTTAATGTCACGATTGGATACTGACGTGTCGGCGTAGTTATGGTAGACAAGAGACTGAAATTAGTTAGTGTTTAGACGCGTGTAAATCGAGTTTCCTAAAGTGTGGCTCCTTAGCTTTCAAAAACAGATTAACTGTGCGACTCAAGCGACTGTAGGTTAAGGTAGGGAAGTTGGCTACGGTAGGCATATGGTAGCTAAAACATACCCTTCCGAGGGCGACGGCGTCCACGTGCTTGATGCCTTTGGTGAGCTTCTCGTAGATCTTATCGAAGTTGGTCAGTTCTGGGAGAGTTGCAGCGGCGAAGGGAAGGCAGAGGGCGAGGAGGACGAGGGAGAGCTGCATTGTGAAGTGATTTTTGGCTGGAAAAGCTGAATTTTTATATATGAAAACGTGGGAATATCTTGCAAATTTCAGATGAGAAATAAGCGTGTTCTCCTCGTTTTTAGTGCTCTCTAACACTGTCTGATCGACGAGAGATCCCACTGATGTGCAAATCTTGCAACATGATCGATATTTGCATTCAGATTACGTTTTTGCAGGAATAGCTTGAGATTTCACGGATGATTCATTGCATTTATGGGTGTTTGATTTCGAATGGGACTTGCAGCTTAGCAAAAAAGCTGTTTTAGTTCGATGCACTTTTATCTTACAATTTTGAAAGAACGATGTTAATGCATTGTACTCGCCCTCACACACGTGCCGCTTTCGTGGCAAACATTACACAGCGTTTGTCAAAACAGTTATCCTACCATGTAATAGGCAAACAAAAACAAACAAACAAACAACAAATACAATCAAACAAACAAAACCAGCATACATGTAATAAAAATTTATCTTAATATTCCCTCCATATATATTTAGTGGCAGCTTGACAACATGCATCGTGCACCAATGAATAGGATGGCGGTAATGGGCCTCAGGCTTTGGTACATGTGACTCATCCCGATTGATGCAGAAGTCTGTTGAGTTCGCTATCATTCTCATGATCCCTGCATTCCTCCCTTATCAATACTATGTCTGATTTTATACTTGCTCTCTAGACTGGCTAAACGGGCTCTCTCTCTATGTCTCTATCTCTCTCTCGTCTTATTATTATTATCTATCGCCACTTGCCGTCTCTATTACTGATAATGAATTCTAGCTTATCACGTGTATCACGAGTCAGTGGAGGTGTGCGGGAACATTTTCAAAAACTTTTTGTCAGAATCGGCTCGTGTTATAGTGTAAGAAAACACTAGACGTCAGATTTCGATAAATATGGTTCATTAGTCCCAGAACCGGCTTTTAGGAATTTTCTGGTTTTGCATCCGGATATGATGTATCTCAGCACCCAGATGAGCTAGAAAGACTGGGCTCAAAATGTGCGGAAAATTATTTCCAATAATTTTTATGTTTTGTGAAATTCGATTAGACAATAAATAAAAAAGAGCCGGATAAAAAACATGTTTTGCCATCAAAAATAAATTTTATGATATCTCTATCAAGCAATAGCGTGCTACAGAATTTTACTGCAAATTATGAAATAAGAAGTGCATGTGAATGAAATAAAAATATAAAAACTGAATTCGAAGTGGCTTCAATTTGGAAATTTTTACTCAAACATGCAACTATGAAGAAGAAGTCGAAAAAATGACTTTTTCGAAACTCTGATTTTTCTCCTTGTAACGTTCGAATATTGTTGTTGGTGAAAAGTATGAGTATAAAATCGCATTTTGGAGCAGGGTTCTTCGAGGATGAGCGCGACACGCCAAGATATTTCAAAATTGTGCAAAATTTTGAATCTAAATTTTGAATAAAAAATGCAAATAAAACCCTGCTCCAAAACGCGATTTTAAACTCATAATTTTCACCAACAACAATATTTGAATGTTATAACAAGAACAATCAGAGTTTAGAAAAAAAGATTTTTTCGGCTTTTTCTTCATAGTGGCATGTTTGAGTAAAAATTGCCAAATTGAAGCCACTTCGAATTCAGTTTTTATATGTTTCTATCATTCACATACACTTCTTATTTTATAATTTGCATTAAAATTCTGTAGCACGCTATCGCTAGATAGAGAGAATATTTATTTTTTAACAGCAAAACAAGTTTTTCGTCAGTCTCATTTTTGATGTTGGTCGGATCGTCTTACACGAAACAAAAAAAGTTTCTGGGAATAATGTTCTGCACATTTTGAGCCCAGTGCCATATTTCCAGCCCATCTTTGAGCTGAAATATATCATAGCCCGATATAAAACCGGAAAATTCCTAAAAGCCGGCTCTGGGACCAATGAGACCTTTATTTTTCGAAATATTATGCCTAAAGTATTCTAACACTATAATATGAGTCAAAACAGGAACAACTTTTTCGAAAGTGTTCCCGAGGGGGTAATATATTTTCATTCGCTTCCTCCTGGATAGTCATGTCCTTCCCAACAATCGTTAATTCAATTCCATGAATGATAGAGGAGAACCGTCCAGATAAATTTACAATAACAACATTCTCACTATACTTCGAAATTGTGCTTTCACGACAATCGCATCACCTCGCTCGCACTTTGTTGGCAGTGTTGGAGAGACCGATTCTCCTCTTTACGATCAACTGATAAGAGGAAAGAGTGAGTAAAGCACACATTCATGTGCGCGCATCTTCCATCGATTGCATTGTGCCCTTCTTGTTGGCGAATTTAAGATCGTATTTCTAGTCTTTGACCAAATTTCAGACATGACAATATCTGTTAATGTGTTAACAGTGAGTTCGAAGGATGAGTCGCATGATTTTTCATATATTTACCAGATAAATGATGGTGAGTTTTCTCATTTTTGTAATTATTATATGTTCATCATTTACGGAAGACTATCCTTCAACAGGCATTCCACCTGTATCATGCATACATTTATTTATTTATCGTACTACTGTGCTTCGGCAAGTGCAGAAATATTGTCTATAGTGGTTATTTCAGGCACCATATTTTATTACTACCTTGATTCGCCCGAACGATTATTCGTATCATGGAAGTAAGTTAAATACCTCAATTATCGTTTTAGAAATAAATTGACAGCGGGACGGAAATCGAAGCTAAACTACCCGCGGATAACATTAAGCATCTTGCAAATCATGAAAATGCGATTTACTTCGAGGCAAATCAAAAAGTAAGTTTAGTTCTATTCTGGACAAATGACAATATTAACATCAAACAATCAGATCTATAAAGCGATATTTACTCCATGCGAAGGGATATCTGTGTTGTATCTACGTGATGAGCTGACAGTGAGATCGAGCAAATAGTGAGGATTGACAGGAAATGCAAATCGCAGGGCGAAACTATTAGCGATAACGGAGTGTGCGAGTTAGTGCGAGACGGGAAGACGTACGTCTACAGAACGTGGGATGATCCGGATAAGGACGGAATTATCATCGATGTCCCAAAAGAAAAAATGGCTCACCTATTCCTGAGTGGAGTTCACAGGTGACACAACTACACACACGCGTTGAGTGATTTGTATTACATTTCGGTCGCGTTCGAGTAGTTAAAGGAGGAGTAAATGCAAACGCGCGCCCGGTTGGAATATGTTTCACCTAGGGACGCACTCTCTTCAAGTCGCGCGCTATCTCGACCCCTTCCCTGAGCTTTCCCTGATCTGGCTCCCAGCCAACTAGCTATAACTCTGTTTGGAATGGAGATATCAATGTGAAAATTTCGGAGCTTCTTATCGTTGTAGGGCTCTAGGCAGTGCATATGATAGCTTCAAAAATTGAATTTTGAGTTTACTCCTCCTTTAAAACAAACAAAACAAATATTAATTTAATTTTATTGCTTACATTTTGGTCAATACTTCGTTACTTTTTTCATTATTGCAGAGGAAAGGCTATTTACTCAAACATGATGTCTTATCCAAATAAAACTGTTCCAACAGTTCGGAGATTAAGTGAGAAAGTCATTGAAATTGAGGTGAGCATACCACCGATAAATTGATTATCAACTATTCAGGAGCCAAGTAGTTGTCCCGAAATACACCTAATCGATTCGTCTCCGTTGGTTTACATTACAACGACCGAAGGCGATTGCATTTACGTGCTTGACGTTCACGAAATGGAATTTCTCACGCCACTGCAACTTGAGTGAGTTACTGTTCAGCCCCCATAATCATAAACAGAAAATGCCTACTATTCAGAGGTGTGAGTAAGATTACTCAATTCGCTGGGGGCCACAATGGAAAGATAACTATTGTAGACGGTGAACATAACATCGTTTCTGCTCAGGTCCCCAAGTCATACGTAAGTCAGACAAATGTTTCTTTAATTAATTGCTTATTTCAGTTCTTTAGTGACGAGATGCTGACTATGAAACAACGAATTAATCAGGTAGGACAATTGTCTAGACGATCTAGCCGATGGAGAAATATATCTCTTTTCCATAAGCGATTTTACAGTACATTTTTAGTTAGTATATTCGTTAGTATTTAGTGTTCCGTTAGAATTTACTTAATTATGCATACATATTTCAGCTGTATGTTGGTTATAATGGAAGTACTGAACGGGAAAGAGACGGGCAACGAACAATTGACCAGCTGAAATTGGATATTGAACATCTGAAACTTCGATGTGTTAAGATGGAGAATATGCTGACAGAGGTTTGAATTGGCTATGAAATGTACTGATTGTGTTCCCCAGCGCAAAGATGGCGCTCTTCAAAAATCAAACATATCGCTGAAATTCGAAGAATTTGAGTTTATTCAGCGCAAAGATGGTGCTCTTCAAACAGCAAACAGATCGCTAAAATTCGAAGAATTTGAGAATTTATTCAGACCGCTGATTTGGATTCAGCTTGAAAATGGTGATGCTAATTTATTATGATAATCAATAAATACAAGCTCAGGAACCATTATCTACTTCGATAATGTCCAACCATTCGAACTATTTACCATCAAAGAGTGAGGAAGGAATACAACTCAGAGATTTAGTAGTTTTCAGGGAAGATCGAATAAACGCCGATCTTATACCCTGGGAATCGTTCGACGTCTCTTTCAGAGGAACAATCGGTAACATCGCCTATTTCTGTGCAATCCGTCGAAAAGTAAGGACTGATTTATACTTTCCACAAATTATTTTTGCAGACAGTGCAGTTCTTCAAAGCATTGCTCGATGATGATCAGTTGAGAATCGAACAGATCAATGAGGTATTGATAGAACTTATGTGCATATTGGCAAATACAAAACTTGAGATGGAAACATCTGAGATCTTCCTATTCAACAACCAGCCGTTCTATCTAATAGAACAGGACAAGAAGTGGTCAATCTATCAGTTTCATGAAAATCACACTAACATGAAAGACGATAATTTCGATATATCTGAGATCAGCCACCTCAGTAAGTATGAACTGACATATCATCGGTGAGTTAACAACATCAAAATTGTTTGAAATCATTATTCAGAGGTGTTCTCTACCTCTTCCGCGAACATTCACGAGCGTCTCTCGAAAAAGTTAAGGACAACATAGTGATCATCGAAGGACCGCTACTCGACCCACATGCCACCGTAAGTTCGGATAGATTTGTTAAATAAATAAGCACAATTTTCAGTCAATCTACTCTCCTCTTCACACTGACTTCATCTACATTAGCAACATGCAGTATAATGTTATATTGGTTCTAGATACAACCAATCTCTCAATGTCCCACCTCGGTTATGAGTTAGTGAGAATATGTCTTCGCATTAATGATCATTACCAGGCCCCCAGCTGGATCGAAAAATCACTCGATCGCCGGAATTCATGAAGGTGTTCTCACAATGGCATTCGATGGTGTATGGGGAAGTCAGGGGGACAGAGATCTGATGACTGCCCGCATGCCATAGATGAATGTTCGACATTTTACTAACATGCCGCAATTCTACTGTTTTTCATCCAAACTTTATTGTAAATCGTGTTTATGTGTGCAATAAAGATTGGTATTTGGCTGGGAGTGTTTCGATTTGTTAACTTTGACGCGTTTGAGAGGAGTGCATTTCCCATACCCCAACCATGGAGCACTAATTGCTGCTGAATGCTCAAAGAAAGCCATATGAGCAATCGTCTGACTCTCTTCAGTTTGCACGCTCTCTCGTCTTTCTGACAGGCTAGAGAGCGTGCAAACTAAAGAGAGTCAGACGACTGCCCAGCCAGATCGTATTCACCCAATATGATGTTTATGTATGAAATCGTGGGAATATGAGGCAAATTAGCGATGTCAAATCGAGAAATGTTCTATTCGTTTCCCATACTATCTCGCCTCGTCAGACCATACGGGTATGCAAATGTGCATGCTTTCGGATTCTGCAGCACGAGCACATTCTCTGATGGTTCAAAAGCATCGGATTCCATTAACAGCGTTTGATTTCGATTCAAACTGTGTATGAATGAGTTCATAGTGACAAATATTCCAAAAAAACTCCCATTGTGAGACCAGATTTTCCGAATATTTAGCTAATTAAAATATCAACCTTTTTGAAGTAATAATGAAACATACTGGAATCTCTGGATGATATGACACATTATGCAACCTACAAGTTTGCAATGCCGAGAGTTTATTTATTTTCTTCGCAAATGCATGGCGATTTTTCACTATTTTCCATCAAATCAGTTCTTGGTCAGTATGACATTTAGAGCATAATAATGTTTTCCATATATTTTCGAAAAAAAGTCGGAATTGTCGATTAGTCAAATTAAAAGATATATTAATTTATTCGACGGGATGATCACACAAGAGACACTCAGGGCTTAGTCTTTACAGACAGCTTCATAACTCTGCCGACGACCTCGTAGAACTCGGCCTCGTACTCCTTCCTGTTGGCGAACGAGAAATGAGAATCACAGAGAGACGCGCACTCCTCCTTGCAGTCCCTCTTTCCACAGAAGAGCCGGCATCTGGATTGATTTTTATTTTTATACTTATATAAAAATTGCATTTTAATGTATATCTTATACATGCATGTCCTGAGCAAGGGGATGAATTTTGATGTTTAAAGATAACTGAGCTAATGGTTGGATAGTGTTTGAAAATACTAGGTAAAAGGGGGCTTACTAAGATATCGAGGTGGGTCGTTTCGGTCATTGGTCGCAATTAACTAATTGCTATTTTAGATTAGCAGATTAGAGCCTACCCGTCGTTGCACTGGCCAACATTGGTATTTGGCGATTTGGCTCCATCAAAGGTCTTCAGTATGCTCGAAATGACGGATATATCGTATTTCTCGTGATGTCGGTCGCAGACTGCAGCACACTCAGACTTGGCCACACCTGGACCTGACGGCCGGTGGCAGTAGATGATCTTGCAGCTAGAGTTATAGATAAGATCAAAGATAAGGATAAGTATAAGGTTAAGGCTAAGGCTTAATAGTAAAAATAAGTGTAAGAGAAAATTTAAATCGATTACAGAAAATGTTCAAAACTAAAAAAACTGACGTTTCAGGGTAGTTGTGGCTGATCAATGACTGAAATGGAACACATTAGCATCTTTATGAGCTTCCAGCTATTTAAATAAACAATCAAATGTTATCTGGCAAATCCGGACCTTAAGAGGTTATAATGGCCCGCCAATACAATGGTCCAAACCAAGGTACTTGGCAAACATTCTTGGACCATCATGCCTTCTTACGGGACGGATTTGTCACTTTAACCAAATCAATCATAAAAAAAACATTAACGCGCCTTTGCGAGTGCAGCAGCGTCTAGAAGCTGAATGCCGCTGCCGACCTCCCGACGAATTTGCTCGTCAAAGTTAACATCGGCCGAGGCGAAAAGAAGGAACGAAGTGAAGAGGACGATGTAGATATGCATTGTGAAGTTATTTCAAAAGCTGCATTTTTATGCAGGAAAACGTGGGAATATCCTGCAATCTATTGATGATAAATCGGAAGCGTTGTGCTCGTTTCACAAACTCTCTTGAAGTCTGACCTGCGAGAGAACATGCGAAGTGACGAGTGCGAATTCTGCTGTGTCATCACTTGAAAAATTGTGCAAAATGGAGGATATTGGCATGAAAGCTATTTCTGAAATTGGAGCGGAAAAATCTCTGATGACACATCGAATTCAATAGTGTTTGATACATAGGAATTGCAGAATTGCATGAATGATGCGTAACAGTAATCATTTAGAAATAAGCAAGATACTTTGCGCCCGACCCCACCAGCCTGAGTATTTCCTTTCCCAAATGAACGATGTCCATGCTACTAATGAAATCAAGTATCGCATGAGTGATATCACGTTTTGCACCCGTGTTTTTACTTCTAGTGTTAGTCGTGGTAGAAAGCGACTAATTCATTCGGTAATACAAGTTGTATCAACATAAATAAATATTTTTAAAAAATCAATACATTTAATTTTACTATTCCTCTCATATTTACCCACGCTGGCGGCAGCATGGGGGAGGGGGGGGGGCGTACACCAATGAGTTGCGAGGATGTCATGGGGCCGCTGCCGGTGTGGGAAACCAAACAGAAAACCAAACTCCCTCCGATAATATCATCTGATGATGCAGCATTCTCAATTGGATGCATTGAGCATGTGCATGGAACCCATTTAGTGCGTTTGGGCCCATCTAACGAGTCAACGGGGTCAAAATATCGATTTTCAAATTTTCGACCCGACGATCATTTTAGGTCAATAAAAGTGTTATAGCATGGGGGGATTCAACAGGTAATGTTGTTTTGGACGTTTTTGAGTGGATTTTAGCCTGAATCAGGGCAATTGAAGATACGGTAGTACACTTGTCCGGAACTCATTTTGAGTTGCCCGCACAAAAGTGCCACCTTTTTTTTGTTTATATTCCGATTTTCCTAATCTTTGGAGGGAAGTAAGCCACATGCATGGACTACAACTTAAGCATGACAACCCAATATCTTTTTCCGATTTCCAAAGTTACGTCACTTTTGGTGCGCCTGACCACCCCGAACCAGGATGAGCACCAGGAATGATGACTTCAACAAAAATTTGTAGGGCATGATGGTAGCTTTCAATGCAAACAAAGAAAAACATTATATCTTCATTTTAAACGGAGATATGATTATTTAAGTGCGCCCGATTTGATAGTCGAAAATTGACAGTGCCAAGTTTGGCCTTCTGAATGTCGACGATGACGACCGATATCAAAATTCTGACGACGCAGTTTGAAAGACCGCCATTTGAAGTACTTGTAACCAAATTTTTATCGAGAGTGGACGAACTTGAATCCTACCGCCGCGACGTGGTCGATTCTCTCGCGATTCGCCTCATATGCTTTCCTACGTGTCACGATCACATTCCGTTGTATTGTTATGCATACCGTGTATTTTTGAACAAACGGATGTCGTTATGAACGATGTCGTTATCCTTTTTCTTGTACCATTCCGTGTTTGCTGCGTACCTTTCTCGTCGTACGCCTTCCTCATCTTTACATGCATCTCCATTGCCATGTAGTAGTCGGTTCCTCGATGAGCGGTGATGCTTTTCTTCCTTTCCTCGTCCGCCCGAGCTCTGCTAAATCCTGAAATATACCTACGTGTTAGCTATCAAAACGGTCCTGTGTTGGTTTAGAACTAATATCGTGCCATATATAAAAGGCAGTATGACATCGTAGTTTTCATGTACCGTAAAAACAAAGCCTATCGTTCCCATATAAATTGCACTTAATTGAACTTGGTTAAGAGTGACATAGATATATGAAAAAAATATTTTGTGAGCGATGAAGCCATTATACCAGATTGTACATACCAACTACTGTTAGCTGGTTGCTTTCATTGATGCAGAGCTTATCAGGTTTGAGGTCTCTGTGGATTACCTGAAAAAATACACGAATAGGTAAAACGCTTGATATAACACGCTAGAAATATTACATATTGCTTTAATTTTTCTTCTGTTTTTTAATGAAACAAAATATGAAATATGCACCGCAACACCTAAATCGGAAAGAAGGAAAGAATAAATTGCTATTACCAATGGTTCCAAGTTGTGCAGGTACTGCAAAGCGTTGAGCGCGTCTCGAGTCCACCTCTTGACGGTATCCATCATGTAGTCTCCCTTCGCGATACGAGTTGAGAGAGGCACACCACAGTAGTAAGTGATTGTGTAGCTGCAACATCACCGAATTGGATGCCTAGTGTCGGATGGTGCCAACAACAACCATGTACCTCGGTTGCACCCATTCTAGTACCAATTTTTTCGGAGTAAATTTCGAAATCTCTCGTGGCGAAATTTGTTTATACACACGCTCTCTTTCGGTCGCACACCGAAGTTTTCGAAATCCGGAAATACGATACACATCGCTAATCTTTCGGGGGGGGGGGGGGGGGGGTAGAGGATGCGATAAAAAGTGGCCACGAGCGATTACGAAACCTACTCCGCTACCACGGAGTATTATAGGTATACATTGCTACTATATGGGAACTGCTGTGAAAAATATTAAATCTTGTATTATTTGGTTCAATCTGGTTTTCGAGCGAGTCATTATCGGTAGAAATAGTGTTGCTAATATGATAACACATACATTGAATCCATCTGTCTCGGTTCTTCAGCTTCAGTTAGATTTTCCTCGTTTACCGCATACTTCTCCACGACCCTCACTACGTTGGGATGGATGACATTACGAAGAATATTCAACTCTCGTCTCAGTTTTAGAGCCTAGAGTTGTCACTATTGTATTATTAATCATTTCAATTAGGTCACGCATGAAGTACAGTATCGCATGGAAACATTGGGCTGTGATTGCGCCACCACTGTACAACGAACAAGAACTAGAGTGAATAATCGAGATACATTTTGATAACTTTTTTTTAAAAATAGCCGATTCGGGAACTGAGGGCGATAATCCTTTTGTCGATATTGTCAATGAAAAGAAAAACAAAAATTGCAGACTAAGAATCATAAATATCATACAGTATCCTTGTCCTGGAAAACACGAAGATACTTCTTTATCATAATAGACGGATGTCCGGGACTATCAAACTTCCTGTAAATGCGATACTTTGGCAAATAACAAATGGACTTTTTGTTTTTTTGACCTTTGACCTTTTTGACCTCACGATTTTTGTTGACATCATTACGCCTAGATTTGTCGAGTCTATAGCGTAACCATGCTCTTCTACGAGATGCGGAATGTGGATCGGTGTGAAGGGCGCTCCGGGCAAGCGAACCGCTTTGAACTGCTTAATATGATAATAATAATAACCTTTATCTCATCAGACAGTTGTGCACAGGTGAGGAATTATTGCTTAGTATGCTTATTAATTATGAATTGATTAAACATTAAAATAACTGTTATGAAATAACTCACACGATACACACTCATTCTCAGTCAGTTAGTTTGGTGTGCCGCTGTGAGTGAAACTGGGCGAAAATGAGGCTGATAAGATGTGAGGGGCGTGACACAGGAATGGAAAGAAGGTAGGAGGAGATGGCGGCTTATCTGCGGAGGTCAGAATTATGAAAGTGTTGTCGGTGATTGTTGTGATTGGTGATTGTTGTTGGTGTGTTGTCGATAGTGAATGATTCAAACTTTCAAATTTCAAAGGGTTGTAGGTTTTCACACCTACATTAGAAGATTTATCGCATCGACAAACCAAACGAGCAGAGCTGAACATCACGCATTGCATTCAAATTGAACACTATTGCAATCAAGGCGTCGAAACATATTCATTATTGAACTCAATCGATTACTTATGATCGAGAATTATGGTACTTTCAAAACAAAATGGTAATTTTGAAATTATTATATCACTCAAATGCTTGCGTGTAACCCCGACATTCTGGCGCCGGTTTTGATAAGATGATTTCGATATCACGGTTGATGGGACAACAATCGAAAAAAATGGGATCGGCAACAAAATTCTTTATACCAGGAAATCTGATTATATGTGCCCAATTTAGTGTCTGGCTTAGCAGTGTTCTCCCACAGTCTCGAAGGCGGGATATACCTTTATATTTTCACCCTTTACCTTTCCCCAATCCCTCTGTAACTGCAACGATGATTTGCAAGGATTCAAGGATGATCATAGAAAACAACATAAATGCAGCGCTGTTTAGAGGCAGTAAATTCGAAATTATTCTTAAATGCTCGAGTGCCACACCGCTTGCCGGCACTGGCGTTGATAAGCAGCCACTGACACCGACGGAGAGGGGAATAACTGAGAGGGAAGGGTACCGTCGAGAACACACTTCTGTCAAGGATTGGAGAATTTTGAAATCATTTACAATCAAAAATCTAGGGTTTATTACATTTTGTCAATTCTTGGATTTAATTTCTTGATTAGTTGAAGTATTGGGGTGTCCGGAAAGGGTGTTCGTATAATTTTTGTTTTTATTTTTTATTCAATGCTTTACAATTCTCAGTGACCAATGTATGCCCCCTTCTTTCTCACTACCTCTCTCCAGCGATTGGGCAGGGTCTCGATTCCTCTCTTCCAGAATGCGGGTTTCTTCGAGACTGCCCAGTTCACGAAAGCCCTCACAACTTCATCTCGATTCTTGAACTTCTTTCCTTTGCAGAAGTCAGAGAGAGAGCGGAAGCAGTGGTAGCCGCATGGGGAGAGATCCGGGGAATACGGTGGATGGGGAATCCTCTCGATCTTCAGCTCGTCCATTTTCTTCTGGGTCATCTTCGCTCGATGTGGGCGAGCATTGTCCATCAGAAGAAGAATTTTGCCCTGGTTCAGGAGTCTGGGAGGGACTCTGATCGCGACATCTTCCAGTTGTTCAGAGAAGAGGTCGGCATTGATGCTGGTGCCAGGGGCGAGGATCTCCCAGTAGATGGGACCGAGCACTGAGAAGAAGAAGCAGAGGAGTTCCTTCTTTCCGTGCTCATCCTTCTTCGGGACGGGCGTGGGCTTCTCATCTGCATCCACCCATTGCTGTCTCCTCACAGGGTTATCGTACGTGATCCACTTCTCATCTGTAGCGATGATGGAATTGACCCATCGAAGATTGGATCTACGATGGAGTAATTCCCGACAGACTTGAACACGATTTTTCAGCTGTTCGGGGGAGAGGTCATGGGGAATCACTTGTGGGAGTTTCGGCTTCTTCCCAGATCGATGGAGGATATCGGACACCGTTGATCTGGGAGTACTAGTATCCTTCTTCAACTCACGCACACTGGCCATGGGCTTGCGCTTCAGTGTGCGGAGAACGAGAGGCTGTTCGAGGGAGGGAGGGCGTCCAGAGCGGGGTTGATCATCGAGACCAAACTCCCCTTTCTTGAAGCGGGAGAACCACTTATAGCAGAAGGGTATGGAGGGGGCGTCAGCTCCTTCCGACTGGGCCAGGGCAGAGTGGGCCTCCTTCACGGATCGGCCAAGACGGTAGTAATGAAGTAAAACTGCTCGGAGGTAGAGATGGGAGTCCATCACAAGAATCAATGTAGCAACTAGGAGACTGATTAAATCCTCTCACTACTCAACGTCAGAATGATGCAATACATTGTTGACAAACATATTGCGCAATCACTGCATTTGATCGCGAACTGACTTTTTTCCGAAGCATTATACGAACTTTCCGGACACCCCAATATATTTAATTATTCATATTGAAATTCACTTTTGCATGCAAATTCACTGACTGACATGCCAAATGTATACGTGTGTACAATGTATAAGTTTTCACATTTAAATGTTATTTCGATACATTTGAAGTAATCACAATTTAACTAAATAATTTCACCATTTAGTAGTTATATTGCCGAATAGCCATTTGAACTAAAATTTACGAAAAACTTCACTAACATATGGTACCGAATCTATAAGTAGTGGAACATGATGATTATAAAAATATCTAAAAATTGACAAAATAACAGTGCATGCTTTTCGACCGAGACATAAAGAGAATCGTAATTTGTTGGGAGGAGTTGGTTCATGCATCTCGTTCCTGATGTGGTTCCGCAGCATGCCAATTGCGGCTACTCCCGAACCATGCATACTCTCCCTCGGTGGAGTCAACGAATGTGTGCGCCAAGGATTGCATTTCTCAAATCAATTACAACAATATTAACCAAGTTTTATAACAATATTGTTCAATTATCAGTTTTCGGATAATACTCATACAAAATTTTCTTATCAATGCGAAAACTATGTTAATTTGAACTTGAACTGAATACTGAATACAATCTTTTAAGAGTGATGGAGTGGCGCGTTCATGTTTTCCATGTTCTTGAAGGAGGCCTACGGCGGGGTTGGTTTTTGCATCTCGTTCGAGATGTGGTTCAGCAGCATGTCAATTGCTGCTGAACGGCAGACTCCTCGTGCGGTCTCTCGGCACCACGGCGGTTTCAATGAATGGATGCGCCTGAGCTTCCCCAGCGGTCATTCTACAAAATGTGCAAAACATCAATGAATTATGGGTAATTTTCGAATATCAAAACACCACATATCTCAATCAAATTCACTAACCGAGCTCTGGATTTTTGTTGGAGTGTACGGTCGATGAAATCGAGCAGTTGGGCTCGTTATCGATGTCTTGAAGAGTGATGCTTCTGTTCGATCCCATCATCTATTTCAACAACTTGCAAAAGTCGGGAACTCTCTTCGACTTATTCGATTCACCGCTGATATTTGACAGGTTCAGCATCTGAACATTGAATTAAGATTTCGGACTATTAGCATACAATTAAGATTTAAATTATTATTAGCATATCAATTTTTTTAATTTGGAAAAATATAAAAAGCGATATAATTTACCATTTGAATGACTTCGTCATCTACAGGTTCGCAGTACTCGATCATTTGCTTCTTCACCTCCTTCCCATCGTTTCTCCAAGTGAATAGTTTGGTTCCAGTAAGCATCTCACATAGCACCACTGCTAGAGACCAGATGTCCACTGAACGATTGTTGATTTAGCATACACTTTATGGTTCAGATCCCTCATTGCGTTGGAACTCGAAGGTGCAAGGGCAGGTACAGTTTCGAAATCGGTCGGCACTACAGTAAAAACAATCTTATCAATGACTGCAGCGAAAATAATTCTAAGCGAAAACAGTCCCAACGATTTTGAAATAAACCCAAAAATGCGCAAGCGACAATGAATAATTTTGTAAAACAACACTTATTATCGTATTAGAAGATGGTATGCAAATAGTCAACGAACCCTTCTCATCATATGCCCTCTTCATTTCGACTTGCATCTCAATGGCCATGTAGAAAACATTGCCTACCCTCACTGTGGCCGCACTAGATCCCTCAACCTTGCGCGCTTTGCTGAAACCTGAAATATAACATTTATCTAATTATTAATGTGACAGGCAGGAACATGCCTAGCAGCGTCAGTTGCTCATTCGCTTTACTTATGCACATGCTGTCAGGGTTGAGATCGCGATGAAATACCTGCAGTATCGAAGTGTATTTTCCGAGAAGATCACATGTTCAATTAGGTATGGTTTGTTTTATTTGTGACTAGCACGGTGGTGCCCCCCGTGCTAGCGGAGTAGGTTTCGCAAGAGTAGATTTCACAATCACTCGTTTCGAAACTTGTTGACGCGCGATCTCTCTCCCTCCACGTTTCGTAATCATTTCGCAATCCGGACAGACGCGTCACACAACTCTTTATATTTAGGAATAAATAATTGTGTATTCCTTACGCCCAACGAATGGATGTACTCCAGTCCACTCAACGCTTCTATAATCCATATCTTGACATAATGATAACGCCTCAAATTTAGCATAATACACGATAATTAACATAATTTTCCGTACATGCATGCTGCCACTTTGAATGATACATTTTTTTGATACATGTCTCCTTACAAATTATTTGTTGAAAACGAAAATATCACAGATATTAATATGTTTATGTGTACAGAATTGTCATCTCTGAATTAATTCTGAGTGACGGGAAAGAAGAAATTACAATGCATCCACGATAAATGTGCATAAAGTAGTAGTATGGAATATGTTGTTAATAACATAATTTCGTGGTCTTCATTGTTCCTGAATTGTTTAGATCGTTGAATCATACTATCGTAACGCACTCCGATTTACAACGCCTCGAGTTGTGGAACAGTCATGTCTTCGATTTTGAGCTCGTTCATGTTGTTTGCTTTTTCCCATGGCATCTGGATAGCCAGAAAAGGCTGCGTGAGAGCGACTTCCGCTGCGATCCTGCAAAATATCGCTAAGGAAATGCAAATATTTATTTATTGTCTACGTTTTAATTCCAAAAACAATCATATCTGACACTGGAGAACAAAATGCATGCAAATCTCGCAATCATATTCCAAAATGAAAACACACCTGCGTTCGGGGTCAAACTGCAGCGTCTTGTCTAGAAAACTTCGCAACGCCTCTTCGTTCTCGGTTATATCAGAAGGCCTGATGCCTCGTCCATGAATCAATTTAGCACGAATAATTTCAATGAGGTCCTGAATTGATTTTTGTATTTAATTTTATATTTGTGTGCTTATAAAAGCAAACCTTTCTCTCATGTTGTTTGGAATATTCCGCGAGAGCTCGTCTGTCCAAATCGGATTTTACCTAGAACACGTGCGTTTGATTCATGAATATTCGATGCTAAGCTAACACTGACGCAAATGCAAAGTTTTTACTTTATCGAGAACTCGTTGATCGACGGGACCGCAGTAATCGATTTGTTGTTTGATAGAGTTGCTAATTCGCTTGCCCTCGAACATAACTTGTCCAGTGATGACCTCGAATAGAATCGTTGCCATACTCCAGATGTCCACTGAAAACAGGCTTGTCGTTTCAACCCTACAATATACGTTCAAAAGTCGATTACAAACTATTGTGATGTGATTACCCTTGTGGTCGTACTGGAAATCCCATTCTACCAACTCTTCCATGGGCATGTATGACCCCTCTCATGCGCATTATGTTGATGTGCGTCTGAAGTGTAGATTATGCAAAAATACAATAAAAGACATTGAAAATTGTACAGATAAATGCGTATTTTAATTGTCAAAACATAATATTAGGTTGGTCGATAATGAATACAAGATTTTTTAAAAAATTTAATTTTCCCGCTTTTTTGCAGGTTGGCAATTTCCCAACTCTAGAATGTTCTAGAGTGTTCTCGGAGGTACTCCCCTAAAGATATATAAAAGCGGCCGCTTCAAGGTAGAATAAACTATGACCGACATTACCGAAGACCAACTTCACGTCTTGTACTATTACGAATGGCTGCGCGGAGCCAACGCGAGCAAGACCACTGCTAACATCAACGGAGCATTCAAGAAGGATGTGACTACCTACAGCACAGTACACCGATGGTTCAATCGCTTTGAGGAAGGAGAGACGAATCTCGAAAGCGGACACTCCACTGGTCCCCCAATCACCACCGATGATTCTGAATTACTCCGTGCCATAAGGGAGAAGCCGGAATCAAGCACCCGTGAACTGGCGACCACACTTGGGTGCGTCCATAGTACTGTTGTCAACCACCTCAAAACGCTTGGCTACCACAAAGTTCTATCCAGATGGGTGCCCCACCAACTCACCGATGGCCAGAGGATGACCCGTACAAGCATCTGCCAATCTCTCCTCCTTCGCCCCCACAGGAAGGAGCTTCTAGAAGACCTCGTGACTGGAGATGAAAGTTGGATCCTCTACGATAACAGTACCCGTCACGCTGTCTGGATCCCCCGAGGAGAAGAGCCGCCAACGCAACCCAAAGCCGACCCCCATCCAAAGAAGATTCTTCTGTGCTGCTTCTGGGATGCGCAAGGGATGCTGTACTATGACCTGCTCACTCAAGGGAAAACAGTCAGTTCTATCCTCTACAGTACTCAACTGGACAATCTGGCCGCTGCGATGAAACAGAAGCGTCGGAGACGAACTACAGTATACCTGCTTCATGACAACGCTCGACCTCATACAGCAAAGTTAACTCAGTCCAAGCTTGCCGAACTGAACTGGGAAACCGTACCCCACCCGCCATATTCTCCTGACTTGGCACCCTCTGACTACCACTTGTTCCGGGCCCTCAAGTTGTTCCTACGCAACAAAACCTTCGCGGACTTTGACCACCTGAAAACCGATGTCGCCAACTTCTTCGAGTCCCAGCCATCGTTCTTCTGGGAGAACGGCATCAATGACCTGCCCAATAGGTGGACCAATGTTGTGCAGTACAATGGTGATTATATTGTTGATTGATTGTTGTGTGTTGTTGAATTATAAATAAAAATGTTATGAACAAAAAAATCTTGCATTCATTATCGACCAACCTAATATTACTTTCATTGCTTTTCAGCTGAACTTGTTGTTCTAAAGCCATATAGCACGGCGTTCCCCTATCAGAGGTCATATTGTTGTTGCGGTTCATCACTCGAGCCTTTCCGAAACCTACAATTTGCGGTTTCCGCAATCACTATTTGTATGCTCCAGATACCGAATTCTCTGAAACTTACCTGACATATAATATTGAAAAAAATCACCAATCAATGTTAGTTTCTTGTCCTCATCGATACAAAGATTCCTTGGATTAAGATCGCGATGAATTTCCTTCAATTATTGGGGTTTTCCAAAAGTTCGTCGATTTTTTTCCAACAATTATTTCTTTGAAGTGATGATTGTCACTGACTAATAGTACATAACATTGATTGGGGCAATCGGTGTTCTTCAATTTCCGCCCTACATATATAAGAAATTTCAAGTTTTCTCAAAAACGTCAAATTCTTTCCTATGTAGAGACAGAACTCATTTGATAATGCCTAGTTACTTTGTAGTTGCCAACTAGCTTACTGGACGTATCCTGGCCCTCTGAATCGCGCTGTATATTTATTACAAGACTCAAATTTTCAACGTGTTTTTAAAATTTTCATAGATTTCGATTCTAACAATGGTTCCAAACGAGAATTGATAATGTATAATGAATTTACATTACAAAGTTACTATATAAAGAAATATCGTAACGTCTGTCTGTCCGTCCGTCTGTCCGTCTGTCCGTCTGTCTGTCACGCTTTTTCTTCAAATCGCTATAATTCGCCTCAAAATCATCGTAAAAGGTTAGGACCTTGACCGTTGGTGACCATTTGATGAGAGCTTTCAAAATTTGATCTTCGAACTTTGAGCTTTGATCTTTTTCTTCAAATCGCTCTAACTCGGCTCAAAATCATCCTACAACGCTACGACCATGACCGTTAGCATCCTCACGACGAACAATTTCAGTACACCACACACGATGGTGCATTTTACCAAATCGCAGAAAACTCAAATGCACCCCGTGCACCACCCACCACATCATCCTAACCTGTTCTCACCCCCCGCAGCGTAAGCGTTGTGAAAGGCTCGTGAGGCCGAGGGTGATTGGAAAAAGTTGGGATGGGGCGAAGCCCCATCTCAACTTTTTCGATTTGCCCGAGGCCTCACGAGCCTTTTACAACGTTTTAAGCAGGCTTCTACTTGCATACCTTAAAACACGGTAACGTAATTATTTATGCATTCACAACCCATCGTTTAGAAAAATAGCTGTTGTAAAATCTGCCCAACTTGCTCTCACCCCCCGCAGCGTAAGCGTTGTGAAAGGCTCGTGAGGCCGAGGGTGATTCGAAAAAGTTGGGATGGGGCGAAGCCCATCCCAAATTTTTCGTTAGGACGATTGATTAGCAAAGAATCATGAAAATTTGAAAAATTCCGAAAATGACCTTCATTCGGCAAGATTAAAATGAAAAGTTTTGATTTTTTTGGCGGTCGTTAAAGAAAGATGCAATTTGAAATGTTCAATTGAAAGTTCTATTGCTACCTCTAATTCACAATAAACCACAGTTTTGAAACTTCAAAGAAAACTACATTATATATGTTTCAAACAGGGGCCAAAAAACGCACATTCGTTATAATTGCATCATTACTAAGTAATCATTTAAATAAATAGCCTTCGCAAAATATATTTCAGGTCGATCTATACTAAGTATGAGGGATGATTAATTTCATTGACTTATGATTCGTGAGAAAATAAATTTAGAACAAAATTACACGAACTTTTGGAACACCCCAATACTAGCAATTACGTATTCCCTGCGTTATAAATCCAACTGCGCGTACTGTCAAGAGCACGTAATTGGGGTACATATACATAATTTTGCATACTCGTTCAACACCTAACCGAACTAATTTCAATCATTTGTACTCACCCCGTACGAGTGAAGATGTTGAAGAGCACTGAGAAATTCTCTCGTCCACTTTTTCGCATCATTTATGTCGTATTGACCGCTCTCTATTTTTTGACTTAGTGGCCTGCCGCAATACTGGGTGACAACGTAACTGATATTAAACATTCAATATAATGCATACTATTTAATACACGTGATTCATTAGTCGTTATCAAAATGCATATTACACATATCACGTGTCTCCTGAGAGTCTTCAACCAAACATCATGGTAGACTTACTTGAAGGTCAGATACTTTGAAGTTTTAAGGCCATAATATCAAAATTGAATCGCGATTAGCAGTCATTCTCCTTTTTCGCCTTGAATATGCGAAATCTCAACTTTTCGTTTAATTCTAAACTATGTTAATAGCCTCAAATTGCTCTCAAATTTGGCCTGGGAGTCGTACTGCAGCATATGAGAGGAATCGCGAGAGAATCGAGCATTTCAGGGGGGCTAGCGGCGGAGAATTTCAATTTTGTCCTATTTGGCTGAAATCTTAGTGAGAAGTATTTTGGATGATGCTCTTTCAAACTGCGTCGTAAGAATTTTGATATCGATCGTCATCGTCGAGATTCAGAAGGTCAAAGTTGACACTATCACTTTTCGACATTCAAATCGCGCTCACTTAAATGATCATAAATCCGTTTAAAAATAAGATAGAAGACCGTTCTTTGTTTCATAAGAAAGCTACCATCATTCTCTACAACTTTTATGTTGACGATGTCATTCGTTGTGCTCGTCCTGGTTCGGGGTGGTTGGGTTCACTAAAAATGACTGTTCTCAAAAAATCGGAAAAACGTCTTGAGATCGCGTGATTTTTTGATTGACCCTATGGTGAGCTATTTTGTGCCCAAAAATCAGGCAAATCGAGATGGGGAAAAAAAGTGGGCTCACTTTTTGTACGGTGACCCCGAAATCGGTCCCTGACAGTAATACTTCCAAAGCTCTAATTGGATGCTATTGGGTGCAAATACATTCAAAAACATCAAAAACAACATTCTAAGTAGTTTCCCCAATAGCTATACCAATTTCATCTGTCAAAATTACGGTAGGACCTCGAAGTCAAAGATCGAGATTTTGACCCTCAACAACCTATGGGATGGGTGCTACTGCTCTAAATAGCGCTAAATGGAGGGGAGGGAGAGGGAGGACAGGCGGCGAGAGCGCCAGACGGTTAGAGCACGCGCTCTCGGAGGATTCTAGCACATGTCTTCCCAACTTCTAGGCTTTATAGCTTGCTTCAACGAAAAGATAGAAGCTCACTTTCAACAGGTAAAATGTTTAGCTCGTTATTCTCTACATTTCTAGCCTAGGGCAGGTCCGAATGTCAATTTCGAACCGATTTACACTTTTGTGCATTTCCTTGAAACCAGCCGATGAAATAGCGTCTTTATACGTGCCCACTTTGTTTGAGATGTTTCAAGGGATGTTCCTACATGGCTTTGAACCTATTTAGAGCAGTAACACCCATCCCATAGGTTGTTGAAGGTCTAAATCTCGATTTTTGAATTCGAGGTCCTACAGTAATTTTGACATATGAAATTGGTATAGCTATTGGGGAAACAACTTAGAATGTTGTTTTTGATGTTTTTGAATGTATTTGCACCCAATAGCGTCCAATTAGAGTTTTGGAAGTATTACTTTCAGGGACCGATTTCGGGGTCACCGTACAAAAAGTGAGCCCACTTTTTTTCCCCATCTCGATTTGCCTGATTTTTGGGCACAAGATAGCTCACCATAGGGTCAATAAAAAAAGCACCCGATCTCAAGACGTTTTTCCGATTTTTTGAGAACAGTCATTTTTAGTGAACCCAACCACCCCGAACCAGGACGAGCACAACGAATGACATCGTCAACATAAAAGTTGTAGAGAATGATGGTAGCTTTCTTATGAAACAAAGAACGGTCTTCTATCTTATTTTTAAACGGATTTATGATCATTTAAGTGAGCGCGATTTGAATGTCGAAAAGTGATAGTGTCAACTTTGACCTTCTGAATCTCGACGATGACGACCGACATCAAAATTCTGACGACGCAGTTTGAAATAGCATCATCCCATATACTTCTCACTAAAATTTCAGCCAGATACGACAAATTTGAATTCACCGCCGCTGAGTGCTCGATTCTCTCGCGATTCCTCTCATATAAACATGTAAGAGGCCGTTCGCGTAAGAGTCGAACAAAGTGCTGGAGGTTCTTGCACACCAAAATCTCGAAAAGTTGTAGAAAGGGGTTGTCGAAGGCGCTGATCATTGTGGTCAACTTCATTTTGCACCAATTCGACCGCTTAAATCAGGCTGCACATTGGCTTCATATAGACTTCTGAGCATAACTCGGTAACCGATTTATGAAATAACTGGAAATTTGCATAGATGATTGCTAGCATCACTGTTAAGCCGCAGGTGTCAAAATATCACATGCTTTTTCGTGACAACGTTATAATTTCGTCGATCTCAAATATAAGGCAGAAACTAAAACCACGAACTATATTGTGAGATGCACCATGCTCTGAGGGTCATTTTTCGTATACTGTGTTGGGTTAAGGCTAGACATTTTTTCGCTATACCTCATTTTATGGCTCATTTATCAGCTCTATGTCGACAATTCAATGGACGAGATAGGACAATGGAGAAGAATTCAATTATCTGACCAGCTCGAATGAGGCAGAACAAAGGAGACAGGCTCATTCTACACTCTCGCCCATTGAATTATCGGCATACAGCTGATAAGTTCGTCATAAGAGACGTTCCACGAGAAAACGTAGCTTTTGGGAGGGGTCGACGGATGACTTTTTTGCAACCCCCCTCAATATTTTGCTGGTGAAGTTCCCATACCGAGTGCTGATATTTGGCCCAATATGAGTGCCTCTGGCGCACTTTCCGAAAAATGCCAGACAAGGCCCAAAAAATATCGGAAATTTCAAATTTTCAGAAAGTATGATGTTATAGGTTTTTCTGGAGTATTTTTTGATGAAAATAACGAAAAAGATAGTTTGGAAACCGAAAGAGGTCGAGAAGTGGTCGAAAACATAGATTTTCGAAGTTTTTTGGCCGTCCTGAAAATTTTTTAATGTCATAGCCATTTTTTTATTTCATTTTCGGAATCTACATGCAAAACTACCCTTTAAGTAAAATTTTAGCGAAATTTTATCAGTGCGCCCGGATCACTCTGGGAAAAGTGAAGTCTCATTTTGCGAATTGGGCTTCATTAGTACTATTTTACATGCGCAATCTTAATATTATATGGTTTTGATTAATTTGAGACCTTGCTGAAGCAGTTACATGCCTTATTTCACAAAATTGAATATTTTTGTAAACTCGATTTTCTACTACGTGTACCACAAGATTGAGGCTATAATTATGCTTCGCATGGAACAAACAGGGGTCTAATCGATGTATAATGAGTTATTACATTATTTCAAGCTAATTCCATATGAATTGTGTTTCATAATATGAAGTATTCTTTCGAAAATTCGATGAAATTCGTCAAAATCCGTTTTTTAACGATATTTCCGATTTTCAAAGTTGCGTAGAAATCGAATTTCAGCTTCAACCTTACATTAATTCGGTTATAATGAATTGGGATTATCCCTAGTTCATTCTCAAGCAATTTGGAGAGCATCTGAGAAAATTTTATTTTTTCGAAAAACTTGATCTTAGGAATGAAAAATGAAAAAAAAAAATTTTCTCGGATGCTCTCCAAATTGCTCGACAATGAACCAGGGACGATTCCAAGCCAATATGCGTTAATTTATGTGGGTTGAAGTTGGAATTCGATTTCTATGCAACTTTGAAAATCGTTAACAACCGGATTTTGACGAATTTCATCGCATTTTCGAAAGAATACTTCATAATATGAAACACAATTTATATGAAATTTTCTTGAAATAATGTAATAACTCATTATACACCGATTTGACCCCTGATTGGTCCATGCGAAGTATAATTATAGCCTCAATCTTGTGGTACACGAAGAGCTAGAAAATCGAGTTTACAAAAAAATATTCAATTTTGTGAAATCAGGCATGTAACTGCTTCAACAAGGTCTCAATTTAATCAAAACCATATAAAATTAAGATTGCGCATGTAAAATAGCAGCTAATGAAGCCCAATTCGCAAAATGAGACTTCACTTTTCCCAGACTGATCAATGAGCGTGCCTTCTACTGGGAGCCATAAGTTCCGGGCGCACTGATAAAATTTCGCGAAAATTTGACTTAAAGGGTAGTTTTGCATGTAGATTCCGAAAATGAAATAAAAAATGGCTATAACATCCAGGACGGCCAAAAAACTTCGAAAATCTAGGTTTTCGACCACTTCTCGACCTCTTTCGGTTTCCAAACTTTCTTTTTCGTTATTTTCATCAAAAAATACTTCAGAAAAACCTATAATATCATACTTTTTGAAAATTTGAAATTTCCGATCTTTTTTGGGCCTTGTCTGGCATTTTTCGGAAAGTGCGCCAGAGGCACTCATATTGGGCCAAATATCAGCACTCGGTATGGGAACTTCACCTGCGAAATATTGAGGGGGTTGCAAAAAAGTCATCCGTGGTGGAAGTGCGTTTTCTCGTGGAACGTCTCATAAAACGAGGTGTAGCGAAAAAATGTTTAGCCTAAACCCCACAATGAGATGAATCGCGAGTGAATCGACCACGCCGCGGCGGTAGGAAATAATGTGTCCTATCCTCCAACAAAATAAAACGTAAAAATATTTCAAATGATGCTCTTTCAACCTGCGTCGTCAGAATTTTGATATCGGTCGTCATCTTCGAGATTCAGAAGGTTAAATTTGGTACTGTCACTTTTCAACTATCAAATCGCGATCACTTAAGAGGCGAATCGCGAGAGAATCGACCACGGCGCGGCGGTAGGATTCAAGTTTGCTCGATTCCCTTATAATTTTGGTGTGAAGTACTTTGAATGATCCTCTTTAAAACTGCGTCGTCAGAATTTTGATATCTGCCGTCATCTTCGAGATTCAGAAGGCTAAACTTGGTACTCTCACTTTTCGACAGTCAAATCGCGCTCACTTAAATGATCATATCTCCGTTTAAAATAAAGATAGAAGGCCGTTCTTTGTTTCAAATGAAAGCTACCATCATGCTCTGCAATCTTATCTAGACGATATCATTCCTGGTCTTCATCATGGTGCAGAGCGGTCGGGCGGACCAAAATTGACGTAACTTTTCAAATCAGAAAACCCTTTTGGGTTATCATGCTTAAGTTGTAGTACACATATGTGCCTCACTTCTCACCAAAAATGGTCAAAATGGGGAAGTGGAAAAAAAAAGGGGGCGCACTTTCGTGAGGGGACCCCAAAATGAGTTCCGGAATCGAGTTCTTCCGTACTTTCAGTTGCCCTCATTTGTGCTCAAAATCATCGAAAAACATCCAAAACAACATATAAAATTGTTCCCACGCATATCATAACACCGTCATTGGTCATACATGATCACATGACCCAAAATTTGAAAATTGATATTTTGACCCATTTCAACTTGGGGGGGGGGGCGCTAATGCATACAATGGGTTTCAAATAATGTATAAATGTCCCTCTAAACTAGCCAGAGAGAGGGGGTGTCTATAAATGTGAGTTTTCATACGAGGAATTCAAGAAAAGGCGCAAAACTGTACAATAGGTCAAAGTGGTCATAGAGATCCGGCTTATGGCTAAAAATGTAGAGCACGATGAGCTGAACATTTCATATGTTGAAAGTGAGTCTCTATCTTCTCGTTGAACAGTGCTACAGAGCCTGGAAGTTGGCCAGGAATAGGATAGAATCCCCCGAGAGCGCGTGCTCTAACCGTTTGGCGCTCTCGCCCTCTGACCTCCCTCTCCCTCCCCTCTATTTAGCGCTCCCTCGCAATGTTTAGGATTGTTGCTGGGCTCATTACAATACTTTTATTTGACCAAAATCACGACCGGGCCTGAAAATGAAAAATCGAGTTTCGGACCCTTCTCAACTTGATAGCTTTCACCATATGCATTAAATCACTTTCAAATAACGTGGGAATGTCCTTCTAAACTAGTAAAGGAAAGGGGACACTCATAAATGCGAAATTTCATCTGTGGGAGGCAAGGAAAAACGCAAAACTGTAAATCAGGTAAACATAGTTGCAGGGTTCCTACTCAAAGCTAGAAATGTAGAGCACGATGAGCTGAACATTTCATATGTTGAAAATGAGTCTCTATCTTTTCGTTGAACCGTGCTACAGAACTTAGAAGATGGGCCTAAGCGCTAAATAGAGGGGAGGGAGAGGGAGGTCAGAGGGCGAGAGCGCCAAACGGTTAGAGCACGCGCTCTCGGGGGATTCTATCCTATTCCTGGCCAACTTCCAGGCTCTGTAGCACTGTTCAACGAGAAGATAGAGACTCACTTTCAACATATGAAATGTTCAGCTTATCGTGCTCTACATTTCTAGCCATAAGCCGGATCTCTATGACCACTTTGACCTATTGTATTTTTGTGCCTTTTCTTGAATTCATCGTATGAAAACTCACATTTATAGACACCCCTCTCTCTGGCTAGTTTAGAGGGACATTTCTACATTATTTGAAACCCATTGTGTGCATTAGCGCCCTACCCCAAGTTGAAATGGGTCAAAATATCGATTTTCAAATTTTGGGTCATGTAATCATGTATGACCAATGAAGGTGTTATGATATGCGTGGGAACAATTTTATATGTTGTTTTGGATGTTTTTCGATGATTTTGAGCACACATGAGGGCAATTGAAAGTACGGAAGAACTCGATTCCGGAACTCATTTTGGGGTCCCCTCACGAAAGTGCGCCCCCTTTTTTTTCCACCTCCCGATTTTGACATTTTTTGGTGAGAAGTGAGGCACATATGTGTACTACAACTTAAGCATGATAACCCAAAAGGTATTTCTGATTTGAAAAGTTACTTCACTTTTGGTCCGCCCGACCGCTCTGCACCATGATGAAGACCAGGAATGATATCGTCTAGATAAGATTGCAGAGCATGATGGTAGCTTTCATTTGAAACAAAGAACGGCCTTCTATCTTTATTTTAAACGGAGATATGATCATTTAAGTGAGCGCGATTTGACTGTCGAAAAGTGATAGTACCAAGTTTAGCCTTCTGAATCTCGAAGATGACGGCAGATATCAAAATTCTGACGACGCAGTTTTAAAGAGCATCATTCAATGTACTAAACCCCAAAATTATAGGGGAATCAATCAAACTTGAATCCTACCGCCGCTGACCCCCTTCAAATGGTCGATTCTCTCGCGATTCATCTCTTAAATGATCATAAATCCGTTTAAAATGAAGATAGAAGGTCGTTCTTTGTTTCAAAGGAAAGCTATCAGCATGTTCTACAAATTTACTGCTGACGTTATCATTCCTAGTCTTCATCCTGGTGCGGGGCGGTCGGGTGGACCAAAAGTGACTTAACTTTGGAAATCGGAAAAATTATCTGGGTTTTCATGCTTATGTTGTAGTACATACATGTGCCTCACTTGACGCCAAAAATGAAAGAAATCGGAGTATAAACAAAAAAATGCTCTCACTTTTGTGAGGGGACCCCAAAATGAGTTGAGGACAAGAGTAGTTCCGCATCTTCAATTGGCCTAATTTGGGCTCAAAATCGTTCAAAAACTTCCAAAACAACATTATACGTGTCTTCCCCCATATTATAGCACTTCCATTGGTCATAAATGGACACCTGACCAAAAATTTGAAAATCGGTGTGTTGACCAATTTCGACATGCGGGATGGACCCAAATGCACTAAATGGGTTTCAAATAATATAAATACATTCCTCGAAACAGCTCAAAGAAAAATGCCTCCTGAAAAGAGAATATTTGGCCTGAAGAATCCAAGGAAAAACGCAAAACTGTGCCCCTGGCTAAAATAGACATAGAGACTCGTCATATGGATAGAAATGTAGAGCACGATGAGCTAAACATTTCATCTGTTGAAAGTGAGTCTCTATCTTATCGTTGAAGCGTGCTACAGAGCCTGGAAGTTGGCAGAAATAGGCTAGAATCCACCGAGAGCGCGTGCTCTAACCGTCTGGCGCTCTCGCCGTCTGACCTCCCTCTCCCTCCCCTCGATTTAGCGCTCCCCCGCGCACGTCCCTCGTATTTTTTTGCCAAATTCCAGGCTCTGTAGCACGCTTCAACGATAAGATAGAGACTCACTTTCAACAGATGAAATGTTTAGCTCATCGTGCTCTACATTTCTAACCAAAAGCCGAGTCTCTATGCCTATTTCTACCGGAGTCACAGTTTTGCGTGTTTCCTTGGATTCTTCAGGTGAAATTTCCTCTTTTCAGGAGGCATTTTTCTTTGAGCCGTTTCGAGGAATGTATTTACATTATTTGAAACCCGGTTGGACGCCCAAGAGTCAGATGGATAGATGATTTCACAAAAGAACACGGGGTGAACTGGCAACGAACATACAGAGAAAACCCGACTGAATGGAAGACCGGCATTGTTAGACAGGCCTCCGCCTTGATGATCGAATAAATGATTGATTGATGATTAGTGCATTTGGGTCCATCCCGCATGTCGAAATTGGTCAAAATACCGATTTTCAAATTTTCGGTCAGGTGTCCATTTATGACCCATGGAAGTGCTATAATATGGGGACACTTATAATGTTGTTTTGGAAGTTTTTGAACGAATTTGTGCCCAAATGAGGCCAATTGAAGATACGGAAGTACTCTTGTGCAGAACTCATTTTGGGGTCGCCTCACAAAAGTGAGAGCATTTTTTTTGTTTATACTCCAGTTTCTTTCATTTTTGGAGAGAAGTGAGACACATGTATGGACTACAATTTAAGCATGAAAACTCAGACAGTTTTTCCGATTTCCAAAGTTACGTCACTTTTGGTCCACCCGACCGCCCCGCACCGGGATGAAGACTAGGAATGATGACCTCAAGAGTGAAGTTATAGAGCATGCTGGTAGCTTTCTTTTGAAACAAAGAACGACATTCTATCTTCATTTTAAACGGATTTATGATCATTTAAGTGAGCGCGATTTGATAGTTGAAGAGTGACAGTACCAAATTTAACCTTCTGAATCTCGAAGATGACGACCGATATCAAAATTCTGACGACGCAGGTTGAAAGAGCATCATTTGAAATATTTGTACGTACATTTGTTGGAGGATAGGACACATTTTTTTCCTACCTCCGCCCACCCCCCTCAAATGGTCGATTCTCACGCGATTCACCTCATATAGCATACGAAAAATTATCCCCAGAGCATGGCGCATCTCAGCATAAAATCCGTGGATTTAGTTTCTGCCTTATATTCGAGATCGAAGAAATTATAACGTTATCACGAAAAAGCATGTGATATTTTGACACCCGCGGCTTAACAGTGATGCTAGCAATCATCTATGCAAATTTTAAGTTATTTCATAAATCGGTTACCGAGTTATGGGCAGAAGTCTAGAAGAAGCCAATGTGCAGCCTGGCTTAACCGGTCGAATTGGTGCAAAATGACCACAATGATCAGCACCTTCGACAACCCCTTTCAACAACTTTTCGAAATTTTGGTGTGCCAAGACTTGTTCGACTCTTATGCGAACGGGCTTGTAACATATCAACATGTAGCAAAATGCAAAATTTTTAAAATTTCGATTTTTCGACCATTTTGAATGAAAACATCGAAATTTTGCAAAATTTTGCATTTTTTTTGTATATTTATTAGACACGTTTATATGCTGCAGTACAACTTCCAGGCCGAATTTGAGAGCAATTCGATGCTGTTAACATAGTTTAGAATCAAACGAGAAGTTGGAAATAACGAGAAAAGTTGAGATTTCGCATATTCAAGGCGAAAAAAGAGAATGACTACCAATCATGATTCAAATGAAAAGGGTTTTATCCGGGGTAGAAAAGATTTGAAATATGTAGAAATCTCGTGGACCTTAAGAGGATTTTTTTCACGGCATCAAGTTTTTAATACTTTTTGAGGGTCAAAAATGAATTTTCTCGTTTTTCACCTGTAATTTGTCGTTCTATCCAAAAGTTCAACGTGAAGGTTGTTCAGCTCTGAACGCTGATTATTTCTCTTTTTTTAGAATACATTTTAGCTCAAAAGTGAAATTAAATACTATTTTTTTTAATTTTCGAAAACGCGAGTGCCGGATTTTAGGCAGTTTTGATATTACGGCCTCGAAACTTCATTTGAAAGTATCTGACCTTCAGATAAGTCTACAATGATGTTTGGTTGGAGATAGGACCAGTTTGAACATTTTGTCAAAGGGGGTCCTCTATTCATTCAATCTCTCAGAAGACGTGTGATATGTCATTACAGATGCATTTACGCTGAATTAGCGTATGAACTCACAGTGGTTCGTCTACTAAGGCGCCGAAATCGAAGTGCTCCTCAAGGCGCACGATGTTTTCGTGTTTGATAGTTTTCAGTAGGTACAGCTCGCGTCTGATCAGGGTCGTCTGAAATATTCTAATACACGCAATTAAAACAGACTGATCATGTTTGAATTTTTTTTCAGGATAATGAGCTATATTTTTTCAATTCAGAGGTCAGCTGAAAATTTAGAAACATTCAATCTATATTTTTCATATTACGATCGTGATGTCATTATGAAACATTATTCACTTGAAGTATTCCAAAATGTCTATTTGTAAAAAAAATACGTCGTACTTTACATGGACTCACCAGTTCTCTCCCACACGAGTTTGCATATCGCTTGATCATGACCGATTCCGAGCCATCGGGACTGTCATATTTCCTGTACACGATGAGGTTGCGAACAATAAATGTAAAAACAAACAACAATACTTGACATTGGCGTAAGGACCGCTGAATTCACATCTCGGATCAACGTTCCAGTGACCAAAGCGATATTTCATATTTCGATATTTCTTGGCGATATTTCGATATTTCTTTTTTATTTTTATTTTTATTGATATTTTTTATTTTTATTTATTGATATTTCGATATTGCGATATTTCTTGGTGATATTTCATCAGACTTCGTATAAGTCACTGGTGAGAAGGGAGAGCTAAGATCGATACCAAATGCAGGCTGAAATCAATATTCTCAAAAATAAATAAATAGAGGTAACTAACTTTCATGTTGATGCGGTGCGTCGCTATTGGAAAGTGTGAGCAGATGATAAGACTTGTGATGGAGTGTGGTATAGACTGATACGAGAGAGGGGAAATATCGAAATGTATTAATTGCAAATATTGTGTGATGAGTTTTATTGCTGTTGTTTTTCATTATTGTTTTAACCATTGAGTAAGAAGGTGGGAAAAGAATAACGCGCAAAATTAGAAATGTGGTGGTCCGACCAACGCATGGCAAAAATATACACTATGGGCGTCACTGCAACCTGTGAATAATGCAGACAGCCGCGCGGTACACACTCTCGTGCATTTGTTTTCGTCAAAGCTGTCCATAGTGCTGAAGCGCGGGGCAGATTATGGAAGCACTCTAACATTGAGATCGCAGGATATTACTGTGTACATCAATTAATCAGAAAAAAAGGTAAGACAAATAATAAATAATAAAATAACTGTGATCTCATGAAATTAGTTGGCCTCGTTGCTCAAAACTAAATACATTATTTATTGAATCATTCGAAAATGACATGCGTAATATTCACAAAAAATAATTACAAAATTACAACGGAAAGGCGTTACTCATACAACTCATGAATCTCGATTGAAGAAACATATATCATAGTTTCTCAAAATCTCCCGAATTCCTGCAGTGCGACGGCATTGCTCCTACCTAGCATAAGGAGGAGTAAATTCCAGAAGCGAATGGAAGATACATTCCGCTGCTGGCTTTCTACAATCTGATGTTTGGCTTTGCTTAGTACCTCCTGAAAACCTTTTCACAGGATTTAGCTGAATTGTAATTTTGAAAAATGAGTTCAACTCCTCGTGATTTCTCGACAAGTCGTTGCTAGTTATGCCTCTTTCCTCACGAAGTTGCCCTTGAAGAAGTTCGGTGAAGTTCTTAATAACACATTGGTTAATCACTTAACAGGCTAATACATTCACCTTACGAGCGTACTTAGGTTTGTTCATCTCGTTAGTGTAGGTGGAGTTCGCAGCCTTAAAGACAATTTTTACTTTTTACTTAGTTATAAAAATAAATATTTTGCAACCTTTGCGACTAAGATGCAAATGAAGCTGTCAGCTGTGCCACAACACCACATTTGCTTTAGAAATGTATCTCCGAGGAAGAGAGGCTGACCGGTGAGAATTTCGAAGAGAATAACACCAATGGACCATATGTCCACTGGAATGAATAATATTACACAAAATGTCGCAATTAACGGGGAAAGATTTGAAGAAAAAAACAATCGGCTCTGAACGGATTGACGACTCGACAACTGATATCTGGGTGGGCAAATAAGCGTTTAATGTGGTACATAACGTATTCTATTTGGAAGCATCTAATAGTTGATGACGTATGCTATGTGTTCTCAAGCAAAATTACCAACTTTACAGACTTAAAGTACTGAAGAGTGTCCATCTGTGTTCTGATCACAGAGGTAGGGTATCCCCAATCATATGTCGTCCATTTTGTGTTAGCGTATCATTACACTTTCATTTAATCTTTTGGTAATATTTGGAATCATTGTGTTGCACGAAATTCAGGGAACGGAAAACCATCATTTTAATGAGGTCAAAACGTACATCGTGGATCTTAGTGAAGTCGCATACGAATAAGAATACCGCCCCATCGAGTAATGAACGTAGGGACCGGAAGGAAAAAAATAGGAGAGGACCAGACCAGAACAGAGAGGGAGAGAAGATCACATCATGATAAGTGCTTGAAGGTGGTAACCATAGCTGTCCACGCCGCCGGCGAGGGGCATGAATAGGGATACATGCTTGCGCCCTGCCCGACAATATTTTGTCGGGCAGGGCGCAAGCATGTATAGGGGGTCATGGTCAAAAAATCGATCGTAGGTCATGGGTAGGTCAAGACTATGTAGTGTACCAATCGATAGTACAGTACTTCCTGATACCGTATACATCTACCGTACCCCCGATTATCGCCAAATGATTTTTTTCAAAAATTGAAAATACCGTACCCTAATTTAAAAAGTCAAAGTACCGTATCCAATCGATTGTACAGTACCACCAAATACCGTATCCCACTACCGTAATCCCGACTATCACGAACTAACTTCATTTTTAAGATGTCCTGGTAACGTGCACAAGGTCCGGTGTCGTGAACGATCGATTGTAGAGTACCCAACTGACTACCGTAACCCAGTTCCTTGGGTCAGATCTAGTTCCTTGGGTCAAACATTTTTCTAAAAATCCAAAATCGAGCAAACAATTAATTTTAATTATACTTCTGTATATCTAATTACTGTATAATCATTTTGTGATTGATTTGGGATTTTTAGAAATATGCTTAAAAATTTTAGAAAAATGTTTGACCCAATGAACTAGATCTGACCCAAGGAACTGGGTTACGGTAATCAGTTGGGTACTGTACAATCGATCGTTCACGACACCGGACCGATTGTGCACGTTACCAGGACATCTTAAAAATGAAGTTAGTTCGTGATAGTCGGGATTACTCTAGTGGGATACGGTATTTGGTGGTACTGTACTATCGATTGGATACGGTACTTTGACTTTTTAATTAAGGTACGATATTTTCAGTTTTTGAAAAAATCAGTTTGCGATAATAGGGGTTACGGTAGCTGTATACGGTATCAGGAAGTACGGTACTATTGGTACAGTACTTAGTCTTGACCTACCCATGACCTACCATCGAATTTTTGGCCATGACCCCCTATACATGCTTGCGCCCTGCCCGACAAAACAGCGTGACCCCCTATTCGTGCTTGCGCCCTGCCCGACAGGTCGCCGCCAGTGCTGGACAGCTATGGTGGTAACATAGACTCAACACCTTAGGATACGTCCTAATTAACTAGTAGATTTTTAGAGAGAATACATGATGTACTTTCAGAGAGAATACATGATGTACCACCTCACACTTTGATTTACCCACCCAAACCCCATTTCTGTCATTTGCCCACCGAATTGCCGGGCTGTCCATCGAAACCGTACAGATCGATCATTTGTCCACCCAAATCTCATTTGCCAACCCAATCCGCACAGAGCCGAACTATATTACTCCATATACTTCAATCAATAGGGTTTCCCAAGCAGTATTCTGTCACCTGTATCATCACAAACTAAGAGAAATAGCTGCTCAGCAGGGCGGTAATGCTCCGAATCGCGTCTGTTTGTGTAATGTAAATTACGGTATCCAAAATCTGCAATAGTAATTAGAGATATGTATATGCACTAATTTTAACTGAACCTGTGATCCGCAACTTGCCGTCGCCGTCGATCAAAATATTGTTAGGATCCAGGAACCCGTGGGTTATCTTATTTCGAATTGCTTCACCTCCTTGAAGAGACACTTACTCTTAGAATATGCAGATACGAACAGGCTCTTAGAAGTTCTCTTGTCCACTTCTTGACTGATTCGAATGATTACTGATTACTTAAAGCCCCATCAATTCGGCTTCTCAATGTTTCTCCACCGAATTTGCAAGTAAGGTAGCTGAAAACATTAGCAAACATAGTAATGTACTATATGATTACTCACAGTGTATTACCTTCGTAGTAATATGTTAAATATTTCACGATATTTTCGTGGCTTAGTTCTTCACGCATTGCCAACTCCCTCTGTAATATGCATCAAATGAATCAATTGGCAATGTCTTAAAGGAGGAGTAACGGCAAACGCGCGCCCGGTTGAAATATGTTTCAATTAGATGAGAACTCTCTTCAAGTCGCGTGCTCTCTCGCTCGTTGCCTGAGCTTTCCCTGATTTGGCTCCCCGCCAACTACCGATAGCTCTGTTCGCAATAGAGATATCAATGTGAAAATTATGGAGCTTCTTAGCGTTGGGGAGATCTAGGCCGCGCATATGAAAGCTTAACAAATTAAATGTTGACTTCGCTCCTCCTTTAATGAAACAAATTTGAAAAAAAGAAGAATAACAACACACTTGCTCCTCAGCAATATTGGATACGGTGAATTGCTTAATCACGACAGATTTATCGTCTTTGTCATCGTCTTCGTTGTACAACTTCCTATTAATATATTTTCAATTGACTTTTCACTTTCCCGTATAATTTTTGTCAAATATTAACATTTGGAATTGTTCATTCTTCAAAAAAATATACTAATGAAAGGTAAATTTTCAAATTAAATTGACCGATAAGTGGACGGTAGAATCAAGATTTGTTCAGCAGAATTTGTCAGATATTCATATCTGGTTAGAATGCTGGGTATATGTTTTTGAATAATGAACAATTCGAAAGTCTAACTAGATAAGAATATCTGAAAAATTGTGCTCAACAAATCTTGATTCTACCGTAGTCAAGAGGCAGGCTCTGTCGATGAGAAAAAGTGGTGTTTCTCGAAAAATCTCGTCTTCAGTAAGCATTACCACGCACTGAGCAAATAACAACTGCGTACTAGAAAATGTTAGAAGACCCGAATCCACACATTGTCCAATCCAGCTTGAAAAGTCTGTATTCGACTGGAATTGCGAATGACGGATCATCGCGTAATTTGACGAGACGCTGAACACAATCTTATTAAAAATGCAAATAGTTGTTTCGAAACTCACCGACACGCACTCGGGCATTGTGCGTCGATGACAGAGGTGTATACAGTTTTGGAATGAGTCATTACGGGGCGATTATGAGACGAAGAGAGAGCGAAGGAAAGAGAATCGTGATTGACTCTCGCAATGGTAGTACCCCGAGTTGTAAATTTATTTTCAGAAATCCACATTTCAGAAAAAAAATTCAGAAAAAAAAATTCAGAAATACAAATTTAGAAAGAAGAAGACTGTAAAAACCAATTTCGTAAATTCATTTTTCAGAAATCCATTTTCAGAAATTTTGTTTCGTAAGCTACCGTAATCGCGGAATATTCGCCACCTTCACTTTGGTTATTTAGTGTTAAATTATCATTTCTAATATTTTTTCTTGTTCGCATTATGCTTTTCATTGTCGTGCCCATCCATTAAATATCATACATAATTTAAATAGTGCGAATTTTATGTTTTTATTAGGTTGATGCAAAAGTCTTGCGGTTTTTTGTGTCCGTACTTTGAACTATCATAATTCTCTCGTCCCAAATCACAATGACTAACATACATAGCATTGTTTAGACTTTACACTTTACATACACACATTTCAATCAATCCGATATCGCAATAAACGCAATAAATTATGATAAATCCAATTAGAATTTATTCTCAAAATTTTGCATTAAATGTATTTTACTGGATATTTGTGGGCAAAATTCAAGAATACTGCCCATATCGATGTCTGAGAATTATTACGTATGCACTTTCAGGAAATATGTTAGAACTGTCTCTCGATTAAGTTTGGACCGAATTACATGCTATTGAAAATATGCTGTCGATTATGGTTACATGAAACTTTTTCGGATTTTTTGCATCGAAGACCAAGCATCTAGGCTTCACTATGAGTGCGCTATATTCACCCACCAAGAGGCTTTATTCTCTGAAAAAATATTGGCGCCTGCACATTTCTCGTTTCAGAAAATTTGAATTTCTCATTTTCCATGAATGTGCGAAATCAACATAACACATGTATCACGAGTCAGTGAAGCAAAACTAGCCCCTTCGTGAACGATTTTTTTCAAAGATTTTTAAAATTAGCCATATATTGATCGTAGAAGGTACTAAGGACAAGAAAACGAAGGAACCATGTTATTTGTCCCAAATACGGCTTTTAGACATTTTCCGGTTTTACTACCGGCTATACTGTATATCAGTCTGCAGAAGAGCTACAGATATGCCATAGGTCTTAAAAAAATCGGGAAAAATATGACAAATAACTTTACTGTTCGGATTGGACCAAAACTCATAATTCTGGGATCGAAAAACCACATTTTGAATTTAAAAATAAATATTTGTCTATCACGCAGCAGAAACGCCGAGGTTTTTATTGCGGAATATGAAAGACCAATCTGTCAAGTGTCTTAGAAAAAAATATGAAGGAAAAATTTTATACCGTATTTTTTGATAATCGCGGTTAAAGGTGAGGTCCCAAGGAGACGAATTGGAAATAATCGAAATCTTCTACATTGTACGTTGAACTTCGGCCAGCATTATGCTGTTTTATTTTGTACAACACCGTATACATTGAAAAATGTTCAAAGGAGATCGGATTTAGTGGTTCGCAAAAAATCGATTTTCAACACTCGGATTGTGGCATGTTTAGGGGCATGTAAAGTATCATTATCAAAGTGAACGTCCATTGGTCATATGCTGATGTTCAAGTACAGTAGGCAGTCTATCAACATTCACAAAACTCGGCCCTTGCAATTACTCAAAACATCTAGATATTCGCAATCGAATTTACGAAAATGAAAGATTCGAAAAACAAAACAAATCGGTTCTACCCAGATTTTGCGAAAATCGATCAGATTTGAACATCAAAATTCATTTTCATACCATATAAGTCATCAAGCACACTGATTGGTACAACGCGCACCATTTGATATTTGTTTTTTGTTTCGAAGAGGTGGAAATAATTTTTTTCCAGAAACAAGCAGTATAATTGTATTCACTGGGAATTCATACTTTTATGATCATACACTGAATTTAGATGTTCAAATCTGATCGATTTTCGCAAAATCTGGGTAGAACCGATTTATTTTGTTTTTCGACTCTTTCATTTAAATTCGATTGCGAATATCTAGATGTTTTGAGTAATTGCAAGGGCCGAGTTCTGTGAATGTTGATAGACTGCCTACTGTACTTGAACATCAGCATATGACCAATGGAAGTTCACTTTGATAATGATACTTTACATGCCCCTAAACATGCCACAATCCGAGTGTTGAAAATCGATTTTTTGCGAACCACTAAATCCGATCTCCTTTGAACATTTTTCAATGTATACGGTGTTGTACAAAATAAAACAGCATAATGCTGGCCGAAGTTCAACGTACAATGTAGAAGATTTCGATTATTTCCAATTCGTCACCTCGTCAAAAAATCGTTCATGGCTTCCTCCATCGACTCGTGATACCTGTGATAAAAAATGCAATATATAGTCATTTACAGATCAACGCATTTCTCAAAAGGATGTAACTTCCATCATCCATGAGAAAAAGTATGTATAGGGTAAAGATGGGAGCTTCATATAACCACCAGGAATTGAGCATTCATGCTTCAGAGGAAACAGCATATTGAAAAATGTGTCGTTTTCGATGGATAAATGTTCGCAATTTCAACTTTGTCCTGCTCTCGCCTCTCCGATTGGACAATGCTGACAGGGCGCGCATATGAAAGAGTATGCAATGCCTCATTAGTAATTAATATACGGAAGGTCATCGGTCAAACTGAAAGGGAGATGGAAGACACAATATCAAAAAAACCACAAGACTTTTGCATCAACCTAATATGAGCAGTTCTATTTCCCGGCTACAGTAATCAGCAATTTCCGGCTAAAAATTTCTGAAAAACGACTTTCTCAAAAAAGTTTTCGCAAACTGTTTTTTTTTCAAAAAATATTTCTCAATTTGATTTTCTGAAATTTTTTTGCTAAAATAAATTTTTATGAAAATTACATTTCTTAAAGGGATCCGGACATCAAAAATCAAGTGTGCCTTCAATTGCGTCTCATCGACCCCTTAGTTGAATGCAATAAACTAAAAAAATAAAAATAAATTATTAAAACAATAAAAATAAATAATTAAATATATATTGTATTACTGTGGTAGCGTGTAAATTCGACGTTTCAAAAAATTCAAAAAATATATATTAAAATTACTGTATTGGAAGCATCTTGATTATCGGTTTTCAGACACGCTGCTCGGCCGTCTTCTTCGGCAGTTTCTTTGCTTTCTTTTTCTTTTTCGGTTATTTATGCTGTATTTCACTGTTTTATGGCCTGATTTATATTAGAAAAGAGCTCGGTCATGTATAATGCGGTTAGTGAAGTAATCTGCCCCTATTGAATAGCGAACGAGCGTTTTCTGATTGCTTCATAGTTCTTCTAATCGCACTTTTATTGCTTGCATTTGCTATCAGTACATGGCTATGGTTCGCTGCTCCGCTTGCCCGCTATGATTCCACGTATGCCGGACAATTCGCGACGTTGCCGCGATGGGAAGGGAATGGTTAGTGCGCCCGAACATTCGCGAGGATGAGTTCAAGTTACTCGAAGAGTATGCTAACGACGAGTCAACCAGAAGGGTAGCGAAAATTGCTCGCCACCCCGACTTCGTAAGGAGAAACTACCTGGACCGTGAGTCATATTGTATTTCGCTTATTAGATTCATTCTGGGTTCTCAAGTGTGTGGCGAGCGGTTGAGTGCGATTTCGTCTCTCCGTCTCCGGTTCCGCCCGCCCGGATTCCCTCTCCCAGACGCGTTGGCACGCGGGAGTTGTACGCCGCCACGATGGGTCGCCACTTCTACATCGGCACCATCAACGCCAGGACGCTCGGCCCAAGGGAGAAGCAGTCGGAGATGGAACTCGCCCTCGACAAGATCAAGTGGGACGTGGTTGCAGTGCAGGAAGCCAGGATTGTGGGTTGTGCCTCGTTCAATCTTACATCCTCAGGCACTGTAGTCTACCACTCGGGCGGGCCCACTGCTTCCCATGGCGTGGCATTTTTGCTTCGACCGCAACTCGCGCGCGGAGCTGTGTTCAATGGCCTCTCCCCTCGTTTGGCCACTCTGCTCCTTCCCGACCTACGGCTCTTCCTGGTCTGCGCTTACGCCCCTACGTCTTCCTACGATGACGACGCGTATGAAGACTTCCTAGACCAGGTTGAGACCGCCCTGCGGAGTGCCCCAAAAGGCCATATGCCAGTTCTGGTTGGTGACTTCAACTGTCGAGTGGCGAGGGAACCTGGCAATGAAAGATTTGTCGGTAACTTTGCCTCTCCCACACCGAACTCACGCGGACGCTGCTTCACTGAGCTCTGCGTGAGGAACAGACTGCGCATCCTGAACACGTTCCCCAAGAGACGGCATGGTCGAATCTGGACCTGGCGATCCCCAAACGGCTCCGCATTCCACCAAATTGACTACGTTGCAGCGCCCGCCACAGCGAGAGTAGTCAACTGTGGAGTCGTTGGTCGGTTTGAGTTTGACTCCGACCATCGCCTTGTTAGGATGTGCCTCTCCCTCCCTGGCAAGGCGAGGCAGAAAAGATGCAGGGAGCGGCTAGATTTCGATCGAACCGCTTTTACTGTCAACGCAAACCTTCTCGCGTCACTGCCCCTTGCCCGCCCCAGTTCTGCCGCCGACGCCTATACTACGGTAAAGGCTTTCACGGAGACCGCGGCAACGAACTGCTGGAGGAAGCGCCAATCCCCTTCTTGGATCTCGAGTGGAACGCGGAAGCTCCTAGCGATGCGCCATGAATTGCAATCCAACTCCCATCAAGCTGTCGCCTACTCAGCTGCCTGCAAAGCTGCCCGGACGAGTTTCGTCGATGACATCAGGAAGCGAAAGGAGGCGCAAGCACGGCAAGCAGCAACCATGGGAAGGAGCATCGTGAAGAGCATGCTGAGTCTGCAAACCTCAAAGAAGCGCCTTCTAGTTCCCGACCCTGTAACTGGTGCTCTCTCTCAAGCAGCTACCAAGACAGTGGTCCAGAGCTTCTTTGACGGTCTCTACACCCCTGCAGTTCCGTGTCCACTCCCAGTCCCTCCTCAGCCTCCGGATCCCCTTCCTCCCTTCCTACCCGATGAGGTCAGCAAAGCGATGTCCCAACTCAAGTGTGGTCACTCACCCGGTTCGGATGGCATTCTCCCTGATATGCTATACCACTCTCGAAACCACCTTGCTCCCGTTATCGCTGATCTACTCAACTATCTGGTAGATGGAGAGGCTGTTCCAAGCGACCTGACCGAAGCAATTGTCACTCTTCTGCACAAGAAAGGAGACCCTACCAACATTGGGAACTTCCGTCCCATCTCCCTCCTCACCGTTTCCCTGAAGACAATGACCAAAGTCATTCTTCAGAGACTCGAAACTGTGCTTGAAGAAACAGAGTCCTCGACCCAAACCGGCTTCCGGCGCGGCTACAGTACTCTCGACAACCTGCATGCCATCAAGCAGGTCGCTGAAAGAACCTCCGAGTGCGGTATCCCAATCTACTTGGCGTTCGTCGACTTCAAGAAGGCGTTCGACTGTGTGGAGTGGAATGCCTGCTGGCAAGCCCTCTTCTCGTTCGGAGCCCATCCCTCCCTCGTCCACATGTTGCGCCGTCTCTACGAGTCCTCCTCTACACTCATTCGAGTTAATGAGGAGCTCGTTCCTGTGACTGTGCGTCGAGGAGTCCGCCAAGGGGATACCCTCTCCCCTCGTCTCCTCAACGCAGTGCTACGATCAGCCATGGACAACATTGACTGGGAGTCAGATGGAATTAGAATCGACGGAAGGAACCTTTGCCACTTGGAGTATGCCGATGACGTGGCTCTCGTTGCCAAATCTCGACCCGAGCTGGAACGAATGCTGAAGAAGCTGATGGACGCGTGCAGCCGAGTTGGTCTCGAAGTGAATGCAAGCAAGACCAACCTCCTCACCTCCTGCACCTCTACCCGCAATCCAATAATCATCGGCAATCTGCGATTCGAATTCGTCGATAGCGCCACCTATCTCGGAGGAAGAATAGCTCTTCCCTTGGATCATTCCGACGAAATAGAACACCGGATTCGATTAGGGTGGCTGGCCTGGAGTAAGCTCTCGCACCTCCTATCTTCTCGAATTCTGTCCATCAAGATCAGGAGGAGAGTCTTCGAGAGCTGCATCACGGCTACAGTTCTCTATGGGTGTGAAGTATGGGCTCTGAGATCTAGCGAGAAGGAGAGGCTGAGAGTCACCCAGAGGAAGATGGAAAGAAAGATGCTTGGAGTCACGCTGAGGGACAGATGGAGGAATGACCGCGTGAGAGGGATTACCAAGCTGAGAGACTGGAATGAGGAAGGATTGAAACGAAAAGCGCGCTGGGCCCTCAAGATCAGAAGAATGGGAGTGGAACAGTGGAGCCGTGCGACAACTGTCTGGACTCCATTCAATAGGACTCGTCCCCCCGGAAAGCCTCGCGCGCGATGGAGAAACGACCTATCCCGAGCTATTGGCAGCCATTGGTGGAGTGCAACTTATGAAGACTACCGACCTATCATCTTCTGAGCGTTTCCGCCTGATAAGATAAATTGATTGATATTAGACTTACTTTCGCTGTTAGAGGGGCCTTTAGGTTGTATAATCCAATTCTGAATCGATATAAAATCCTTTGCTCCACTACGCATTTTTAGCATTGTAAGGGGGGAGGGGAGACTCTAGAAGGAGGGCTGTGTACAGGTACTGGACAACACTAATTACTTCCAAAATACATTACAATCGTATGCATATGCCCTGAGGAGGTAATATGAATAATATACAAGCCCCGAGGAGGCAATAATACACGCATAAAGATACATGACTGATTAACATTTCAGCCCGAGCCAGCTCCTACGGTAGAAGCGATGGCAGATGTAATATCTGATCTACTTCTCCCATCGCCTTGTCGGACTTAGTCGGGAATATCTGGAGTACGTACAACCATATCATACGAAACATTTATTCAATTATGAAAACAAGAAACTTGAACGATGGAGAAAGATCAAACCACAAAACAGTGAAACATTTCAAGCAAATAATATCGGGTCGACGCCGAACATGGATTGACCATTGTCGATCTCGTACTTGAGCATCTTCTCGCAGTCCTCCAGACCGCCGGGGAAGACCTGATATCGATCGATAAATATGGCGTACTTTAGCCAATCGTTAACCAGTTCATTCCTTGGCCTACCTTGATGCCGTCCCATTGAGTCGTCTCCATGAGCAGACTCGGGTCCCAGTCGAGCATCGGCCCACTCAGTCGGCTCAATGCGGTCAGCGTCCAGCGCGTCCAGTACATCACGCAGCAGGCGTTCGAACACAGGCGCGACTGCAATCGAGAACCATGTATACTACGGTAGTTACGTGGGGAAGGAAGATCAGTTCCCCGGGTCACAGTCCTAACTCACTTTTCTAGAAGCTTACAGAGCCCCACCCCCTCGTCCCTCCCCCCTCCACCTTTAGATGCGTGGCCGAGTACCTAAACTTCAGCAGCCAAAATCCAAACCTAAGAAGTGTCAGCAGATGCCCAAGCAATTTATGCCAGGCCTTAAGTAGCCTTATCACGAGAAAGGGGTGGAAGGGGCAGGGTTTGGTAAGCTTCTAGGAAAGTGCCCTCACCGGATATTAGTAGGAGATCCGAAGCACGGGCTCGACGATGTGCACCGACACCTTGTCGATCATTGACTTGGTCATCTGAAGGGATAATATTTATCCTTTTCACAACGTGCGGATCCCAAATAAAAAAGCACTTTGTAATGATCCTTCTTTACACCTCCCGTACCTTGTCGGGGAGTGGTCGGTAGAGGGCTGCGGCGATGAGATGTGATCCCTTTCTGCGGCTTCTTGCCAGCCATCTGATTCGATATTACGGAAAGACGAGATGGTGTGCTATCGAAAACTGATCCAATTCGAGACCAACCTCGCTTCGCAGCTCCTTCAGCGGTGTTCGCAGTTGCGCTTGGTGCGTGAAGGTGCGCGCAGTGATGTAGCTGTGGCTACCGGGCACTCTGCAATATACGGTAAATAACGAAGCCGGAAACTGCTTGTAGATGACATGGAGCAGTAAATTGACTGCTTTCAATTTGCAGTTCGATTCCGCCGTTAAAATTACATATTCTATCAGCATTAAATTAAATAAGGCAAAAATATAAACGCGCCTTTTCCTCGAGCGAGCGGATGTCCGCTATCGTAATACGATCCAGTCGTCCATCCAGCAGAACACCTGCAATTTGTGCAATTAGTCCATCCCCTTTTCCAGAGCGAGCATCCGTGAATGGATGATGAATGTACATTAACAAGACGTAATCGTAATGGAGACGTAATGGAGGCCTAATCGTAAATCAATATTCGAAAATGGCACGTGTCCTTCGTAAAGTGATCACTCGTCCCACCACTTTCATGTTTCAACGAACTCTCATAAACGAACCGTCCGAAACGCGAACCTCGCTGTGGAACTTGGATAACAGCCGGGGGTACTGTTTGTGGGAGACGCTCTCGACCATCTGCTGGAAGCCGAACCACTTGAAGTGCACGGCCACCAGCTTGTAGGCGCACATCACCTGACATTCGATATTTAAATAATTTAATTATAAACATTTTAAATCTTCTGGAGAATCACAAATTGGCTTGGCAACTTTTAGAATTCGTGAAGGACCATAACAATCAAAAATTCAGATTCACTAGGCCGATCTGAGCGTCAAAAGTAGATATAATATGCGAAGCTTCGACAAACAGACCAGCTGCTTGCTATTTATCTAGTTGCCCTCGACCGGTTCGGCTCCGGGATTCTATTTATGATACCAGTTTCATCAATAATAACGCTAGCTACTTTTTAGTTTCAAGGAAATGATATAGCGAATCACGCTATTCAAAGTAAAGCCACTTACCGGCTCCGTGCCGTTCCTCCAGTCATTGACGAGCGGTCATCTTCTTCGACTGGTACAGGGAGGGGGGCGTCTCCGGCTTGACGTCGGCCGCCACCAGGAACTCATTGTCGTTAGTTATGTTGATGTGGACGACCTCCGCTTCGCCAGCTCCTCCTTCGAGAGGTTGTGCGCCTGTATTTTAAATAATTAAATATTATTTTAAACACTGACAAATAATCAAACGTCAAAAACAGGTTGATCCCACGAGCATATTTTCGAATTTAACAATTAAATATAAACTAGTAATCGTTAATGTACGTGTCATTCAGTATCACGAGTGTAAGGTTGTGGGAAACTAAAGAACCGCGCTCTCAATAGATGGAAGTACGACACAGAAGGCGTCTTTGCACCTCTCATGTGGCTTCAGTAATACTATACTCTACTTTCGATGCTATTTGTTTTTAGTTATTGGTAACTAGTAAACGATAATGTATCAAGCAGAGATATTACTCGTGGGTGGGTATCATGTGAGAACTACAAGCGAAACATCACTCTAGTAACGCAGTCTAGTTTCCTCAAATTCTCACGCACATTCTCGGTCGTCCCCCGGTCGGACAGGTGGATGGTCTCGACCTTGAGGAGGAAGTTGTCCTTCATGTAGTCGGGGTTCGTCAGCACCGTCCGGCAGTACGGGTAGGCGTTCCAGGCCTCCTCGTGGATCGCCAGCGAGCCCTTGGGCGCGATATTGCGGGTCAGCGTCGGGACCTAAAACAATTCAAACTTATTTATTTACCGATTAAATTTTAATAATCAATGGCTCATTAGCACTGGCCTTCGACTGGAGGTGGTAGATCTTGTGCGTGTACTGGCCGCGATCGTACCAGCCGTTGAAGAGTGCGTGGTTCGCGAACGGCTCGCTTTCAGCACCTGCAACACGGGATCGATAATTGGTTGGAAGCTCACGCCTGGTGTCGTGAGAAGCCAAAAAAGCAACGCAGGCGCGTAATTACATGGCGTGAGCGCGAGAAATGCGTATATGGGAAGCAGTGTCGAAATACGAAGTCTGGAAAACGGGAAAAGCGGGCGAGTTTCTCTATTTCTCACTTATCCGCAACACAAAATGTAGCAAAATTATACCGTTTGGGACTAGTAAAGGAATAGTAAGAGGGAAACGAACCTCAACTCCCTCTCCGCCGCCAGTTTCGGCCTTGCTCGCCTCGGCCACGGAATACAATTGGCCGACTTGATACTCATCTACGGTCAGCGGAAGGACGATACGACTGGAACGGTTGCATAAGTGTAAAAAAAATATTAAGAAAAATGACAAAACAGTGGTGGAAAACCTACTATTCCTTGACGATCATTCTCCTTGCTTCTACGATCTACTACGACAAACGGACCGGCAGCGAACCGCTGAAACGGAACGAATGAGTGGACGGCTCGAAATTAAACGAGGATTCAAAAACAAGACAACGGAGGGATTGAAGGAGGACTATATTAGTATTGATGTTATTGATGAAAAGCATTGGTATATCGCGAAGATGGTGAGAAACAATGTCATTGGGTGGAAAAGGCGATTCAGTGAGTTCCTTCCAACACGGCAGTGCGAACGAGCACCGCAGATAAGAACTTGAGTCGGTAATTCAACGCACGAATAATTGAATGCACATGCGAGAAGTGGTTACATAGCGGGTTGAATCAGCAGTATATACATTACAAGTTGCTCGCAAGCCGAGCGAAACAAAAGAAACTCGAAAACCAGCTAGCAAACTAGGCACCATAAGTTAAACAAGGTGTGTTCCTGCCTAAATTCATAGTGAGAAAGGTGAATAGGGTGATTCTCCCACGGAATATAACCAGATTTGACAAGAAACAACGAAAAAATGAGTGGAAAACGCGAAAAGATGCGAGGGAAAATTTATCCCAAGAACCGGGCCAAGAACCGGCAAATGTCGAAAAAGTGTGGGAAACCTCACCAAGGCTCACGCGACGGTTCAAATTGTTGAATTATTTTCATTGCGAATTTACTACACTCCTATATTTTTTAAATTTTTATTTTTTTCTTCGAAATAATGTGTTTTCAATAGTAGATTTCAGTAGAAAGAAAGCAAAAAATTTAAAAATATAAACTTTCAGGCTCCCGGATCCCTTTAAACGAAATTTCCCAAAATAAATTTACAATATGGGGTACTACCCTCACAATCGAAAACACGCCTATGGTGATGCCATGCTAGTGAGATGGTGAGTGCATTGAAGAATTTATTCATGGATTCTTCGTGAACGAACAACATTCAAAGCCCGAGCGATTCTGTTTTGTACATTTACATTGGATAAACAACGTGAAATGATTGCTAAAAATAATATCTCGACTTAATATCTCGACTGCTGATTGCGTACGCGCACCGTTGAATGTATTTAAAGCCGGACCTTAGGTAGGTTTGATTATGAGCAATGTCTTCAAGTTAAAATCTGATCAATTACTTAGTTCTGATTGGAGTTTATTGTTTGTAATAAAAAATGCAATCAATTAATTTCGAAATTCTAATCACTCCGGTATTTGCGTGTCACCCCACCTGACTGGCACCCACATTGTATTGCATTGATAAGCAGATACTGCCTTGGATGAAGAGGGGGAATAATCAAGAGGAGAAGGGACCGTCGACAAAAGACTGTTTGCTAGGGTATAGAGAATTAGGTATTCAATATTCGGTCTACTGGCATGCAAGATCAAAATTAAATGTATTAATTTTATAAGGTCATTTTTCTACTAAAATAGCTACCGCTAGTCTTAATTGAAGATAATGGCAATGAAAAAAACTGAAATTTCACAACTCTCCGACACATTCGAAGCTCTGGGAGAGCATAAGCGGGAAAATGAATCGAGCCCACTTGTGGGGGTTCAACACACTTTTCATCTGGCTACATTTTAAACATAGTGAGCGCGTGCGTTATTTTCATACAACGGAAATATGATCCAAAATGCAAAATTTGCGAGAATACAAATGGTTTTCCAATCAATTGTGAGTCGATCTTTATGGTTCATTTTTGGTTATTGGTCACCCCAATTACAATGCAACAGAGATTTTGAGTCTATGTCGTTGCGTTTAAAAATTATGATATTTCGATTTTTCAACTTTGAGACTTTCTCAGCGCAAAAGTGAAATCGAGAAAACACGGGTAGTTTGTGTAATATGAGGCCAAGGGGTATACATACACTAAACACGGAAGCCCAGTTCTCATTCCGGCGGCGCCTTGTCCGGGGAGGGTCGGATATGGTCGAATCTTACCGATCCGGTCTCTTAAAAAACCGAATGTGAGATCAACGTACTGCACAATTGTAAGACTGAAGTGAAATGCATTTCAACATCGATACCAATAGTACACAAACCGTGCGCGCGGATCGTGCTGCAGGGTTCTGTTAATGAAAGCGACGAGATGATCTTCGTTATCGATATCGCGAGCGCTGATCGCTCTTCCCGGCACCACCATGCCCCTCAGCAACTCCCGGAAGTCTCTCCGTTCATATTTCTTCTCCGCCATTCGCTTTTTGAGAGAGTTCATTGTGTGTTTGTCCTCCATCTGAATACATTTAACCAGCTGAATCAGTATTTTGTTGAAAAATTGAAATGCTTTCCTTATCGAGAATGACATTGTCAATCGGACCACAGTACTCGATCATGAGCTTCAGAGCGCTGTCGCCTCTTGTCCCCGGTCTGTTACTGAACAGTTTCGTGTACGTGATCATTCCGCACATGACCGTTGCAAGACTCCAGATGTGCACTGACAATTTTATTATTTTCGGCACTTCTTCGATATTTGGCCCAACTCCCTTCGCCCTTCATTTCTCATTCCCCCATTGCAGAGGGGTAGTGTCACCGAAAATCAGGTAAGGCGTAGTGTAGGGGAGGAAGGGAAGGGGTGGGCCAAATGTCGAAGAAGTGCCTTATTTTCACTTTGAAAAGCGAATATTTGGTTGATCCACGTCTTATCATTACCATAAGAGAACAACATTCGCACGGAATAACAGCCAGCGATTTCGAAATGTGTGCTACGGTGGTCAAACAAAAATATTTGGAAATATTCAGGGTGCAAATACGAACCAGTCTCGTTGTAAGCCCTTTCCATCTTCTGATGCATTTCTAAGGCCATATATTTGTCGTTGCCCCTCTCTGCAGTCATGCTGACCGAGCGCTCGGCCTTGCGTGCTTTGCCGAATCCTGAAAAATGGTCAAATCTAATTGATCTAGGGGTGTATCATTTTGGAGTAGTGGGAAGGTGAAAAGGGAACACGCACCTAGGATGATCAGGTGCTCGTTCGGGCGGTTGATGCACATGTGCGATGGCTTCAAATCTCGATGGATTATCTAAAATAGCATGTTAAACGATTGATGATCAGGTCGAAATGAAAAATAAAAGTGAAGCTATAGCAAGTGCTGCGAATTGTCGTCAGTTGCGGATTATATCCTTAACGTACTCCAGCGAGTGAATATACTGCAATCCGTTGAGCGCATCTCTCATCCACTTCTTGACACGGTCCATCCCGTATTTCCCGGTGGCTATCACGCTTTTCAAGGGCTCTCCACAGTGATACGTGATGTGGTATCTGTAGGGATACTATTAACTGGTCAGCAGATTAAAAGCGATATATTCATACTGTTTTATGAATCGGTGAAACTGCATACAAATCTAGTATCCAATCTCACTATGGTAAATAACACAGTAGCATGGATAACACAGTAGCACTGAAAAAATACTTCTAAAAAGGTAATCTCTATTCATGTAGATTCTTACTGCCGCCACGTGGTCGGTTTACACGCGATTCTTATCATTTTGTAATATATTGTTAGCTCACACTGCGTCCATCCTACTGGAATTCGCCGCTTCAGCTCCAGTTGCCTCATCGATCGCGTATCGACCAACATGCCTCACGACGTTCGGATGACGCAATGCCCGTAGAAGGTTCAGCTCTCGAAGAGTTAGTAGAGCCTGATTTTGTTTTTTTTTTCAAAGGATAATATTTTGTACGCTGATCGTCACAACTGCATCACACTCACTTTATCCCTCGAAAGGTTTGCATTTCTTGATGACCAGAGACTGCAAATCCGGGTTCGCACTGTCGAACTTTCTGCAAGGGCCACCCATACTGGTTAATTTAGAAACACAACTGGTTATACTATTCCCCCGCGAGAAGCCACCCGAGAAACGGATCTTCGTTTCTGAGATACCCACAAAGCTTTTTTTGCGATTTCACAGTATCGGGGGTACATATTATAAATTACCGAAATAATGATTACCTGACGATTCCTGAACCAGCACGCATGGTTAGTAGTTGAGCATTCAGTGCGTATCCTTGCTGCACTAACTGGGCCGTAATGTGAAATTGTTTGTCCGAATCGGGAATGGGCAGAATAACGCGCTCGAACACCTGAGAAAAAGCAAATCTCAGTTCCTCATTTTCTACTTCAATTGGTCGAATCGGTTTGAGATCAATGGCCGAACTGTCATCATTTTAGACACACCTTGCATACTAGAGAGAGTGAGTATCAATCAACCAGCATCGCATTGATTAATTAACGTTTATTGTCCGCGTGAATCAAAATTTACGAAACTCACCGTCATATCTGGTCGGCGTTTTGGCAGGTTGTGAACGTGGGGGTTTATGGGCCATACGAGAAAGATAAGGGCGATAGTAGGGAGGAAAATGAATGTGTATGGAGAAAGCAAACAAAATCCCACCGCTGTGCAAAACAAGGGATGATATGCGCTTACATCAACATCGATCGAACTTGGTACTATATGAATGCACTTATATAGACATTTCACATCAATATCCACATCGAACATGAATACAGTGCAGTCCATTTGTGATACACAATGATTGGGATTGACTTGTAGAACAAAGTATACATCCGATTTATCACATCATTGAATAGAATGATAGTGACAGATGATCCGAACGGATGCACAATGATGGTTGATAGGGGACATATTGGAGGGGGGTAGATTAGAGAAGGACACAGATCTTCAGATCCTTCACCACAGCCAGAACTGCACTCTTCCTCCATCCATCACCCTGTTCCGGTACCAGGTGTTCCAGTTCAGATCGCGTCCGTACATTATGTCTGAAGAGGAAATAGCTATTATTTTTTAAATATATTACAACAATAAGCATAAATGCAATAATTGAAAAAAAGGCTAATCTCGTCTCACCTTCACTCACTGCGCACCACCACGCAAAGATGGGTTTGCTAGCGCCGCAGTGTCCTGAATAATAGTATTATGTTCAATATTCATTGTTTTTGATAATTAATACTTTACACTGCATTAGAGCAAGATAAAAGCTGATGAGATCTCATCTTGTCCTCCCCTTTGGCTACACGCAGAACAACTAGCTGTACTTCCATCAAGAATCACCCAGTTTCCCCTATTAATGACACTGCATAAGAGATCAAAGCTACCTTGTTGTAGCGCAACATAGCCCTATTTGAAGCATATTTCAACCAGGCGCGTTTTGGCTGACATTCCCGCTTTAAAAACAAACTCACAGCAGTAACGGGCAAGTGATGCGTGTAGTGGTTGCCAACTCTTTGGAAATGAAGTCGTCTTAGATTCGGTTGGTTTACGGAGCACGTCTGAAAAAAATAATGATACAATTCAATTTTTCATTTTTATCGGATGATCGAGGTGTGTTTCATGAACACTTCACTTTAGAATATCGGTTTTGCGATAACAGATATTTTCTACTGATATTTGGTCGTCATTTAAACCTTGATTGAAGGTAATGATTGATGTACTTGCTTGTTATGCATATTACCGTTTTCATTTGGTAGAAGCACGATTCCGAAATTGTATTTCCCAGACTTCCTGTAAAGAGTGTAGTTGGTAAAATGGTCAGCACATCAGTGGTAACTAGACTTTCAAACTGCACTATTGATCTTGTTTCATATGGAAATAATAACGACACTTCGGGATGAAAGGATTTGAAAGTGATAAGGATAAGAGGTGGCATTTGGGCTCGCCCGAGCCAACATACCACCTGTCCCCCTTATGAAGTCACTCCCGCTCCAGGAAAGCTTTGGTGAATGCAAAATGTAATCAAATCATGAATAATATTCAAATCATGCATTACCACTGCCTGAGCTTCTGTCGTATCCGATTCCGTTATTGAACATTTGTGCGCATCCCTGTGAGAAATAGTTCCAGCTTTCGATATCCGACACCAAGACTTTATTTTACCTGATATTCACTTGGAGCGCAAAATCCATGAAGAATGCGAGCGTAGTTGTAGTAGTAGCTGAACATATTATTTATTATCGATTACCTTTGGTTCTTGCGATTTTGCATCCATATAATAGTCATACTTGCAAATTGTCGTACATCGCATCACTCGCGAAATTTGTTTTCTTTATGAAAAACTAAGTACAGTTCTGGCGGCACTAGGTTGGATGACAAGGCCTAGCCTAGTGCCGTTCAGGCTTGTCTATGAAGCACGTGCACAGTTCGAAACGTACCTCAGTGACCAGAAGCACGCGAGGTTCGACGGAGGATTGTTCTGAATGCAAATATTAGTTTTTTTTAAATATAGCATGTCTTTTTCCTACTCGAAAATCATTCTTCGTCTGCTCAATTCGTAAATGATGGTTGCGATTATACATGCGAAGTGCCTGCCTACCGTTCTGGGAGTGGTCGTAGTTGGGGCTGTAGTCGTCGTCGTCGTCGTCGTTGTTGTTGGAGGAGTCGTGGCGGTGGTGGTTGATGTCGTGGTTGTCTTGGTTGGAGGGGGCGCTAAATCGAATATTTTGTTACCATTTTAAAATTGTATGTTATCCTTCATGTTCCTAAGAATTTCTTCCAATATGAATTATCAATAATTTTGCCTCTTTGAGAAACATTTCAGGTGTACGTTCCTGAGCCAAGATAATGATGAAAAATTACAAGCTACTACGAAAATAATAGCACTCACGGACGCATTTCACTGTGAATATATTGGTGTTTACATCGAAATTCGCAGTCTTCGTGGTGCCGTCGGGGAGCTCCATGGTGTATGCGCTCCATGCTGCACAAATACACCGGACTTTTGAATGAAATTAGAACACTCGAGAACAAGGTGTGAGTCTATTTTTTTTCAAATAATGAAATCATGAAAGTGACTAGAGAGACACAGCGCACCTGTCCATGGCCCGCATTCGAAACTCTTGATGATTGTGCCATCCTTCATTTGCATGACCTTGTCCGCGGGACAGAGTAGATTACCATCTTTTTTCACAGCGTGAAAAAAGATGGTACAATTTTTCACATAAATGATTATAATTATTGCAGAATGAGAGGGGAGGGACTCTCCGTACTCAGTAAGGAAGAGGGTAGTCTTTGATTATGTGGGCACTGGGGTCGGATCCGAACTATGACGACATGCAGTCTCAGTTCTCATCCGACCTAGCGCATGTTCTTACAATTTGCTTATTCTTGTTAGATGCCTTTCAAAGAAAACCCCCACTCTCATTTGTTTATCTTTCTCCCTAGACTTCGGGTAGTTTAATCGCGGTTGCTTTTCCATTTGCTTACTTCTCATCATGAAGCCATTAAGAGGTGCCCTTATTAATTTTTAGCTACGCAAATATTTGGACGCAAATTGTATTATTCAAAAATATGTATAACTGACTCCCTGACTCCGTGTACGGGATGCGTTGATACGCAGTTATTGAGTCTATCGGAAGCATGTCACAGGTATACGTATGTGATTGTTCATCCGTAGAAAGATATTAATTTGAGAACGGACACTATGGTCACTTTATTCCGTGCTTGGCGTATCCTTCTCGGCTAATTTTCCTTTTTTCCGATATCTGAAGAAGAACTAACCAGAAGACTGGCGAATCGAACACAGGCAGCAGATGACCATGAGAAGTTTCATCCTTGAACGAGTGATTTCTCCTAATCCAATTGCTTCTTTTATACCAGCAACTTTATGCCTCATTCAGTCTTTCTTTCTTTCCGTCTCCAAACTTAACGTTCTTCTCACCCCTTTCTGCAAGATTCCTTCGAATTATGCATATCGGAATGTGTAAAGTGTCATAGAAGGACACTTGAGAAGCAGTATTATACTCAAAGAATATAATTCAATTTTTTCAAAAAAATGCATTATCGATTCCAATACTACCCTCTCCAGGAACTGTTAAGAAGTGTTTTATCCAGATTTTGATTTATATCTTCACCTTGGCAAATTGTTTATTTGATGTTGTTCTGGAAGTCATCGGTGGAAAATAGTTACGTTATGAAAATATAACACTCATAATTATGCAATTCTGAAATTCAAAATTCGGTATCCATTCCGTTAGAGGTTTAATCGAATTCAGCATATCGGAGGCGCAAACTGCCATCTATAAGCAATCGAAAAGCCCACACGCCTATCTAAACGCATGTTTGCAATCCGAAATATGCATGTTTGCACCCTTTTTCATCAACTTGCTAGGTTGTCTCGTCCGTGAAGAACTGTAAATTCGACTCTACAAAGTCCGAAACGAGTAGGAGGCTCGAGTCTCATCAATATCAATTTCGATATTATTTCGTATTCGTTGTTCTTCATTCTACTCGACCTTTCTTGTCTTTATTTAAATTGTTTTGTTATCATAATATAACGTAAACTTAAGTTGAGGCATCCAAGCAAGGCTGGTTTGCCACCCCCGCGCCAATTCTGCGTTCAGTCTGTCCTGAGATTACCTATGCGTGAGGCTACCGCTCGTGTTGTGTGCACGTGGTGGGGGATGTCTGACCTATTTCTTAACCCCGGTGGTCTGGGTGGATCTGCAGGCAAGGGAGGTCGAACTCTTGGCCATCGGATTCGCATTCCTGGCACAACCACTGCGCCACGCGTGATATTATATTCGTTATATTCAAATATGTGTTCAATTGTCTATGTTCATTTATGACTGCATGTGAAGGAACTATAGTCACAAAGGAAGTCAGTCTTCCTCAATGACGATTGACTAAACTACAAGTTGGTCTAGTCTGAACCCTCTCACTCAATAATCTCCTCCCTTTCTCTAATCCTATTATCTCCCTCACAGATTACTTTGCAATGCCACGTCATCCCTCGCCTCATTTGCCTGTCGTCCAAGATCTATAAAAGCAGAAGGTCCCCTCTCCCCTGGTCAGACCCATTGGCCCTCTCTCCGAGAGCTCCCCTCTCTCCGAGAACCCCTCTCTCTCTCCGAGATAAAATAGTGATGCCATTACACTGTATGTGCTGTACAAAGCACTGAATAACTGCGATCAGCGAACCCACTCAGCTTGAGCCTACAGTACCTCAATACTGTATCCCATCGATCGCACAAGAGCTTGTGTTTCGACTGATCATCGAGATCTAGTGAAAGTCCGAAAGATAGGCAAGATCTCTTGGTTACCTGGGCCCTACGTGCCTGGTACCGTAGTTAATACGAAATGGGTGGTCGGTACACTCTCTCTGACCCGAAAGATCGAATCGAGATCCCAGATCGGCTGGAAGTAGTGGTAATGGATGCTGCCTGACCATGGAGGCAACGCTTCCTCAGGTCCAGGGAGCTGACCTGGCTCGTTACATGAGCTGCAGGTGATCCTTCAAACCATAAAGCAGGTAAAGGGTTAGCCCTCCCTGCGTACCTTATTTCCCACTGCTCGTCATTCACTTATCTCTATCAATGACAGTGGGCGGGCGATAACACCGACCACCACCTCACCTTGCGAGAGTTAGAAATGATTCTACAATTTGGGTGGAAGACACTTTCCTCGAGTGGGACACTCCCATCCCATCGAGTAGGAAGATCCAGTCAACATACCGTAACACTATCGGTACTGGATACGGTGGAAAGATCCCGTTCGGGGGAAATCTCCTGTGGAAAATCCCACCCCTCGAAGGATCTAGTCCTAGCTTGGAACTGAACTGCAGGATTTCTCCAATTACCATGACCGAAGGGAGCCTCTACACCCTCAAAATAATTGATTGTGATAATTACCCACTCATGATCAACAAAACCAGTTGATCGTAGCAGAGTGTTGAGAATGAACCAACCACCACCACCCCTTGTGAGGACTCAAAATGATTACTGATTGGTCCGTAAACAAGGATTTTGTCCAATGTCAGGTGCGAAACCCCTCATTCGTTGAATAGTTGAGCACAGAGCATCAGATACTATGGCCACACTACCTTCTCACCCAGGTACAGTGGTTTCTCTGACTAGAAGGACATGTTGTCTCAATCTCCATACCGAACAGGATAGTCAACTGACATTAGTGGATTCCGATAACTGACAGAAATCACTAGTATGGTCAGTGAGGAACCAGCATTGTTACTGTATTGAGAGGTTGATGTACCTCCTTTACATGTCACTCGCCATCTCCCGAATAAAGCATCGGAGGAGTGAGAACGGAAACGACTTAAATACCAGCAAGGAAAACCACACAAGAGTTTTCAACAAGAAGCTGTGAACCAGGCTGGGTTACGGGAGAATAAATAATAGACAAGAGGACTTAACCCTGTCTGCCCAGAGATGGAGCAATACTGTAACCACAGCAATGGTAATTTTATATCTTAGTGAGATAGTCGTTCAAAACCAATCAGAGACTACGAGGAGCATGTGAAGGCACATGCTGCGTAAAACCCATACAAGAGATCTCGGGTCCTGTTTGACCCTCATGCCACTAAAAGTCGATGAGCCATGCTCCCCAGAAATGGAGGAGCTAACGGTGCTACAGGCTGGGCATGAGATCGTTCTGAAGAGGAACACAGCATTGCGAAGCTTAGACGGTATGAATCGGTAGAGCCATCGAGCTCTCTGTGCAAGCCGGAATGTTCGCAGAAACCTGGCACGTTTACTAGCGACCTATCGTACTAAAGCTTGTAGGAGGGTAAAACCGAACCGGTGCGTGCACAAGTCCGGCGGTACCACTCGCAATGTCTTAGTGGAGGCAACTCTAAAATGAACATTGTCAAACAGTATAGACGACTATTCACTCCTGAGTTTGTACCAGAACCAGTTGAGTTGAGCAAGCCCGGAAGCTTTGAGGAAGCTGACCGTGGAACGGAAAGAAACTAAATAACGGATTTCCTGGATCTCCCGATTTCTGTTATAGCCGCGCTGGTAACCTCTAACCGCGCAGGTGATATTCTCCCATTGTGCTGGATGGTAGAGAATGAGAAACTCCAAAGTGGGTCTGAAGGATGCCTGACTTCAGACGGAGTAGACGTGACGAGGTAAAGACATGCATAGAGGCACATTCCACAAACTTCCCTATAGTATGAGAGCCTGATTTGAACTTGTCTCAGCCCCGGCAATATTCCTAAAGAGCCTGGAAACAGTATTGGACCGGTATCGATGGTGTGGTGATCCACCTCGATGACGTCACGAAACAGCATCGAATGACGATGAAAAGAGAAAACGTCAGATGACCAGCGGTAGAGCAAACCTCCGTAATTATGCTCTACCAATTTCGGAAAGACATTGAAGGTTCCCGACGACAATACTATCGGAACATCCGTGTGCAAGGCCGGGATCAAATCCGAGTTTAGAGTTGTTGACAGCACCCTCGAAGTTGCCACTCTCTATACCAGATCATTTCAATTGATCTCAGGAGACGGTACAGGACAACAATAAGTCTACCGTATTAATCGGATATAGCCTCCACCTGGAAAAGGTAGGATATAGCTCCACTATTACATTCCACACAGACGATCAATACAGTCTAGTTGGAAACAGTGTTGAGCACAAGGAGCGTATAAAGTGGAGAACTCATAATGAGCACACTACGCACACTACAGGCTGAGTGGTCGCCACAGGACGACCATATGATTCCGTTAAGCCAGCCACGAACGAGTCATACAGATTATGACCGAACAGATAGGCGTATCATTCAACTCCTGACGGGAATGATAATACCACCAGTTCGCTTGCATTCCTTTCATAAGAAAAGCGGAAAATAACTATGGCAAACAAAGGCCTAGTAAAACTTTCGTAGCTAAGAGAGGAGACAAACCCTCACTTCATGTTGATCACCAACCGCTGGAAAGGTGCTTCGGACCGAACACCGGGAATTCCAAAAGAACCTAGGGGCAACCGAAGCCCAGAGGTCTCCAAACACAGTGGAGGGAACCGGTAGTGGACAATCCAATCAATAGAGTTACTCATCGAATTCTGGAATGCTAATGGGTTGTCGCGACTACCTCGCAAGAAGAGGTACCATCGAGCACTGAAGTAAAGACGAACACTGAATCTGATAAGTAAACGGTTGAACTTTGGCAGTCACAGAACTAATCTAAGCCAAGTTCCCGTCAGAACTTCATGAAAAGGGAGACGTAGACAAGAAAGTCGAACTCCTAAACACGATAATAACTAGTAGAGATGTAGGCTAGTACCACACCACACTCCTAGTATGAAAGGGAGATGTAGATAGTAAATTCGAACTTCCTTGAACCGCATAATCTAGTTGAGATAAAGGCTAAGACCTAACCACTAGAGAAAAGAGAGAAGCAAACAAGAAGTTGAACCCCGCAAATTGGTTCAAGTACGCTGTACGTTTACAGTGACATTGCAAGTTACTCAATTTTGGGCGATACCACTGCAAACCAACTGAGAATTGTACCAGTAAGTGGACCATATGGCAGTATTTGTGATGCTGTGTTTAACCCGATTAGATATTACAAATGCCGCACCGGTATAATCTCCAGCATTCAAATCGATATCCGCAATGAATATGGTGAAAAAGTAAAATTTCACTACGGCACAGCCGTTGCAATGCTACATCTCCGCAGAAAATCCTAGTCATTCTGTTATTTTTCATTACTGTTGAGCGGTTGTATTACCATGAAGTATACGTATTTTGAGCCAGATAAAGAAGATTGGTTGAAACTAATGGGATCACAGAACGGGGGTGGGGAAATTGCATTTTATCAGGGGAAAATATATCAAAGGGGTGGGTCGCTGGGTAGTATTGTTTCAACAATCTGGCGATCGATTCCAAAGTTTTTGGATAGTCCAATTGGTAAAGCAGTGCTGGGCGGGCTAACGGGAATTGTTTCTGACGTCAAGCAGGGCGTTCCACTCAAAGAGGCAGGGAAAACACACAGCAGAAGTCAAGTGCGTAATTTGACTGGACTCGGAAAGAGAAAACGAAAGAGAGCTGTCGGACAAGTTCAAAGAAAGCATTACATTTGATTCATGTAACCCTTATTGTCTACTTGATTTGTGTTGTAATCATAATTTCGATAAATCATTATACCGAGAGTGTTGTAAGGACATTGGATATAATGGGATTGCCCCGCCCTTCGGTGTTATTTTGTGGTCATTTTCACAGAAACAGCGACTGTGTACAGTTGCCTCATGCCATCTCAATCAGAAATCTATGACCGCCTGCGTAATCGTTTGGAGCAAGGTACTAAAACGTAAGAGATGAGCAAATCAATAATAAATTTAAGGGCAAAATTACTCATTTGATATGGTTCGAGTCGGGGTACCTGAAGATGAAAGAGAACGTCGTTATTACGGGGCGATAGTATTTGAAGGTTTCCGAATTGTCGACCCGTTGCTGAACGGTGAACCGCGCACTACATTTGAAGTAACTCTTCAAAGATTCGTGGATACTATTACCCAACTTTTCACCCCTGAAACCTATTACTCAATTATGATCCTTCACCCCACATTTGACCCAGACAATGACAATGGTATGTTCGTCAGCAGGGCCAATCGGCGAACGAATGTTGGGGTTCAAGTGGCACACACCATTTACTGTATCAATCAGAGTGGTCGGGGTGTGAACTATAATGATAAGTTCTCAATTCATATCCTATTTAATAGTGACCCCAAATGCAAACCGATTACGACTGATGAGTATGAACTGTAAATGTACTTTGTTGAGATAAAGAAATTTGAGAAGAAACACTGAGAGTTGGGGTCTTTAGAGAAATGGCCAGAAACGCGCGCTAATAGCGCGGAGAGCAATACGCGAGAGTGTGGGGATATCTCGTAGGCGCATAGCAGCTGTGTGGGGGCGTCAGATGGGGGATATTCCCGGGGCTAGTGGGCGTCAGCTGTTTGTTTGAAAGAACTAACCACATGAACAACTGCTGGATATGAGTCATCCATGGAGTAGGTGAACCTCATTTGAGTGTGAACCGATGTTGAGATGTGCTTGTATGTCTATTGCTCCGTGGTTACTGTAGTCATTTGCTCACTATTGTGACAATTTGATACTATTTGCCACCGTTACTTTGACAGAGAGTTGACTGATCAATTATGTATTCAAAATGGCGCGAAAATAGTCACTTGTCAAAGTGCGGGGTACGGTAGGTTACGGTATTTTATGGTGCTGTATGGTACTGAATGGTACTGTATGGTACTGTACGGTACTGTATGGTACTGTATGGTACTGTGTGGTACTGTACGGTACTGTATTGTACTGTATGGTACTGTATGGTAATGTAAAGATCAATAATGCGCATATATGGTCAATATTGAGCGGGGACATTTTTCTAGGTTAGAAAAAGGGGGGGGGGTAGTATTTAAAGTGCTCTCTCACTAGATGCGGGTTACGGTAGATATTTCCCAGAGTCCGAGTGGTCGCACACTACTTGCGGGTTACGGTAGGTGGGTCCCAGAGGGTTACGGTATATGCTCATATAAGGATGGTGGAATGTTACAGGCCCATTCTACTATCGTTTGAACATTATTTTCAACATAGCATTTTCATTTCACACCGCTCTTTTCTGAGCGGGCGGCAGAAAATGATCGTTTTCCAATCGGTGTTCCAACAATTCTCAAATAAACGTGTCGTATATGCTCAGCAACACAATCATCAGTGCCAAGATGCACCCAAAAGTCTATTAATATAACGCCTTGACTGTTGTCTTCGACTTTATGCTTCCACATTTAAGATTGGGCCAAGATAAAATATTCCGCCATGTACAGGGTGCGAGAAAAGTATGGTGACAAAATCAATTTCACCCTACTCGATGTACACTGTTTCAAATTATCTCTATTTTCTACATTGTGTTCCTTAGATATTTAGCTAATTAACGCATAAATTACATAGATATATTCCTACTTGCTTAAGAGTATTAACTTATCAAAGAAATGATGCATAAAAAATTGCATTTTTACGATACTAAATACGACGTGTTCTTTGTTGCCCCATTAGAACAACTATAGAGATGAAGCAGTCAACCCATTTTTTTTTCTGATTAGTGCAACACTATATCAGTCTAAATATGTGACCCATTTACTTCGGGGGTTAGGTTCTACACCAGAAACAGTTTTTAAATGGATTTCTTAGAAACGGCCCTCGAAAAAAATTTTTTGTACTCAGAAGTTGCATTCATTAATCTCGAAAGTTATAATATTCGCGTTATATTTAATATGATATTTAACCTCTCAGGAGCGTAAGTTTGCATTGAGTTTCCTTTGGGATTGCGAACCTTTTTCTTTAGAGTGTTCGAAATTATCCCAACTGGCCATATCAGCGATATTTTATCATATCTGATTTCCATACTACGACCACGTTTTTATTCAATTTGATACATCCAAAATTCACAATACGACCCCGTAATATGTGAAACAAAGTTATGTTAAGAAATATGCATGCAGAATATGAAAACTGAAAATGTCACTTTTCAAGTTTTGTGTCATCATCAAAGTACGCGCTCGATAAGTTGATATTTTTCCGATATCTAATAAGATAGCTCTAGGTTAGCAAGAGTAATCTAATGCTGAATGGTTTCTCTATTTAATCAAGCTAAAATAGATAGGTAATACTTATCCGAATTTTTGGAGTTATCATTTGTACGAAAAATGAGCTGCGGGTCAAGGCATCATAAATTCCAAGTTGAATTTCGCGCAGCTCTAAGAGCCTGATATCCTAGGTGGGAAACTAAGATGCATATCTTGGAGCTATTATGCTCAGGTATATTGAGGCCCAACCTGGATGCATGATGATTGCGAGCTCGTGAGATATTACACATAATATTTGTCACCATACTTTTCTCGCACCCTGTATAAATCACATAGATTCAAAATTGTTTGCTTGATTCTTACACGATCTGGATGGGGGTATGACAGAACCGCAACGACAAAAGCGCAGTGCCAAAAAAGACAAAAGCGCAAGCGACAAAAACGCAAACGGCAAAATCGCATCTCGAAATATCTTAGTACATAGCGGTGACAGAACTGCGTGATTGGTATCAACTAATTAGTAATATTGAGCACTATCTGCCCTGAGGGCATATGAGTGACGTCACTGAAATAAGTGACGTTACTTCTTTTAGACGTATGGGGTTCATGGAAAAAATCGATCTCGCAACTTACGTGCTTTTTATCGCCTTGCATCCGATAGAATTAAGGACGAATCCCCATCTCTCCCAACTCTTATTTCTAACGGTTGTCACCATTCTGCTTCCTCTAAAGCAACTGTTCTCGCTGAAACTTTCCGAGCTTCCTTTTCCAATAGATCAAATTCGTCTTTCTCAAGAACACAGCCGATAACATTTTCGCTCCGCTCTCCCTTCTTTTCCATCGTTTCCTACTGCTCGGTATCTGTCCCTCCATTTGGAAGACTGCTTTCGTTCGCGCAGTTTACAAGCGTAAGGGTCCCAAAAGCGATCCTTCCTCCTATCGACCCATCTCTCTGACATGCTCCTCGTCTAAAGTGTTCGAGCGAATCATATGCAAAGCGTTTATAGGCCCTTGACAGCAACCGATTCATCTCTGTAGCTTTCATTGACTTTAATAAAGCATACGATTCCATTCTCATTGACTTGCTCCTACAGAAATTTGCCCTGCTTGGTATTTCTGGCTGCCTTCTTAGATGGATAGCGTCATTCCTTGAGGGTAGAACACAGTCTGTCATCGTCGATAATAATTTCTCTCCATCGTATCCAGTTAGCTCAGGGGTCCCACAGGGATCTTGCGTAGGTCCTTTATTGTTTAGTATATATGTCTCCGATATTTCGCATGTCATCCCGCCAGGTATCCACCGCAATATATATGCTGATGACATCAAACTTTACGCGATTGATGACTCCTCCTTGCTACAATCATCTCTCGATGCTCTCTCTCACTGGTCCCACAAATGGGGTTTATCCATTTCCACCTCCAAAACTGTCATAATGCGAATTGGAAATAGGCATCCTAGTATAGATTTCACAATTGACAATCATATTCTTCCTGTCGTTAAATTGTTTAAGGATCTTGGCGTCTCTTACTATAGTACTCTCTCATTTGATAGTCACATTAAGTGTATTGTTTCTCGAGCACGTTTGCGTTGTGCCTATATTACCAGAACCTTTTCCTCACGTAGTCCAAAACTTTACGCTCGTCTTTTCTCTGTTTATGTTAGACCTATCTTAAAATACGGCAGTGAATTATCACGCCTCTCACGAGACAATGAGGACAAACGTGGTACAATCGGAAAAGTCGAATTTTGGTTTTTAGATGATCTAGGGGCAATCCAGTCTCCTGAATTCGATTCCGGGTAAATCTTCTGCCCATCTTGATCGGCGGCTGCAGCAGCTTGCTCCAGAAATTTCAGACTCTCACTTTGGAGCCCTTAATCATGGGTTCAAAATACTTCATTTCAGCTGTAATTTGGCCTGTAGTCATCAATTATGATCTTCTATGATTCACCAGATCGATTTTTAGGTAGATCAAAATTTGACCTCTGAGCAGTTTTCGGTCCATAACTGTAACACTTCGGAGTGGACACAAACCAAACTTTTGCATGTTTTAGAGAATTAAATTCTACATCGACATGATTTTTTTTCAGATGTTTTCCATCTGGTGAAAGTTGGTTTATAAGCGGAAAAAAGTCAAAAAGCGCAGGAAACGCGTGTCTACACCGCGCGCCCATTATTTAATACGCTAATTTCCAAAGCGGGGCGTCCTGGGTTCGACTCCTCGTCGAAGCAAACATCTTTTACCTTTAATAATAGTTGCTTATCAACATATTTCTGCACTTTCAGTCTACGCTCACCAATTTCATGATCTACATTTGAGGCGTGGTTCAGAAAGATGCATTAGAGGAGAACTAAGTGACCTGAATCATCATTATGAATATTGGAACATGCGCACACGATGGAAATTAAATTGACTAACGTGCAAAAGATGTTTGCTTCGCTGGGGAGTCGAACCCCGGATGTCACGATTTGGTATTAAACGTGTATGCACCGCGATACACGTTTAATACCAAATCGTTGGTATTAAACGATTTGGTATTAAACGTGTATGCACCGCGCGACCTAAAGGTCGCGCGGTGCATACACGCGTTTCCTTCCTTCGCTTTTTGGCAGTTTTCCGCTTATAAACCAACTTTAACCAGATGGGAGAAATCGACAAAAATCATGTCGATGCAGAATTTAATTCTCTAAAACATGCTAAAGTTTGGTTTGTGTCCACTCCGAACTGTTACAGTTATGGACCGAAAACTGCTCAGAGGTAAAATTTTGGTCTACCGAAAAATCGATTTGGTGAATCATAGAAGATCATAATTGATGACTACAGGCCAAATTTCGGCTGAAATGAAGCATTTTGAACCCATAATCAAGGGCTCCAAAGTTAGAGTCTTAAATTTCTGCAGCAAGCTGCTGCAGCCGCCGATCAAGATGGGCAGCAGATTTACCCGGAATCGAATTCAGGAGACTGGATTGCCCCTAGATCATCTAAAAACCAAAATTCGACTTTTCCGATTGTACCATGATATCACCGATTTGTCCTGAATCTCTCGTGAGAGGCGTGTTATGGTCTCCTTCCGACCGAGAAAATATCAAGCTAATAGAGAATGTTCAGCGAAAGATCAGAGAACGAGTGTTCCACAAGTGCAGATTACCCCCGACCGACTACAACAATCGACTGCACACCCTTGGCCTCGCCTCCCTTGAGAGCCGCCGAGGAATTATCGAGTTGTACGTATAAGATTGTACATAGGGAGTTAGATATAGCAGATTGTTTTCTTTCGCCCTTCTAGTAATAGACCTTCCCGTCGTAATTGTATCCAATTGAAAAAGCATCGCTTTAATAGATCATCTCGAAATAATTTCCTGTGTAATCGTGTAGTCAATAAGTGGAATTCTCTTTCTAACAATATTATATTATCGAATAGCGTCATGACTTTCCGTAAAAGGCTCGTTTAGTTCACAACCACTCCTTCGTTGCCTAGTTGCGACATCGTATCTCATGTTTTTCTTCGTTTCTTACGTTTCATAATCTATTTTCTTGTGCCCAATAACATGATAAATTATTAATTAATTATTAAATTTCCGTGCGGAAGTCTCCGTGGTTTTAGGTGCGTTAAAGAAGAAGTGTCAGCAAAGTTGAACTCTTGACGCTGTCATAACCAAGACCTAGCTTTGCACCACCATAAGAGATTCTGAAAATTTCTAAATCATATCGTATCTATTTGGAACAGAGTTATCATTAGTTGCGAAATGCCAAGGGGGCTTGAAGGGAAGGGACGTGCGGGAATTCAAATATCTTCAAGATCTGTCAAAAATCTGGTTGGAATTGAACTCGTAACCTCATGATCACAAGACGGCTGCTCTACCATGCAACTATGGTTGTCTATCCTCCTAGCTCGACTTTGGAGGGCATACTAGGTCATGGTTAGGGAAGCGTCAAAAGTTTAACTTGCTGACATTCCTTCTTTCTGCATCGAATTCACTTTATTGTTTGATTTATGCACGAACATAAAAATAGTGACTTTGAAATGAAAATGAACATGTAAAACATATAATTGGAGGCATTCCATTTAGAAGAATATAGGGATTACAAATGGAAAATACGCGTGAGATGTGCATATTTGTGGGTGTAGGTAGAACATCCATTTACTCTCGACGCTAAAATGGAGTTTATAAAATAACACGACAATCATGGAAAAACCACAGTTCTTCTTCTTCTGTCAAGTATTTTTGCTCTAATTTCTTTAGCAGCTAAATGAAACTCTTCCGAAAACTCTTCCGAAAACTCTTCCGAGTTCAACAGATCATCTTGATTCAGTAGTAAATCAATCTCAAAATGAAACAATAATGAAAGATCATAAATATAGCATGTGTACCGCACACATCCAGCTGATCTTGTTGTTATCAGAGATGGACAACTGTTTAGCGAACATATCCCTCAATCCGGGAAACAACATTTCATCCATGACACTCAAATACGAGGATCCACTAATCTTAGGATTGGTCTTCGCTCCAAATAATGTTTCCCGAACTGCGTATACGTTAAAATTTTGCACAATTTCGATAATAACAACAATGTACTCACCGAATGTTTTCCAGTCGGAAAAATATTTGAAAACCTGAATCTTTGTCCGTTCCTATAAAGTTGATTAAAATGGTTGTTTTTAAATAATGTATATTACTTCTGTAGGCTCTTTCAAGAAATTCTGAACTAGATCGCTTAACCACTTCTCAGTTTGGGTACCGGTCATCTTAAAATATACGTAGTGATCAACTTATTTAAGTTCTCGAGCTCACCAATACATTCTTTCGTATTTCGCATACGAATTGGCACATACGGTCGGTGCAATATGGGGTTTTGAATTTATGATCTTCAAATTTATAGTTTGTATTAAATGGGTGCTCCGGGGAATGTCCAGGCACCCATTCGCAGTGTGAATATTGCAAATTCACTCACCCAATTTGCCCGGTTCTATGAGGCCATTTGCCTAAGAGTCGAGCCAGGCACAACCCAAAAATCGCATTTCCCCGTAATTCGTGGGCATATTGGGTCACGATTTCGACCCCCGCATGTGACCACAGATCCACCCAGACCTAGGGGGTTAAGAAATGTTAGTGATTCAAAAAACACTATTTATTGGTGCGGGGCGGTCGGGTGCACCAAAAGTGACGTAACTTTGGAAATCGGAGAAACGTATTAGGATCTAGTACGAAATTGATAGTGCACATGGGATCAGGCAAATCGAGAGGAGTAAAAAAAATGGTCTCACTTTTTGTACGGTGACCCCGAAATCGGTCCCCGACAGCAATACTTGCAAAGCTCCAATTGGCCACTATTGGGTGCAAATACATTCAAAAACATCAAAAACAACATTATAAGTTGTTTCCCCAATAGTTATACCACTTGTATGACCTTAAATTTAAAAATCGATATTTTGACCCTCAACAACCCAAGGGATGGGTGCTATTGCACAAATTCGGTTGCAAGTGACGTAGGAACATCCCTGGAAACGTCTCAAAGAAAGTGGGCACCTATACATACGATTTTTCATCCGAGGAATTCCAAGAAATGCTCAAAACTGTACTTTAGGTGGATGTCGACATAGCGATCCGTGTTATAGCTGGAAATCTAGAACTCGATGTGCTGAACATTTTATCTGTTGAAAGTGAGTCTCTATCTATTCGTTGAAGCGCGCTACATCGCCTAGAAGTTGGCCAGAAACGGCGGGAAACGCGCGCGGGAGAGCGCTAAATAGAGAAGAGCGAGAGGGAGGTCAGCATGTACTGTAGTATCCCCCGAGAGCGCCAGACGGTTAGAGAACGCGCTCTCGGGGGATACTACAGTACATGCTAATCGCCTTGCCCATATGCGGCCGCGGCGACCCGCCGCGGATCGATTTTGCGGGAAAATGAGTAAAGTTCAAGCAATGAACTGTTCATTTTTGAATTCCTCATGCGATTTCGTCGGAATCACTATAATATATTAATTTTATCAAAGGCAAGTTTTTGAGGGGGTTCGATTCGGAGTGACCACGGCTACAGTACTCCCGAAAATGATGCCTCCATTTTGGGGTTTTTATGACTTTCTTTATGGTATTGAAGAGTTTGCAAAATTGGATCGCGTTCCAAAACTGACCCGAAAAATTTTAGACACAAAAACGGTGGGAATATGTTCGGGAGTACGGTAGCCCTGATCACTTTGAATTGACCTCCCTCAAAAAATGTTCCATTATGAAATAGTGATTCCGATGCGAAATCGCATGAGGAATTCAAAAATTAACAATTCATTGCATGAACTTTACTCATTTTATCCGCAAAATCGATCCGCGGGCATCCGCGGTCCGCTGCGGGCCGCCGCGGCCGCATATGGGCAAGGCGATTAGCATGTACTGTAGTATCCCCCCGAGAGCGCGTTCTCTAACCGTCTGGCGCTCTCGCCGCCTGACCTCCCTCTCGCTCTTCTCTATTTAGCGCTCTCCCGCGCGCGTTTCCCGCCGTTTCTGGCCAACTTCTAGGCGATGTAGCGCGCTTCAACGAATAGATAGAGACTCACTTTCAACAGATAAAATGTTCAGCACATCGAGTTCTAGATTTCCAGCTATAACACGGATCGCTATGTCGAAATTCACCTAAAGTACAGTGTTGAGCTTTTCTTTAAATTCATCAGATGAAAAATCGTATGTATAGGTGCCCACTTTCTTTGAGACGTTTCCAGGGATGTTCCTACGTTACTTGCAACCGATTTAGTGCAATAGCACCCATCCCTTGGGTTGTTCAGGGTCAAAATATCGATTTTTGTATTTAAAGTCATACTGTAATTTTTGACCAATGAAAGTGGTATGTTTTTGAATGTATTTGCACCCAAAAGCGGCCAATTAGAGCTTTGGAAGTATTGCTGTCGGGGACCGATTTCGGGGTCACCGTACAAAAAGTGAGACCACTTTTTTACCTCTCTCGATTTGCCTGATTTGTGGGCACAAGATAGTTCCCAATATGTTTTTTTTCGATTTCCAAAGTTACGTCACTTTTAGTGTACCCGACCGCCCCGCACAAGGGTGAGGTCCAGGAATGATGACGGCATAAAAGTTGTAGAGCATGATGGTGGCTTTCTTTTGAAACAAAGAACGACCTATCTCAATTTTAAACAATGTTATGATCATTTAAGTGAGCGCGATTTGACCATCGAAAAGTGATAGTACCAAGTGTGGCCTTCTGAATTTCGACGTTGATGATAGATATCGTAATTCTGACGACGCAATATGAAAGAGCATCATTCAAAGTACTTATGACTAAAATTTCAGCTGAAACGAGCAAACTTGAAATTCTCCGCCGCTAATCCACCTAAAATGCTCGATTCTCCCGCGATCCCTCTCATAATGAAATCCCCAACCACGTTCACACAACACGGGCGGTTTGAAGTCTTGCATCATGCCACTGGTTTCCAGGATAGGGTCTAGTTGCCACATAGACGATGGGGTGGCACAGCCCGCTCTTGCGTGGAAATTCCTAACACATTTACCTTGCTGGAACACAACGCATTTGCTCAATTTTTAGGCACATGACCTCCTATAGAAGCCTCTTAGGTTATTTAAGTACTCGCATCATTCATTGAAAGCTCAGGGTCGTAACTGATTCAGCTACTTGATCTACATAATATTTGTCCTTTTCTAGGTGTAAATCCGCTACAGTTTCTAGCTATGATATTATTTTCGTGGTGTTTTTTTAAAATTTTCCTCCCATTCATTAATTCTTCGGAGCACCCCTTTATAAATAATAAATGTACCTTCATAATATATGTCTTCAATAATTGTTGAATGATCGTAATCGTTCTCAATCGGCTTATGTATCCTTGTGGTTATATTATGTCCCAGCACATAATCAATTTTTGTGTAGGTTGATTTAATAATATGAAAGAAAACAGATTAGAAAATACAAATACGCATTCAAAACTCACTTTATGATAGTGACGAACGCTAGTGAACCAATTAGGATAAAGCATTTCTTTAAGATAAATGAATTCCTTAGCTTTATCTTGACAAACTTCTTCGACCTCGAGAACAGAGCAGTTAAAATCTCCAGTGACGACAACTGGAATAAGATGTTTACGATTCACCAAAAAAAGACAAAACTTATTTTTTTCGAATTTTTTCGAATCTTTTTCGAATTCTTTCTTGATGCGATCGAGCGCTTTGCCGAAGCTATCTTTCAACTGTCCGATCTTCTCATCTTCGGATTTATTCGATGCCTTCCCTGTAGACTCGTTGTTGTCGGATTCTCTTCTAGGATGATGAATGTAAAGGCAGACGTGATGAATTTGATTATTCGTATTAACAACTCCCGCTATCGAGTAAATATCATCTGTATTGTTCGATTCTGTTTTATGCTTATAATAATGCTTATTACCAACAAAACAGTTATTGATAGTCTGCTTGAAACGGTGAGATTCTTCCTTGCGAACAAGAATTGCTGCGGCTCTTTCCATGTCAACGTCATCTTTTGCAGCCCTTTTCAAGTCATTTCTATTGGGGTAACTTAATCTGGAAAATAAACAACGAATTGTATCTGATGTACTATCAAACTTACGCTAGCACTTCGTATTTTAGTGTTTCCTGGACGAATTCTCTAAAAACATTTTCCTTGATGTGGCGTATCTCGTTGAGTTTTATGAGGACTGGCATGTGTTTCTCTACGTATCTACAATTGTAATTTGTTTTTGAAGAGAAACAAACTTATTCTTGTAAAATGCATCCAAAAATATTTAGAGACCGCAAGATCTTTGTGCACCAAAGGAATCGCTCAAAACCTGTCTAGGGAATTCGGTAGATCTATCACAAGCCCAAAGAGCAGCTTGATCAGGCAACTCTATGAAGGTCTGTATACGATAATTACGGTATGTTTTTAGGGACTTAGAGGGGTTTTAGTGGTGACATACAGATTTTTCTCTGAACATCGGATTGAACGATTTATGAGTAATTGAGATATTATTTACGGTTTATGAACTTATTGAGCAATACAACACTAAAGCCTGAAGGCAATTCGAGCTGTCATTCATTTTGTCTATTTGCTCGGCGCACACTGAGGGAGGCTGCAGTCCATCCAAAGAAGAGTTCGAAATGTGAGATAAACCGAAATCTCGTGCGAACGAGGAATGAGATGAGTGGGAGAGAGTATCGGATAATTGAGAAAAATCACTATGTTATCCGAGATATTTTGGTGTTGCCAACTTGTACTCTCGCGTTAATGAGCGCTTTTGAATATTCCTCGCCATGGCTATGAGATCTTTATATCATATCGTGTCCTCTTTATTTCGAATTCTCTCGCTCTCGAAAGCGTGCTCGTGGTCTCCATTTTTCTGATAAACATACTTATTCATCAGAAATAGCGATGTTGTGCATATTTTTCCTGTCGATCTCATGTAATTGATCGATTTCGGAGTGAGTTATCGGTTAACCTCATTCGTCGTTCACGAATCGCGGGTAGCGGTCCAATGCCAAATTACCCCAAATTGCACACTCTACTCGAATCCAAACTCTACGTCCTATTTTACAGATGTTTATGCCCCGGCGCCTCAAGAAAGCGTCACGCCTACGGGAGAGTTCACTTTTCTTATATATGCAGCTCGGTGAAGCATTGATTTTGACCCAATGGGAGTACTGTATTGAGGTCGGAAACAATTCTAAATATTGTTTTGGACGATTTTGGACTGATTTGAGACTAATAGCTGCCAGTTGGAGCTAAGAAGGTATTTTGTTCTGGTGGTCATTCTGACGTCGCCGGACGAAAAGTCACGCCCTTTTTTATACATATTTTGATTTGGCTAATATTTTGCGTCAAGTTATTCACACATAGTGTCTATCCATTGCGCATAAAATCTCAGAAGGTTTTTCCGATTTCCAGAGTTAGGTCATTTTTGGTCGACCCGACCACCCCGCACTGGGAATTACACAAGGAATGACATCTACAAAATAAAAGATGTAGAGAATGTTCTTAGTTATCTTTCTATAAAAGAATGAATTTCTATCGATATTTTAAAGTGATTTATGATCATTTACGTGTGCTCGATTTGAACCCAAAAAAGTGAGTGTCCCAAGTTTGACCTTCAGAATCTCGACGATGACGACAATTATCAAAATTCTGACGACGCAGTTTGAAAGAGCATCATTTGACATACTTTAAGCCACGTTTTAATCAGAATTGGATGATTTTGTGTTTACCGCCGCGGAGAAGGAGATTCTCTCGTTATGTCTCTCATATATTGGGATACTTACTGAATCAGGACCTTCCATCGTCCCTGGTGAACAATTCCAGTTTCTTTTCCTGTTCCATTCCAACTGTCAATGTTCCAATACAAACACCGATCGAATCCCTGAAATCCCATAATGTATATTTTCATGAATAAGAACTATTTATATTAGCATGATTTAATTTTAATTGAAAATATGTTCACGAACACTGTTGGTCTTGGAAAGAGTTGTTTCTGTTCCTGCATTATCCGAGATGCGAGGGGGAACAGGATATTTATTGAAGTATTCCTTCACTGTTTCGAATTGATGGACTTCAAGCCCTAGAGATTGTACATATCATCGGCGTTAATGTTGCACAATTAATACATAGTGCATGCTAATCTGAGAGACAAGAATATTCTATCAGGCTGGTAAGAACGTAATGTTAGATTTTCAAATTTTCGATTTTTGTGATACCCCAACTTATGTTGCCACCTGCCTAGTATATTGATACGTATGTTGGTTGAGTGCGTGTATACTCTTTACATCTCACATTTGTTCGATCCAATTCAATTAGTATTGGGAACACAGGACAAAGTCAAATATTCATGAATGGATAATATATTTGATTAAGTTTTCGCCCAGCAATCCATGGAGAGTTAAGAAATGGCTTAATTTATGTCGAAAAGTACGTCATATGTGCATGACAATACAACATTAGAATATGGTCCGCTGCAAAAGGCCCATCTGAAAATACACTAATTTTTATACTCCGCTCTTTGGGTCAGTCAACAGAAATTATTATCCTTTCCGTATATCCGTAACAATAGATGCATTGATCTCAAATTCAGCAAAACGAAAAGTTCGGTTCATGATCAGCTTAGAATTGCATTTATGAGAGCATTTCACAATTCTATAAAAACATGCAGCATTCACTACCCTGACCCTGAAATTTGAACATCGAAATTCGAAGATTTCTCAAATTCCTGATTCCATTTACTGTGAAAAGTCCTAACTTTTGAGGTTGCCTGTTTAAGCAACTCTCCATAAATATTCGGCCGGGCTAAGACAGGGGATTGCTCCTTTGTAAGTATATCACGCCTCTCACGAGAGACTCAGGACAAATAGGCGATATCGTGGTACAATCTTAAAAAATCAAATTTTGGTTTTTAGATGATCCAAGTTTAATCAGCTCCACTGAGTCCGATTCCGGGAAGGGCGGCTTCCCATCTTGGTCGGCGGCTGTAGCAGCTTGCTGCAGAAGTTTCAAACCCTCACTTTGGAGCCCCTGATAATGGGTTCAAAATAATTATTTTGAGCTGAAAGTTTTCCTGTACGAATCAAATGTGATCTTCTATGAATCCCCTGATCGATTTTTCGGTAGATCAAAAATTGACCTCTGAGCAGTTTTCGTTACATAACTTTAACAGTTCGGAGTGGACACAAAGAAAACTTTTGCATGTTTTAGAGAATTAAATTCTGCATCTACATGATTTTTTTTCAGATTTTTCACAATCGGTGAAAGTTGTTCTATAAGCGGAAAACAGCCAAAATGCGCCGCCGGAAACGCGTTCCTGCACCGTTCGCCCATTAGGTTCGACGTTGAATTCCAAATCGGGGCGTCCTGGGTGCGACTCCCCGTCGAAGCACACATCTTTTGCACGTTAGTGAGCTATATTTACAACGTTTGCGCATCTTCAAATATTAAAAATGATGATGGGGTGGTATTCTTTCATCAATTTCGGCAAATTCCGAAATTAATTTCGCGCGCACGTTGGAGGATAGACCGGTCCGCCGAAAATGAGAGGGACCTCGCGAATGCCGAAATTTTCGGCAAAATGACCGAGCAATTGAGCGGATCACTGAACAATAATTCGGCACTCTATTCGGAGTGACGAAAATTGCGAGATGAGAACAAAGGAAATTCGGCAACGATTTCGGCATTTCGGAATTCAATTTTCGAAAAATCGGTATCGATTTCGGCATTTCTGAATTCAATGTTCGCGTAGCTTTCGAGGGTGGAGATAAGTTGCAAGCATTGTGGCCTATGGGGGCTTAGATCACTAGACACTATGGCTCCTGTAAGATGCCATGAATTTAGTAATTTAATGTACTAGTGATGTAGGGTCGCAGTGATAAGGTTAACCACCGATAGTTCGAGATCTAATTTTCTAAACCTACTAAGACGATGAGCAACTATTAATTTCATACTTAAAGTATCACTGTGAAGAAAGTGTATGAACCGCAAACCCTAGCGCTCAAAAATTGTACAGTATCAAACAGTATATCGATTTCCAGGGGGTTCTGCACAAGGCATGTATTTTCGGGTCATGGTCGATAATTGTTTCATGGTAAGTCACAGTACCCATACCGTAACCCTGTGTTCAGTACCCTTGCTACCGTAATCCATACCACTGCGGTCAATCTTTAACTGATTTTTTCCAAAAATTTTCCATTGAGCTCTTTCTTGTTCTATACCGTACCAAATCGGTCGTACAGTACCCCCAGATACCGTATACCGCTACCCCGATTATCGCAAACTAAGTTTATTTTTAAAAAGTCCTGGTACCGTGCCCAATCGACTATACAGAACCCAAGTATCCACCGTAACCAGTTCCTTGGGTCAGGTTCCTTGATTCAAACATTTTTCTAAATTTTTCAATCATTTTTTGAAAAATGAAAAATTGATCATAAAATGATATACAATAATCTCATATACGGCAGGGTACTTTAAAACAAATTTAAAATCAATTTTGGATTTTTAGAAAAATGTTTGACCCAATGAACTGGATCTGACACAAGGAACTTGGTAACGGTAGTTACTTGGGTTCTGTATAATCGATTGGGCACGGTACCGGGAATTTTTAAAAATAAACTTAGTTTGCGATAATCGGGGTTATGGTAGCGGTATACGGTATCTGGGTGAACTGTACGATCTATCCCATCCGAATCTATCCGATTCAAGCGCACTTGAGGATTATGCTGGCACGATAACGAAACATACCGGCCGATTAGGCCGAGGGAAAAATAGAGAAATGAGAAGGAAAATTAATTTAAAATTCCGAAAATTTCGGCATTCCGAAATTTTGAGAAATAATACCACCTCAGGTTTCAAAATTACATGATGAAATTGGTGAGAAGAGAAACTGAAAAATGCAGAAGCATGTTGGTAAGCATGTTGGTAAATTTTAGAACAGGCAAAAGATGTTTGATACGACGGGGATTCGAACGTAGGATGCCCCGATTTGGAATTCAACGTCGTACCTAATGGGCGCACGGTGCAGGAACGCGTTTCCGGGGCATTTTGGCTGTTTTCCGCTTATAAAACAACTTTCACCGAATGTGAAAAATCTTAAAAAATCATGTAGATGCAGAATTTAATTCTCTAAAACATGAAAAATTAAAGTGAAATCGAAACGAAATGGTCCCATCTTCTGGGAGATCCTCGCCCCTGGCACCAGCATCAATGCCGACCTCTTCTCTGAACAACTGGAAGGTGTCGCGATCAGAGTCCCTCACAGACTCCTGAACCAGGGCAAAATTCTTCTTCTGATGGACAATGCTCGCCCACATCGAGCGAAGATGACCCAGAAGAAAATGGACGAGCTGAAGATCGAGAGGATTCCCCATCCACCGTATTCCCCGGATCTCTCCCCATGCGACAACCACTGCTTCCGCTCTCTCTCTCTGACTTCTGCAAAGGAAAGAAGTTCAAGAATCGAGATGAAGTTGTGAGGGCTTTCGTGAACTGGGCGGTTTCGAAGAAACCCGCATTCTGGAAGAGAGGAATCGAGACCCTGCCCAATCGCTGGAGGGAGGTAGTGAGAAAGAAGGGGGCATACATTGGTCACTGAGAACGAATAGTCATCTGTTTTGTTATACAGTGAAGTTTGTACTTTCCCGGTTTTCAATATTGAAATTGATAGATCCAGAAAGGCTGCCTCGTAGAGGTTGGTGTTTGTTTGTTCAAGTGTGAGCGACTGATGGTACATGTCGGTGGTCATACTTATAAAATCATTTGCTTTCTCGGAGATGTGAAAGAGATCATCAATATATCTGAAGGTTCTGTTCAGTGAATAGGATAAAGAATGCCCAACTTTTATTTGATTTTGGATATACTGAAATTCCATGACTGCCAATGTAAGATCAGCAATCTGTGGAGATGCATTATTACCTTGCGGAATACCTTTATTTTGTTGGTACAGATGTTCTCCATAATATGCGTATGAATTTTTGAGGATGAAATCGATAATACCTTTTATGTCTACTTTGTGATATGATCTACCAGAGGTCAATTTTTTATCTACCGAAAAATCGATCAGGGGATTCATAGAAGATCACATTTGATTCGTACAGGAAAACTTTCAGCTCAAAATAATTATTTTGAACCCATTATCAGGGCTCCAAAGTGAGGGTTTGAAAATTCTGCAGCAAGCTGCTGCAGCCGCCGACCAAGACGGGAAGCCGCCCTTCCCGGAATCGGACTCAGTGGAGTGGATTACCCTTAGATCATCTAAAAACCAAAATTCGATTTTTTAAGATTGTACCACGATATATTTTTTAAGATCTCTCGTGAGAGGCCTGATATGCACCCATTCAAAATGGACCGAAAAAAATATTGGCAATTTTGACATTTATTAGACAATAATAAAATCTGTGTTTTCAAAAAGTGGAATAGCAGTAAGTTCGAATGTTCTTCAATATTGCGTTGCTCCACAGTGCATCATGTAAGCGCATTTTGAATGAAGCCAGCCTGAGTGATCCCCGAAGCAATAAACATTGTCGTTTGAGAAGTGTTTCATCAGTGAGTGTTTTTTCCAATGGTGTGTAAATCACGTTATATTGAGGAATGTACTAAGTCAGACATACTATTCGAGAGAACTACCAACGGGCTACTCAACACACTATATGAGATTGCAACATATGTTTATTCTAACATATGCTTATATTGGCCAAGTGAACCCATAATATGCGCTACCGAGCCAGCTTTAGATCTTTGACTAAAACGATTTTAGGCTGGCTCAAACTTCATGATCCAAATCTAACATTACTTTCTTACCAACCTAATAGTTAGCGCTGCTAAACAACAAAATAAAACGTACCATGCACTCCAGTTCCTTCACAGAAATGATGAAACGATAAAGGGTCACTCATTAGACAAACGAAGCAGATGTGTTGTTCTAAACGCAGTGATATTAGAAGGACAACGACAGCTCTCAAAATAACAGTACGACAAAAAACACATTTGATTCGAAATGAAAGCATTCTACCAGTTCATAGTCTCATATGAATATTAGCGAAAACGAAATGAATAACTGGCAGTAGCTAATGGTACTATTTTTGAGATGGATTGAAAACAATCGAGGCTACATGAACTTTCAGTCGTAGTTACAGCGTGAGAAGAATTATGCACAAATAAATGGCAAGGACCTGACTAAGCACGAGCATAAAAATGAGAGTCGTATTGTTCCCAAGTGAGAAGAGGGGACGGGATTAGAGCTCCCTTCAGTTTGAGCGTGATAAGAAGTGCTGTGGAGTGTGTCATGCGATCGCTGATAACATCAGTACTGAGGAGGAGATGGCATTTTCCCTTCTTTTATGATAAATACATGGAAAGTGCGCTAGATTCGCATTCTCGAAAATTCGTCGGTTCACCTTGCAATGTTAAAGTGCAAACGAAATAGAGGGAGACGAATGTTTATCGAACGCGTTAATTTCACTTTTGAAAATGAATTCGAATAAAGAGTCAAATGTTTCGCATTTCCATTCAACATTACATATGAGAGGAATCACGAGAGAATCGACCACGCCGCGGCGGTAGGAAAAAAAGTGAGCACGATCTTGACACAAATTTGATTACAAGTACTTCAGATGATGCTCTTTCAAACTGCGTCGTCAGAATTTCGATATCTGTCGTCGTCTTCGAGATTCAGAAGGACAACCATGGTACTATCACTTTTTGAGTGTCAAATCGGGAAAACTTAAACGATCATAAAATGGTTTAAAATAAAGATAGAAGGTCGTTCTTTTTTTTCGAAGAAAGCTACCATCATGCGCTACAACTTTGTTGTTGATGTTATCATTCCTGGACCTCATCCTGGTAAGGGGCGGTTGGGTGTACCAAAACTTTCGTAACTTTGGAAATCGGAAAAACGTTTTGAGTTTTCATGTTTAAAAAAGGACTTCCACGAAAGGAGGGCAGCGCCTCACACCACGACAATACTGCATTGTGATGACAGTACTGTGACCGCGCGATAATTACGCAATAATCGCGCACTCGGCGCGCTCTCTCCGCCTCTCTCGGACACTTTTCTTTAATTTTTGTTAAATTTAATGCTGTTAAACTTATTAATTTCATTCGTATTTTGTTAATTAATTTTTTTTTTATTTTGCCGTAGGGGTCACGCAAAAACATATTATGCCGTATGAATAGGTTGAAAATGATTTCAAGGGCCTAAAGTTTACATTAACTTATTAATTTATATTTTGTTGGTCGGTAGTTGTATAGGAATCCCCGTGATATCTTTTTAATTATTTTAATTATCGAGATATAATAATTATTCATTTGTTCATAATCGCGTCCTTCAATTGACTACGTGCTACTCACAATGCCTCCTCGCGCGCTTTTGTCTTTTCTCTGGCACTCTCTCGCTTCGCGCGCTATCTCGCTCCCCTCTTCCCTCTTGTCCACTTAGTTCGTCCATTCTGTCCTTTACCTCGTTCTCCCTCTAGTTACCCGTCTCTATATTTGTATTTGTGCCATTCCGCTATTTGTATTGTCTTCTCATTACGAATTTTATATTTCCAGGCAAAAAAACACTGCCAGTCAGCAGTAATGGAACGCATGCACAACCCTGGAAAGGGTGTTTCCCGCTCGTCGATCTCCTACCGCCGCTCGATCCCCACCTGGCTTAAGCTCTCCGGTGACGACGTCACTGAGCAGATTTGCAAGCTTGCTGAAAGGTTTGTTATGACGCCTCTTTGTATGTAAACTTTCCAATTGACAGTGTGATGTTGTAAAAGTGGTCTTACTGTTTTACTTTCTTTGCGCTCACAATTTTATGCATTGTTTTACAGGTATTTCGCCCCTCCCGGATCGGTGAGATCCTCAGGGATTCGAACGAAGTTGCCCAGAACCGTCGCGTCACTGGCGACAAGATTGTCGTTGCTAGGGTTGGTTCATTTCTATTTTATTTATTTCGCTGTATAAGTGAAGCGCAGTGTCTTCGTGTATGTCCGGATTGCGACACGATTGCGAAGTATGTAGGGATAGAGAGAGTGTCAGCACATTTCGAAACGAGTGATCGCGAAACCTACTCCGCTAGGACGGGGGCACAACCGCGCTAGTAAGGGAGAAAAGATTCGTGTGTTTTCTCCGATTGAGCGTCGCCCCTTACAGATCCCCGAGGATCTGTACCATCTGATCAAGAAGCTGCCAACATCCGCAAGCACTTTGAGCGCTGCCGCAAGGATCGCGACGGGAAGTACCGTCTCATTCTCGTCGAGTCCAGAATCCATAGACTGGCTCGCTACTACAAGGTGAGACAACCAATGTTTACTTTATTTTTGGATATCCGCAATAGGGCGGCGAAAACGATTCTCGAGCACTCGAGTTTGTTTACTCCTCTTTTCGAGTGCTCGAGGGAAGGCGTGGTTACGACCCCTCTCTCATCGAGTGCTCGTTTTGGCGGGAAGAGAGAGCGAGTGAGTCGAGTCATTTTCGAGTCTAAATCGAGTCAAGGCGACTTTATCAGCTCGCAGTAGTCCAAATCATTAAATTTTTGGACAGTTGAATTCTGCTTGACGTGACCAGTCGAAAAGTGTAAACATGAGGGTAGAAATGAAGATATATTTTTTCCGATTTTTCTTCACGTTTGTGCGGAGAATTTCAGTATGATCACGGTTTTTGCGTAAATACTAAAATGTATATGTGCTCGATAGCTCTCATCGAGCTGATTCAAACTGCTCAAAGAATCGGCAATTTGGACCCCTTAGAGCTGAGAAAATCGCCGACTCGATTTTGACTCGAAACGAATCGACTCACTCGTCATCTAGGGGGCAATAAAAGGGAGAGGGTAGAGTGCTCGAGAGAATCGATCTCGACTCGATCTAACTAGCAAGCAAGTCGACTCGATGAGTCGTTTTCCCCGCCATAATGCGCAGTGACGTTACAGTACCTTCTTTCGGCTGAATCAATGAGCTGATTACTTTCTGTGCTGAACTAAAACAAAATATGTGAACTGTTTGACTTCTTTTTTATAGCTTCTAACTAATTGTTTCCAGACCGCCCGTGCCCTTCCCTTCAGCTGGAAGTACGAGTCCGCCACTGCTTCTGTCCTCGTCTCGTAAAGAGTTGTGCCAGGGCAACTTGTAATTTGTATTTGTATTTCCTCGATAAATTTGTTATCAAAATCCTTCGGCTTTGTGCACAGGGACATTGCAAATGGGAGGCGTTGGGTCAACGGATGCTGAATTATTCGGCGTGCCCTGTGACTCGTAGATTATGACTAGAAGGGCCCGTTCCCACCTGTAGCGCGTCGTCTTGTTGGTAGGTATGAATGAGCAACAGACGGGAGAACGTTGATGGGGGTCTTCATCTTTTTTTTGCATCTAGTTTGAATAGAAGTGCCTCGTTTTATTAGCGTGCATTCGTTTCTATGGTTGATATACTGTCTCAGCTTTGGATAGAGCAAGGCACTTTGGTCGACTGGGTAACACATCCGCCTTGTGAGCATCGGATCGGGGGTTCTGGCCCCCCACCTGTTATGTACCTTTTGCAGGATCCTTTTCGACTGTCCAAATCTCAAAAATCAATGAGGAGAATACAGTATCTTAAATTCGCCTGCAGCGTCAATGAAAATTAAAAATTTTACTGCGCGATTGGTAGGCATCCGTATCACTTCGGACAAAGTGATACCTGATCGGATAGGCGCCCCCTACACTTCCACGTTGCCAGTTTAGCTACACAGAAGTTCGTGGAAGTCCTTTTTTAAGTTGTAGTACATATATTTGCCTCACTTCTCCCCAAAAATGAGCAAAATCGGGGTATAGAAAAAAAAGGGGGCGCACTTTCGTGTCGTGACCCCAAAAAGAGTTCCGTACTCGAGTACTTCCGTACCTTCAATTGCATTTATTTGTGCTCGAGATCATCCAAAAACATGTAAAAAAACATATAAAATTTTTCCCCGCAAATTATGAGAGACATCGGGAGAGAATCACCTACCCCGCGGCGGTAGAACCAAATTCGACCTATCTCGATGAAAAATCGGGGTTAAGTATTTCAAATGATGCTCTTTCAAACTGCGTCGTCAGAATTTTGATAACTGACGTCATCTTCGAGATTCAGAAGGCCAAACATGGGACACTCACTTTTCAAGGGTCAAATCGAACCCACATAAATGACCATAAGTCCGTTTAAAATTACGATAGAAACTCGTTCTTTGCTTAGAAAGAAAGCTGAAAACATTCTCTACAACTTTTACGTTGAACACGTCATTCCCTGTTTACTTCCCAGTGCGGGGTGGTCGGGTGGACTAAAAATTACCGAAATATGGAAATCGGAAAAACCCCCCTGAATAATTATGCGCGTTTTAAAGACACTATATGTGACTAACTTGACGCCAAAAAATTGCCAAATCTGAATGGGTAAAAAAAAGGGGGGCTCACTTTCTTAAGGCGGCCTCAGAATGGGTACCAGACCTAAGATCAGTAGAAGATCCAATTGACAGTTATTGGTCTCAGATATGTCCAAAATCATCGAAAACAATGTTTAGGATTGTTGCTGGGCTCATTACAATACTTTTATTTGACCAAAATCACGACCGGGCCTGAAAATGAAAAATCGAGTTTCGGACCCTTCTCAACTTGATAGCTTTCACCATATGCATTAAATCACTTTCAAATAACGTGGGAATGTCCTTCTAAACTAGTAAAGGAAAGGGGACACTCATAAATGCGAAATTTCATCTGTGGGAGGCAAGGAAAAACGCAAAACTGTAAATCAGGTAAACGTAGTTGCAGGGTTCCTACTCAAAGCTAGAAATGTAGAGTACGATGAGCTGAACATTTCGTCTGTTGAAAGTGAGTCTCTATCTTTTCATTGAAGCGCGTTACAGAGCCTAGAAGCTTACCAAAAACGACGCGAGACGTTTGCAAGAGAGCGCTAAATAGAGGGGCGGGAGAGGGAGGTCAGGTGGCGAGAGCGCCAGACGGTTAGAGCGCGCGCTCTCACGGATTCTAGTCGATTTCTGGCCATCTTCTAGGCTCTGTAGTGCGCTTCACTGAAAAGATAGAGACTCACTTTCAACAGCCGAAATGTTCAGCTCATCGTACTCTACATTTCTATCCTTGAGTCGGAACCCTGCGACTATGCTTACCTGATTTACAGTTTTGCGCTTTTCCTTGGCTCCCACAGATGAAATTTCGCATATATGAGTGTCCCCTTTCCTTTACTAGTTTAGAAGGACATTCCCACGTTATTTGAAAGTGATTTAATGCATATGGTGAAAGCTATCAAGTTGAGACCCGAGACGGTGTTCAGGATGGGTTCGGTGAGAGATTCCCCTGCTAAGGGTAGAACTCCCGCCCCCAGACTGCTCAAGGTGGTCTTGCCTCGCCAGTCGTCGCAGAAGAGCCTGATCAAGGCGGCCCGCACCATCTCCTCCCTCCCCCAGTACAAGAACGTCCGCATCCGCCCCTCTCTCTCGGCCGCTGAACGCGATGCGCAGTTCAAGCTGAGGGAAGAGAAGCGCAAGCGGATCAAAGAGGGAAGTCACTGGGTTATCTACGCGGGTGTGCTGATGGAGAAGAGCAAGGTGGCCGGGTCAAGGCCTCTGCTCAATCCGAAGTGAGCACTCCCTTGGCCAGCCTCGGAGCTTCCTTCAACTTCTCGTCGTTAAAGTAGATTACTCCTGCCGACCCCCACCGAACCTCATTTTTGAATCTAAATCATCCCCAGTTTCTATGATTTCTTCTCCAACGATTTCATGCCTCTATTATAATGTTAGATCTATTAGCAACAAACTAGCTGCTCTTCATCAAATTCTTCGAGTTGAACAACCTGACATCCTTTGTATAACCGAATCATGGTTGAATAGTCGCACCCCCTCCTCTCTCCTTATTGGTGGCCTCCCGTATGTTGCAATTCGACGTGATCGCTCCACTGGTCGTGGTGGTGGCAATGCTATATTCATTAGAGACCATTTTTTTAATACTCTTTTTGATTCAATTCATAGGAATGTCGAATGCCTTGCCATAGATCTCCTTACCTTGTCATCCCTTTCTGTACGCATCTGTGTTGTCTATAGGCCTCCCAATTACAGTATTGCCCAGACCGAATCACTTATCGACTGTCTTTCCGATTTCGTTTCCTCCTCATCCCACCCTATCTTATTTCTTGGTGACTTCAACACTGACTCTCTATCAATCCCCTCCTCAAATATTGATCGATCACTCATTTCCTTTGTGTCTACCTCTAATCTCCATAATCTCATCACTTTGCCCACAAGGCATGATAGATGTTTAGATTGGTTACTCACTAATGAACCATCTATTATTTGTGATCCTACCGTAATACCTTCGTTTCCATCATCCGATCATTTAGGCATTTCTTTCTCATTAAATTATCACACACTTCCTCCAGTGCAATCTTTTGTTAGAGATTATGCTCGTGCTAATTATGATGACTTCACCTCTTACCTCTATAGTATTGATTGGTATAGCTTGTTTTCTGCTTCCCCCGATCCAGAGTCGATGTATACTACGTTTGTTTCAATTATTATTCAAGGTATTCATACATTTGTTCCTTTCCACAAACCTAGGCCTATTACTGCTTCTTACCCACCACATATTCAACGCCTCATCCAGCATAGGAATATTCTATTTTCTAAGATTCATTCCTCATCTGTTCGTATTCAGTATGAAAAATGCAGTAGAGACCTTTTGACTCAAATTAAAAAATGGAATCAATTTTGTGAAAAGAAAAAAATAAAACAGTCGAAAGACCTCTACCGTCATATCCGTTCCCTTACCAAACCCAAGTCAATTATTCCCAAGAAGCTGCAATCCTCAGATGGCTCACTAGTATCTTCTCTCCCTGATATTTCCAACCTTCTTGCTTCTAATTTTACAACACACTTTACGCTTGACGATGGTGTGATCCCCTCCATTCCCTCTCACCCTCGCCCCCCCCCCATACCTTTCTAACGTTTCATTCCTTTCTCATTAAGTTTTTAAAGCCCTGAAAAAGCTCTCACCTTCGTGCTCTACTGGATTTGATAAGATTCCTCAGTGCAGTGATAGGCACTTCCTAGAATCTCCCCAGAGTTAGCAAACCCGAGAAACTAGAAGGCAAATCAGCAGCAAAAGCTGTTCTGGCGACAAGTCCAGGCAGAGAATTCAGGATTTGGGCAGCACTTCGTGCACACAAGTGAAATCTCTACTCGGGCTGGTCAACCAGACACAGCGAAACGCTACACTTAGACGTCTCAGATCACTCCAAAGTGATACACTTAGTCACTCTGGTTGTTATGGTGCTACACTTAGTCACCACAACAGAACGTGCTACACTTAGTCACGTCCTCAAGATCACGACAAGCAACGAGGAAAGGAAAGGAAAGAAAAGACACAAGATTCAAGAATGGAAGGACGCGAAAGGAAAACAAGACGACTGCCGACAACGATAAACGGAAAGGGAAACTTCCCTAAACTGCTCTCACGCCCTCTTGCAAACTCAGATAATGCGAAAGTATTTAATTAAATAATTATTATTGAATCAACACACAAAACAACAAAAACAACCGGCGGCAAAACGGTAAGCAAAATCTAAGAGAAAAAACAAATTACGAAACGCCACACGTAGAGGTGAACTGAGTATCGGCATCAGCCCGACGCGGAAATTCAAATACCTACAGTAACCTAATCGGATACTGGTTTTATATAATTAAATATTTAAATATTGAATTAACGATTATTATTTAAATACACATTCACAGAATTGGGGAGAATTATGATTAATAATAATCTAGGAGTGAGGGATCCCCTTAACATGCCCCCCTCCTCGGGAACGATTGTCCTCAATCGAAATCCTCATTCTCTGGTCGGCTCAGTGCAGTCATCTTGCTTGTGTCCATATCCTCGACAGTTGAAGCATTTGACCCCGAGGCGTGGCTTGGGCGTCGACTGTCCGCCAGTAGAATCTCTTCTCGGAATCTTCCTTCTGGACTGATCGAGAATGTTCTTCTGATCCTCCACAAGCGTTTCCGCGATGAGAGGCGGGAGAACTTCGCCATAGACGATGTGGCGTAAAGCTTGCTCGAACAGCCATTTTCTCTCCTTTCTGGCCACTGGAAATAGCGTAGCCAGGGCGTAGTTCTTCTCCAGAAGTCCCGATACCGGCGACATGATCATGATGTTCTTCTGCTTCTTTTCCGAGTTCCAATGTACGAGCCATTCTTGCAGTGCATTGATGCTCTCCTGAGTGAACACGTTGTTCTTCTTCGGCAGTAGATCAGTTGTGACGTAGATCGAGATGTCCTCCTCCTTGGCCAGCACGAGCAAATTCTTCTTGACCAGTTTCAGCATCGAGTCTCCAAGACTCTTCTTCAGCATACCACCAAACTCTCTGGCAGGTTCTTCCATTTATCACTGAGAATCTTCCTCATATCACTGAGAATCTTCCTCATCTCCGTCTCATCAGCATACTTCATGCCTTCAGCTTCACGAAATGATCCTCCACAAGTGGTGATCACGGAATCATCAGGGATCAACACCACCATCTTCTTGCGAGAACTCCTCTTCCCACTCCGAGCGAGCACTTCGCTGATTGCATCAGAGATGCGAGTCTCCTCTTCGTCGAAATCCACTCCGAACATTGCCACCTGCCTACCCAAGTCACATGCACATGGGCACATCCCCTTCCGGTATGCCATCTTCAGACTCAGTGTAGTCACATCTTTCTCAAGACATGCCTCATCAATGGCCTTTGACAGCTCCCATCGAGCTTCTTGCTCTCCTCCTTTCGATCGATGAAAGCGGCCAATTCTCTCAACGATGAGAACTTCTGGTCCTTCCATGGCATCAGCGTTGGATCCTCCACAAGTTTGGTTTCTCCAATCTTGGTCGGTCTGCAGGTCGTGCAGACTCCATCCGGGTGCAGAATCGATCCCACTTTCACTCGAGTCCTGAAATGACCTTCATTCATTTCTTCTCCTTCATCCACATTACATTCTACCCGACATACTTCAATCCCTTCCTCTTCCTCTCTCGGTACTAGCCTTAATCTGTCCCACTGGACCACCCTCTCATCTCTCTCGACTACTCTCCAACCCATCATCAGCGCGAACCACTCTCGCAGTAGTATTGCTGGTTGCAATCACTCGGTACGGACCTTCATACTTGTCCATCATCTTTCTTATATCTCCCGTTTTCGCTTCGACTCTCACATACACACGGTCACCAGGTTTCGGCCTAACTCCCATGTTGTGCTTGTTCTTTTCATCATACTTCTCCTTCATCTTCCTCCTTTCAGTCTCAAGCTTAGCAGCAACCGTTCCTCTGGTCCTTTCCATCATCCAACACATCCGTCTCTTATATTCATCGACATCCAAGTCCACCGTGTATGCTGGATTCGACTGGGGAAGTTGACTACACGGCAACTTCTCATCACGCCCATTCATTAGAAATGCCGGCGTCTCGCCAGTTGACCCATGCGGCGACGCATTATAGGCAAATAAAGCGAATGGAAGTGCCTCCTCCCATTCATCATCTCTCATCTTGATCCGCCTCAATATTTCCACTATGGTACGATTGAATCTCTCCGTCAAACCATTCGCTCGACTATGGTACGGCAGTGTTTTCCTTCTCTCGATCTCGAATCTCTTTGCAATCTCAGCCATCATTTGATTCGCAAATTCTGTTCCATTATCCGACATCAGAGTTCTTGGGGTTCGACCACCTTGCAACACCCATTTGGTCATGAAAACTTCGGCAACAGTCTCAGCCTTCTTATCCTTCAACACAAACGCACCAGCGAATTTCGTAAAATGATCGATAACCGACAGGATGTACTTCCCTCCACTCTTTCCACGACTCATCTCAATCAAATCAATGCCAACAACTTCCATGGGGTAGTTCACTACGATGCCTTTTGCATGCCCCTTATCAAAACTGTCAATCAGATCCTTCCCCTCTAGTCCTTCCCGATACTACTCGTCTTTCGCGTGCATTTATGACGCTGAGAAGGGTGAAAGATTTGGAGATCGATTACCCCATCCACAATTTCACTCGTCTAGTAATTATTACATGTTCGCTTGCCTCCTTTTGTTGTACATTTTTGCGAACAATACGAGTATTGTGAATATATAAATGTATTTTAAAAATTTATTTGTAGGTATAAAATGGTTGAGCGATTCGGGAGTATCACTCGGAATGTTGTTGAGATGTTGAAAAGAATGAAGGATAATGATCAAGAACCGGTTGAGGTATTTCATAACGCTGTTTTTTTCTCAGATGTCATCCCGACACGTTCCGTTGACAATTCAGAGTCTTCGCAAGGCGATAAATTCATTCAGCAAAGATCACGACCTCTACCAACACGTTAATAACGGAAGGTATACTCTAGAGTTCGTAATTCGGGCCTTCATCTCTTCATTTTCCACACTCTATAGGCCGGCCGAGCGGCGAGAGAGTGTGGGAATTGAAAAAAAGAGTCCGCGACCCCAATTACGAACTCTAGTATACTTAGGGTCCACAACGTGGATAGCCGATGTTTCGGAATCTGGACAAAAGTTGGTTAAAACAGTCCCATAGGGTCTCAATAACATCCTCCTTTTGGAATTAGATCGATATCTCATCTCTAAAGCGAGATACAGCTCGAGAAGCACGCGCGACGAGCACAACGGGAGAGGGGGGAAAGGCGAGACGAGAGGAAAATCTCTGGGCGGAGTCAATCTCTCCTCTCTTCTCCTCTCCCCTTTGTCGCACCCCCCCTCCATTATTCCGCCGATTTCGCTATACAAATAAGTGAAATACCGTTCTAATCTTCGCTTAAGATATCCCCCGATGCTTTTGTGTGTATTGTAGGAGCATTCAAGTAAAAAACATCACATTTATCGATTAGGGCCACAATTCACGCGCAAAACAACAGAAATTAGCACAATAAAATAAGAAAGCGAGTGAATGGTGCCAGCAGACCATTTAATTCTCAGAAAGACATGGAAACTAGGGAACAGGGTATGGATACGGTAGGTGGATACTGTAAGTGGTCAGAGAAGGCCGAGATAGATAAAAAGATAGAAGATGGTAGGGGAGGAGAAAATACAGTCGGAAAACAACCAGACGAAATGGCAAGCACCTACGAGGGAAACATTCGTGCTGAGCACAAGAACTAAGATCGACAGAATATAAAATTTCTGAGAATAAGAAACAAATTTACAATAATTAGTCATAAATAAATCTATTGAATACTTTGGAATAAAAATATCTGATATACTCAGAATAACATGATATAAAAGATCGATCTACAATAAGAAATGCAATGACTATGCAGGCTGACAAAGAAAGTTTAAATTGGTGGGCAAGTGGATCAGAGAAGATTTTCGAGCAAGTCGAACAATAATCATTTAGGGAGGACTCTAACTGGGAAAGGGAGGGGGGTGGTCGAAGGAAATTAGGGGAAATGGAGGTGACCAAACTGGTCTCACCTCTCGTGAAGATCGAAGAGACGACTCCATTCTCTCTCACGTCTTCTTCCAATCGATGCTCTGGCTCTGAAAAAGTAGATTTTACAATTTAGAAACAATGCGCACATGGAAACCACTATCTCCATATAAATACCTACCAATTTAATCGTACAAATAAGAAATACGAATAGGAAAATAACTAAAAGCGGCGAAAAATCTAACGAATTGGACGAACCAAAGCATCACGGATGTATACAACTCGTTAGAGTGCATGAACAGAGGTAACTGATAGCAAAACATAAAGGTTAGCTAAGAAGAGTAATCAATAATCACAGCAATACTTACTTACGCGTTAAAGATGGAGCGAAAAACGGATCAGGCCGGCTAATCCTACCAATTATAAGTGTTGAACGCATCGAAACCGCACCAAAACGGGAACAATGATAGACCAGTTCACGTAGACTAGGAACAAGCAAGAGAATACATAAAATAATCGATGAAAACGCGATAAAAATCTATAAATCGATAAAACAGGCAGCCGAATATATCGTTCCGACAGTATCTGTTCAATGCCTCCTCGACGGTATAATAGCGCAACTTCCTTAGGAATTAACGTAATTTCTCCCGGAGCTTCAAAAAAATTCAAATGAGGAGCACAATTAAACGAAAGTATAAATCTTCGTTTGCTTTCGCGTTTTGGACTGATATGAGACCATTAAATATGAATATTGCCCGACGAACTTATAATTTTTCGTATAAACGGCATTTTAACCTTATTTTTTCAATTTTGACCTACTTAGAGGAGTCAGACCTAGTTCGTCGACCAACCACTCGATTTGTTTCGGGGAAAGCTATCGAATTCTTTTTTGGTCGACCGTTTTGGTCGCAAATTATGCGCTTTAGAGAGGAGAACTGTCCGAGCCGAGTGGGCGGAGCTTGTGGTGTCTAAGTATACTCACACTGATCCGTTTTATTTTTGCAAATATCTTCGAGATCAAGAGACCGATTGACACAAGGAATTGGTCTCATTCCACATTCTTCAGTGATTCTCCTCTACACCCGCTTCTCAATGGATTATGCGAGTCTCTCGGAATTGCGATGGAATGGATGAATGAACGAAAGCGGAGGCAAGATCCATCGATTAAACAGGTGATTTTTATAAAATTAACTGCTGGGCTAATTTTAAATCGTGGAGTAGGGGGGGGGGCGGACAAAATGGACAAAAACCAAACATATTGCCGTTCGCTAGATATTTGATGTAGCAAATTGGGAGTTGCTGCTCATGTTCTGCTCATGTTCAGCAATGTTCCCAGTATGCCCTATATTACATCACCCTGATTAGATCCGCTAACTATGCGAACGTGAGTTTCACTCCCTATCACCGTATAGGGATTAATGACCCAAAATTGAGTTTTAGCGGAGAATCAAGTTTTGTTAAACATCAAATGCAGTAACCAATCAATATTCCAGTACTCTAGTAGCTACTATAACCCAGTAGCATGGGTATCGATTGGTTACTGCATATTTATCTAACCCTGCTTTTCCGCTCAAATTCAGAAATGAGTAGGATAAGGTGTTTTGTATTTTTCAAAGGGTACAATTTACCTCGCTATGATAAACATCAATAAAAAACTGAAATTGCGCAGTATGCCAACATTTCATGTTAATAGGAGCGAAAGGAAGAATGTGGTATAGACGAAGATGATAAGTTTAACGTATCTGATGTTGGTGAGGTAGAAGTGAAGATGGAGGAAGGCAGTATTTCGGATTTGGCACAACACAATGTCAAAGTGAGGAATAAATTCGACCGTATTACCGTCACTTTTTCAGAGTCACAACGTTGAGGTTGAGGAATCAGTGGTATATGAATTAGGAAGAGAACATGAGAATAATGCACATGATAATTTCTCGGATAATAATTCGAGCGGAGAAGATTCGTCTGTTTCTGACACGAGTGATGGCGAAACTGACGATATATCGATCGTCGAAAATGAAATGGTCTGCGATAATCGGAAAGCATCGAATGTGACTGAGAAAGAATCACCAACGAAGACATTCGAATGCGATATATGCATAAAGCAATTCGATACAAGAAGTGGCTTGCATTATCACAAGAGGAGCCATATCGGTAAGGGTAACACCGTTCAAATTATGTTCTGTTTCTAAGAATCAAGAGCAAAGAAAAGGACAACTTACAGAACCTGGAGAAACGGTGTCCATTCAAGTGTGAAGTTTGTGAAAAACGATTTGGGCGATTCAGTACTCAAAATATAGTAGACATTTAAACAAATTTACATAATTTTGTTCAGCGAAAGAAGAGAAGAAGTTGTTCAAATGCACAGAATGCGATCGAAGATTTACTCGATCTGACCATTTCCGTTATCATTTTCAAACCGACTTAGGTAACCAACAAACTACTAACCATACCTTAATAGCTTGGTCAGCCGAAAATGATCCACGGAAAAGGGTATTCAAATGCATCACATGCGGCAAGGTTCTTTCTTCCTCACAGCGTTTAAAAACGCACATTCGCTCTCATGAAGGTCAGTCCAATTCATGGCTGACTTAAAACAGGGGATGTGGGAAAACATGATATTAAGCTCCCCCATGATGCGTGCATTGCTAACAGGGTTAAGAATTGAAGCATAGGAAAATGCGATAACTTGATACAATTATAAACTTGATTAATTATATGGAAAATATTTTTAAAAAATGTTTTTTTTAATCCGTTGTAATCAACGTATGTAATATTATTAAAATCAGATGATGAGGAGTTAAAGTGTCCGTTTGTGTGTTCGGATTGCGGGAAAAGATATGCTGATCGGGGGAGGCTCAAACAACACGAAATAACTCATTTAGGTAAGGAGTCAGTAGAAAATCATCATTAATAATATATGCCCCCCACAGCTCAGCACCCATTCAAATGTGAAGAATGCGGGAAACAATTCTCGCTGAAGAAAACGCTTAAGAGAACCGCTCCGTAAGATTCGACCATATCAACCACCCCCCCCCCCGACACGCCCTCTAGCAATGAGAACCCAAAGCCCATACTTGGTAGTTAGGAGGGTCTTGGGCCTGCATTGCTCAAAATGACCCATATTTTATGTCACCGCCTAAGATGCGTGAGAAAATCCACATGAAGTGCAAAAAAGTCGAAAATCGTATATTCTAAATGGTAGAAGATGGACTTAGTTTCATATTTTCATTAACGTAGGGGTACTTTGAAACTACTAAAAACTTGTTTTGATTGAATTTTAAATATTTTTGAAGTTGAATTTTAATTAACTTCAAAAATATTTTTCGGGAAAAAAATTTCGTATTTTTGATCTAGATCTTCACTATTAGAACGAATAATACAACAATGCATTTTCATTGGCTTTCAAATTTCGGATTTTTTTTGAACGAACATTCATGATTGAAGTAGAATAAATTCAATGTCATGCGATTTCGAGAGCAAATATCCGAAATTTGAAAGCCAGTGAAAATGCATTGTTGTATTATTCGTTCTAATAGTGAAGGATACTACCATATTCTTTTATAAACATTGGGCTCTGGAATGCGTGTGATGTTCAACAGATGCCAAAATTTCGGCAAAAACGCGCTGCTGAATATCGGATCATCGAAAATGAGCCAAATTGTGGTACTATTGATGCCAACATGACTGATGTGATTAAATAATACTACAATACATTCTTTAATACAAAATAAAATGCAGTTTCATCTAAATTTCGCTATACTTTTTTCTTTGATTCTACCGATCACGTAGATTTGGTCATATTTTACAGGAGTTTGAAAGCACGTGGGAGACTGATTTTGTATTTCTGCATCCATGCTGAGTACTGCTATAATTTCTCGGTTAAAACTATTGGATCTCCTTTAATATAGGTGTTTCTTGGATATCAAAATTTCATCAAAATCGATAATCAGAAAAACGAAATTTCGTATTTATGTATATTTGAACTCAACGTGAGAACTACTGCACCTTCTTGGTCGAAACTATGGGATTTGCAATGCGAATGACCTTTTTGAGATACTAAAATTAACATAGAATCGAAGGTCGAAAAATCGAATTTTCGGAAATGCAACAATTTCAGGTTTTCAAGTTTTAATGTATTATATCAAGCTATGAAATGTTTAAAAAATATCTTGTTTAATCGATTTGCCCATCGAGTGAATGATATCGCTTCAGTTTATCACCCAGGTGCACAGAAGCACTACCTTCGATTCAAAATCCCCAGACTTTGAAAAAGTGAGAGTATACAATTTGGTGTGGGTTCAATACAGATACGAGTGTACTCCAACGTGTGCATGAAAGCTATGGGATTCCACTCGAAATGGGAGATCTAGATCAAACATACGAAATTTTTTTCCCGAAAAATATTTTTGAAGTTATGCAGAATTCAATCAAAACAAGTTTTTAGTAGTTTCAAAGTACCCCTACGTTAATGAAAATATGAAACTAAGTCCATCTTCTACCATTTAGAAGATACGATTTTCGACTTTTTTGCACTTCATGTGGATTTTCTCACGCATCTTAGGCGGTGACATAAAATATGGGTCATTTTGTGCAATGCGGGCCCAAGACCCTCCTAACTACCAAGTATGGGCTTTGGGTTCTCATTGCTAGAGGACGTGTCCGGGGGGTGGTCGATTTTTACAGAGCAGGTCTCTTAATCAGCACAAAAATACTCATTTGGGTATGTTTTCACACCTAGAATATGTATTCTTCCTTTTGTAGATGACTCCGATCCAAATAAGAAAAAGGTTGAATGTAAACTGTGCGGGAAAACACATGCAAATCCAGCTGGTCTCAGATACCACATGAGGACACATATTGGTAAGAGTTGATAACAACAGATTTAAAAAAAAATATTCAGAATTTTAATAATATAGAGTGCTCACGATTAATTGTGTTTTTGCTAGAACTGTACAAATGTGTAACATAGGCATACCTTTATCTAATCACATTATTCAAGGAAAATGTGCCCAGCGCAGATGATTCCGATCCATCTAAAAAGAAGTTCGAATGCGAAATATGTGGGAAAAGATACTCTAAGCGTTCCTATATCACAGACCACAAACGGAAACACGAGGGTAAGCATGTTATTCATCAACATAGTTCTGATTGATAGATTTTGATTAGTTATGCGACAGATATTGGAGTAATTTTTATTCGAATTTGTGAAATTCCGATGAACAGGAACACTTTTTCATTGCACTATTGAAATTTATCCAATGTCCAAATTTCAGGTGATGTAGAAATGAATCTTCCGTTCAAATGCGAAACTTGTGATAAACGGTTCATATCACAAATATATTGTAATATGCATGAGAATACTCATTTAGGTGCGTTTATATTTAGATTATTAATAAATTAGCAATTAATTAATTATATTGAATTAATTAGGTTATTAAGTATTTAGCAATTAAATCTAGAACAACATCAGACGATGGCGATCCTTGCATGGAGAAATATGAGTGCAAATAGTGCGAAAAGGTGTATTCGTACCGTTCTGGGCTCTATACACACCTACGCATAAGGCATGGATCAACGCATAATTGTTTGTTTATGATATTATGAGTGACTATCTGAGAGAACTGAGCTATATCCCCTATAGGCCGTACAGCGAAAAATAAAGTGATGATTTTAATATGGCACTAGGGGTAACTTTTCACGTAGAGTTCGAAAATCGACCTTAGGAAGCCGTATCTCTGACCCCTCATTTTCTGTGGCGCGCCTCAACGCTGAGGTCGGTTTTTGTAAGTCGTGAACAGCTGATCCAAACCCATAAATGTATAGTATTTCTGAAAGATCTCGACGAGATAAGCATTTTTACTGTTAGAAGTGAAACGCTAGCTCATCTGGGAATAAACTTATCGTCATTTAAATTATCAAATTGGTCGTCCTAAAACTGTAATATGCGAGGCGTACTTTTAAGTATGTTCATTAAATTCCTCGTGTAAAGTTACCCCTAGATTCAAATTTCGGCGCAAAATAAGGCGCATGCGAGGGGTTTCCCAAATAGCGGAAAAGGGCTCAATTGTTAGGAATTTCAGGTTTTTCTTTTCTATCGTCTCCATTTTCACTATTTCGAAGCCAAGTTGACAAAAAATAAGTTTCAAGATTGGGGAATGTGAATTATCATCGAAAAATCCGTGTTTGAATCGTTCGAAAAATATCGGTTTTCGAATTCTCGATTTTGCTCAAATTTGGGCACCTGAAAGTGTGGATTTTCGAACATGTGAAGATGCGCATTCCACATGAAATAAATAATACTTCCACTTAAATAAGAAAATGTACATATAAGCTTCTGTGCGCACTTCTTTGTTCGGGTTTTTGACATTGAACATTGCAAAAGTGGTACTATCAACCAAAATTTTAAGATTGAAATCGGCTGAAATCAAGTCAATTTAGGGATTTCACACCACAATGTAATTTATAATGCAAAAACAAAGCAGCAAAAAATGACGGATATCTTATTTCCGAAAAACAATGAAGCAAATTCTCGATTTCCCCATGTTTACGCACTGAAATTTCAGCGATTTCGATCTGAAACATATCGCAATTTATAGTGAGCTATTTGAGAGTAGCAGATTAGTAAGAATAAATAAAAATAAGTTCGACAGCTGCTCCACTTTCAAAGATATTTTGGATCAAATTTATTCAAAATCTAGATTTGTCATAATAATTGATTGCGTATTTCCGTACTAATGAGCCGAATTTGATTCTTTGTCTTTGCATTACAAATTACATTGTGGTGTGACATCACCAAATTTACTTGATTTCAGTCGATTTCAATCTTAAAATGTTGGTCGATTGTACCAATTTTGCAATGTTCAATGTCAATAACCCGAATCTAGAAGTGCGCACAGAAGCTAAATCCACACTTTCAGGTGCCCAAATTTGAGCAAAATCGAGAATTCGAAAACCGATATTTTTCGAACGATTCAAACACGGATTTTTCGATGATAATTCACATTCCCCAATCTTGAAACTTATTTTTTGTCAACTTGGCTTCGAAATAGTGAAAATGGAGACGATAGAAAAGAAAAACCTGAAATTCCTAACAATTGATCTCTTTTCCGCTATTTGGGAAACCCCTTGCATGCGCCTTATTTTGCTCCGAAATTTGCATCTAGGGGTAACTTTTCACGAGGAATTTAATGAACATACTTAAAAGTACGCCTCGCATATAACAGTTTTAGGAGGACCGATTTGATAATTTAAATGACGATAAGTTTTTTTCCCAGATGAGCCAGCGTTTCACTTCTAACAGTAAAAATGCTCTCGTCGAGATCTTTCAGAAATACTATACATTGATGAGGTTTGGATCAGCCGTTCGCGACTTACAAAAACCGACCTTAGCGTTGAGGCGCGCCACAGAAAATTAGGGGTCAGAGATACGGCTTCGTAAGGTCGATTTTCGAACTCTACGCGAAAAGTTACCCCTAGGGGCATCTTAAAATCAGCACTTTATTTTTCGCTGTACGGCCTATAGGTTATATTGCTCGGTTCTCTCAGATAGTCACTCTTATAAATATACGAAATAATCAAGTATGTACAGAACGTGCTCTATAAAACTGGATTAACACTACACTGTTCGCCGTAAACTTCCACCAATATCCAGTGCAAGCCGAAGACCTAATCACTTTGCATAAAGGAAAATGTTTTAAACATAATTTGTTCTCAATGTTTATGTTCTCATCGCACCTATAATTACATGTTTTTAAAGGATAAGAATAATAAAATGGCATCGGTATAATCTGAACATGTTCATGGAACGTGGTCATACGACTCGGTAAGTGAACAGTAGATTAGATCAACATACGATTTACTGTTTTCTCAGTGTGGACATGTAAATACACTGATTTCTCAATGTTAGCTTGCAAATAGGGGGGTGGCGTAGCGGGAGAGGCCCCGTCATCAATTTTTTTTCGAATCACCCGTATATGCACGAGCCTTTTACAAATTTATAAGCAGGCTCTCACCAGTCGCCTCCAATTATTGTATACATAGCTTTTTACCATACCCAATAAGGTATAAGGTACGCATGCTCGGTCCTATGATGCATCCGACCTTTTCGCCAAATAGGCTATATGCAGTTCGATATTATCCCCTTCGCTTTTCAGACTCAGTTCTCGCAGTTACAATCTACAGTACTCCTTTTCAAATGTAGTATCTCCATGTTTTTCGGCTCGAGACTCCCAAAGAAATAAGCCATCAACTTCTGCAAACGAAGTGATCGAGACAGTATTGCAGATTAACGCCGTGGCAAGGAATCGATAAAGTGATCTATAAGTTGTATGTATATTGTATACTGTAAGATCCTGACTTTCGGGAGCGTCCATGAATTTCGACGTCGAATCGACTCCAAAAAGCATTTCTGAGACCGATGCCGAGAGGTACTTTACTGGATATAACTCCAGTTGATCTTCCATTCTCATATCCCCGTCAGTTAGGAGAAAAAGAATTCATAAGAAAGTGTGAAATGGAACTCTTTTCGAGCGAGATTCATGAGTATTTTGTTTAGTTTCATGCACACCTCTATTATGTTTTGTCATACCTTTGAAGTAATTTGTTCCAATCATTTATGCATCAATCCATATATCAAATAACATATTGTTTAGATGCAAATATGTGTATTTGTGTGTATAATATGTGTATAAGAGTGACTATCTGAGAGAACTGACCAGAGGCCGTACAGCAAAAAATAAAGTGTTGGTTTTAAGATGCCCTTAGGGGTAGCTTTTCACGTAGAGTTCGAAAATCGTCCATAGGAAGCCGTATCTCTGAACACCGATTTTATGTGGCGGTTTTTGTTAATAGTGAACGGTTGATCCAAACCCCATACATATACAGTAATTCTGAAAGAACTCGATGAGATAAGCATTTTTACAGTTGGAAGTGAAAAGCTAGCTCATCTACGAAAAAAGTTGTGGCCCTTTGAATTTTCCAAATGTATGTCCTGAAAATATGTGTGTCATTTTAATTATGATTATTAGATTCCTCGTGAAAAGTTACCCCTGGAACCAACTTTTCTTGAAAAAAAATCGTGAATCAGAGGGGTCTCCTAAATCAAAGAAAAGGAAAGGTGGTTCACTTTTCCCAAATATATGAAATTTTTAAGCCGAGCAACAGCGAAATCCGATCAACTCTATGCACTACCTAACTATACTAAGATAGGGTAGAAATATAACACAGGAAAAACGACCATGATCTCAATTCGAGAAAATTCGATATTCTGAACGATTTTTTTGCATGTTTAGGCTCATATATATTTTCCATTTCGATACGAATTCCCAATTTGCTAGGTAATTCTAGTATCACAGATGAACACACGTCAGAAAATATTCAAAGTTGGATACCTATAAGGAAGATTGTCATATTTGTCCTTAAAAATGCAAAATTTAGAGTATCGGAAAATAACGAAATTAAATTGTAATCTCCATTGTATGCAATTCTTCTAAATTATATTTTTATGGAACTTTTCCAAACAAAATGACTAATATTTTATGTATTAATGCGAAATATGAGACGTTTTTAAAAAAAAATGTAGATTTTCATGTGTGAAAAAATCATATTTTTGTAGATTAAGGGGATGTGCAATTTCACATTTAAATTATAGTTCGCCTATGTTGAAAAAGTATTTTACTGCATAAATTCAACCGATTGCCTTCGAAATTTCGCCTGTTAACATTAAAAACATATTTTTTTCAAACCCGGCGGTGCATTTTCAACGACAAATATGACAACCTTCCTTATAGGTGATGATGACCCAACTTTGTATATTTTCTGACGTGTGTTCATCTGTGATACTAGAATTACCTAGAAAATTGGGAATTCGTATCGAAATGGAAAAGATATATGAGCCTAAACATGCAAAAAATCGAAGTTCAGAATATCGAATTTTCTCGAATTGAGATTATGGCCGTTTTTCCTGTGTTTTATTTCTACCCTACCTAAGTATAGTTAGGTAGTGCATAGAGTTGATCGGATTTCGCTGTTGCTCGGCATAAAATTTCATATATCTGCGAAAATGGAACCAGTTTTCTTTTTGTTTGATTTAGGAGACCCCTCTGATTCACGAATTTTTTAACGAAAAGTTGGTTCCAGGGGTAACTTTTCACGAGGAATCTAATAATCATAATTAAATGACACACATTGAAAAAAATTTTCAGGACATAAATTTGGAAATTTCAAAGGGCCAACTTTTTTCGTAGATGAGCTAGCTTTTCACTTCCAACTGTAAAAATGCTTATCTCATCGAGTTCTTTCAGAATTACTATTTATGTATGGGGTTTGGATCAACCGTTCACGAATTACAACCGGACTCAGCGTTGAGGCGCGCCACAGAAAATCAGGTGTCAGAGATACGGCTTCCTAAGGACGATTTTCGAACTCTAAGTGAAAAGTTACCCCTAGGGGCATCTTAAAATCAACACTTTATTTTTGCTGTACGGCACATAGGTGAAATTGCTCAGTTCTCTCAGATAGTCACTCATAATACCACGCCTCTCATGAGAGAATCGAGCTGAGCCAGGGAATGGAGGGAAAATTATGAAATGAGCTCTAACCGGATTTGGGCATCCTGAGGCATGTCTAACAATCCCCCAAAGTCTCATTGTGCAGACTTCACTTTGGAGGTCCCTGCATCGGGTCGCATCTCGGCACCTACTTCTTGGAGGGCTTATTTCGCGCCTCTCGTGAAAGATATGCGAAAATAGCCCTCTGAGTGACCCCCACTCATTTTTCGAGCTCTATCGATTTATTATCTGAAATTTTATCTGAAAGTTGATTTTAACAGTTGCACACAGTTTGCTAATTTTCTCAAAAGTGTAGGTAAAGAAGCAGCGAATTTTCCTATAGGTTGTGTGTTTTCCTGAGCTATCGAATAAGTGGTTTGTTCCAAAAATTTACTGTTAACTTCAAATAACTTCAAATTGACGGAAAAGGTGAAAAGGCTTAACTCTAACCCTAGTACCCGTATTTTTCAAACAAACCACTCATTCGGTAGCGCTGGGAAAATTCTACAACATGCGAAAAAAACAGCTGCTGTACCATTGTTAAAATCAACTTTCAGACAAAATGAACTATATTGATCGATAGAGCTCGAAAAATGAGTTGGGGTCTCTCAGAGGTCACTTTTGTCAGAGGTCATCTCCAAATATAAGCGCGATACGAGCTCTTAAAGTGAGTGATGCCGAGATAAGATATGATGTAGGGAGCCGGAAAATGAAGTATGCACAATGAGGCTTTGGGGGTAAATTAGGCAAGCCTCAATATGACTAAACACGGGTAGAACACATTTTACGATTTTCGTTCCATTCCCAAGAATGACGATTCTAGCTCGATTCTCTGGTGAGAGGCGTGATATGTGTATTTCCTGTAGACAATATATTCTAAATTGTAGCGCGATTGTGAGAGCGCTCTCTCTTTGTAAACCTTGACTCTCACGGTCGCACCTCCCCTCTCACCCTTCATATCACTATCCCTACCTCCATCTATTTCTCTCACCTCGTCACTCTCTCTCGTTCTCTCCTCTGGAATAGTCACAGAAAGTCGTCAGCCTGATCATTATCTCCTTGAATTTTCTCTTTATTTTACTCACATAGACTCAAACCCACGCTCTCCGTGTATGCTGTCATTTCTAAAACGAGTAACTTATTGTTTGACCCGAGATCATCATTTTATATAATTACCAATATTGAATTATGATCATAGTCGTTATTATTACTATAATGCACAAGCGCATTTGTCCCCCCCCCCCTCCATCGGGTGTTTTCGGGCGTGCTTATTATGTTTTTCAACCGCCTATGACGCCACTTGTTTATACATTCTTTTACCAGCAATACAGTTTAAACCATTTACACTCATGATTTATATTGATAAATATCGATTATATATTTGCAGCTATAAAATGGAGAAACCACTAGAAGGAACAATTCAAAATGTCGTCGAAATTTTACAAGGATTAGGCAAAATGTTCGCTCCACTCGAGCAAGAGAACTATGGAAGGTAATATTTTAGGAATTGCATCCGATAACACGCAATGAATACAATAAATAACACGATCGTGCATTTATTGCCACTAATGAGCAACACCCAAATTTTTCAGTGATTCTTCTCTATTTTGTCACCTCAATGGATTGTGTACGTCTATCGGTGATGCAATTCAATGGATGCATTCACGAAATCAGAACCAGCAAATCGTCGCGACGATTAGAAAGGTACGCATGACGTGTTGCATCGCGCATTAATGTATCCGTATTGTACAGATCGCTGATGTTTCAACGGGATATAATAGGGAAAGAGAGAGCGCGAAAAAGAACATAATTATATTTGTTTCCACTAAGGCTTCGGATGGCGAAGTTACTGCTGATCCTGATTCGAGTGAAGACGGAGATTGGGAATCGAACGATGGATCTGATAGTGAAGATGCCGAAAGAGATAATCGGAAGATCTCAACTATAAATGCAAAGGGATCAGCCAAGTCAAAACACGAATGTAATATCTGCATGAAACAATTTACGTCGAGAAGCGGCGTGTATTATCATAAGAGGAGCCATATCGGTGAGGGGAAATAGTACCTTACAATGCGAAGAAAATATACAATGCGAGTAAATATAATTTATGAAGAAAATTTAATTATAGCAAACGAGGAGGAGAGACTTCCAAGCAAGTGTGAATTCTGTGGAAAAAGATTCTCAACCCTTTCGTATCTGAAAGTCCACGAGAGAACTCATTTAGGTTTGTTAACATTGAGATTTGTTAGTCACCATACGCATAAAAAGCAATCCAAAGTTCGGTACAATGAAGATAATGAAAAGCGGATCTATAAAATATCACAAAATATGGGGCTAAATTTTCAAATGCGAACATTTTTATTCCAAAAAAAAATGTTTAAAATCATTTCATAGTAAAACCATTTTTGCTAAATTCCTTATTTAGCATCTGACGACCCTCAAAGAGAGATATTTCAATGCAACAAATGTGACAAATTTCTCGCGTGCTCAAAAAATCTCAAAGTACACATGCAATTACATGAAGGTTAGTAGAACGTTCACTCCACAATATGTTATTAATGTTTTTTTTTGCTTACAAGCGATCATATATGCAAATTAGATTCACATATTATTTAACAGATGATGTAGAGTCAAAATATCCATTTGTGTGTTCGAATTGCGGAAAACGGTATGCTACTCCAGGAAGTCTCAAACATCATCAAATTACTCATTCAGGTAATAATTGAGTAAAGTTTAAATAGAGCTTTACCTTGTTTAAAAGCACTGAATTTGCAATTGCTAACTTCAACTTATTCAGATGATAAAGACTTGCAATTCCCACACAAATGCGGAGAATGTGGGAAAGGATGCTCGTCAAAAGCCAATCTTGCTAGGCACATGAATGTGCATTTGGGTGGGCTTCCAGTACAACTAACATTATCATTATTATTTTTTTCAGCTGACTCCGATCCACATAAGGTGAAGTTCGAATGTAATACATGCGGAAAACAATATGCGGATCTTGATTATCTGAATCGACATAAACGGATACATGAGGGTACCTTCAATGCATATTTATAGTGTGTGATGTTACCATTTACGATTTTTTTTTTTATTTTTTATTTTTTATTTTTTTTTTATTTTTTTTTTTTTCGATTTTTTTTTTTTTGCGATTTTTTTTTCGCAAGCAAATTCATCAGAGTACGAAAGCTACACAAACAATAGGAGACGATTTCAATCATCTAATAATTAATGTGTTTTATATTACACATGGATATGAAGTGACCCGAACTTTCAAATGTGATAAGTGCCCGAAAACATATGGATTGAAGGCACTGCTTATTCGACACCAGAATATTCACTTGGGTGAGCTTACGACACTATAATGATTGTGTTTATTACAATTGTTCACAGATGCATCCGATCCTCGAAAGAAGAAATTTGATTGTGAAATATGTGGTAAAATGTATCACTAGTATGATGACCTGAATATACATAAACGATCTCATGCAGGTACGAGTGCCTAAATAATTACCGGTATGGTTGATGGTTTGCTTGATAGTTGGCATTCATTCACCATAGTGAAATATATATACTAAAACATTTATTTATTTACGTGTAATTATTTATTTCTGCCCTTTTGGAACAACTAAAATGTCAATATTTCAGATGATGAAGATATAAAATTCCCTTACAAATGTGAAGAATGTGGAAAGAGATTTACACAGAAGCGGATTCTTACTATTCATGAAAATTCCCATTTGGGTGAGTTTTCAAACAATTAATTTAATTATGTTCATTTTTAAGAATTATCCGACCCTCTTAAAAATAAATATGAATGTAAATTTTTTTTTTTTTAAGAAAATATATTTTAGTCGTACTGGTCTCCATCGTCACAAGCATTCACATAATGGTAAGTGTGACTTCAAATGTGAACATTGCGAGTTTAACTTCGAATGTAATGTACGCTCAACTATTTCAGATAATTATGAGGTCAAATTCCAGCACAAATTTAAGATATGTGGAAAAAAGTTTTTGGCTAAGTCGGATCTGACAAGACACGAACATATTCATCTGGGTAATTATTATTCGATTGAATATAATTGTTGAATCAGACCATTTCACAGACGACAACGATCTTCGTAAGCAGAAATATGAGTGTACAACATGTGGTAAAATATATACTTCTCGGTCGAATCTCAATCATCATGCCAAAATTCATACACGTAAGCACAATTGAGGTTATATTGTCATATTTCATTTCTTTTCATTTTAAATATCACAATTTTAAAAAAAATATCCTACATTGACACACATGTAGATTTTTTTGACTGATATACCGTTTTTTATATGCTTATAATTGTTAAATGCGGGGTCTTCTGATCATGATACGGGAGCAGTATCTTCCAAGCAATTCACGATCGTCGAAAACGACTCTGAATTTGTTTCCTTTATTTTCAGTTTTGTAAATAATTTGTAGCGTTCACTTCGCAAAGATGCGGAATGTTCGAGAAAGGGGAAGAGAGATGAGACTTCATCGGATGAAGGCGATGATGATCACGGGAAATGGTCGACGGATGGAGAATTGAATGATAATTAGGATTCCATGCGAAGGCAGATGATGTAACTTCTAACTACTACATATTCCGATTATTTCTGATAGTTTCCCATTTCGCTTTTTTTCATCATTGTATGTTTGTGTATTGTTCAATTATACTGCTGAACGAATATAATTTATTTTAGCTTTTTTCCCCCATTCCCGTTCGGCGAATGGGAGAATTGTAGCTATTAAACATGAAACGAATTTATCGTTGACGAATCACCATATACATCTAAAAAATTGTAGAATGTTGTAGAGTGTTGATATAATTTTGATAGTTTTACAATACTGAACCATCTGTAATGACAGACCAAAGCGAGTGTCACGAGTGTGAATTTCCCGCGTCTTTTTCTCACCACCAATTCTAGCATCTGGCACATATTCAAAAGACTTCTCCTTCTACCTATCTATCATTTCACCACTTCTCCCTTCCCTCGCTCGTTCGTATTTTCTGCGATGATTGCCTAACATTATACTCGTTGTTTTCCGAATCGAACAACAAGTAACTGAGAGTGATATTGATTCACAACACATTTTATCTGATTACAATTCTGATGGAGAAGGTATATTTCCGGTTCGTGGTGTGGAGGCCTGATTGCGAAAGGTCGATATCAGAGTGAAAAGTCGAGCGGGGCTAATGATTAAAAAATATTGATCTAATGAGCTAATGATTAAAAAATGGTGTTGAGATTCTCGATGTCTGCATACAATGGATGATGAATACATGTAGAACATAAAAAAAGGATGCCAGGAATAAGGTTAACGCGACAAGCTGTTTGTAGACCATCAAGAAGACGAATCATCCCTCTTTTCGACGTATCGTCCTTCCTCGTCCAATTGACCTGGAGGCGATCCGATGCTCTCAGTTGGCCAAACGAACAGGTTTGACTGAAACGACGTGCATCGATATTTCAATATACTTATGCCAATTCAACTATGATGGTAACTGATTTTGTCCGAATATTCAACTTTAATTGTTACTGATTTTACAAGGTTACTGAAGGCAGTTAGCTGATCTGGAGAGGCACAGTACGTAAATACCTCTTCACTATTGGGTCAACCACCACCACACAAAGCACTGAGATGGCTTTTTTTTTTAATGTCACAGTTTAAGTGGTATGTATGCATAAATGAATATATCACTTGCGTCATTCACGTGGAACATCGAGTAATCGTCTGACTATCTCCAAATCACACGCTCTCTCGTCGATCAGAGTGCGCGAGAGAGTGTACGATATGGAGAGAGCCAGACCATTGCTCGGAACATCAGAGCCTCCCGAAGATGGGCAAATGTCGGTCGATTCTTAGGCTCCTCACTCCAGCACGATAGTAGCAGTTGATAACTGAATAAGTCGGGAGGCTTAGAGGGAACGTGTCAGATAATTATAATTAATTTCGTTAATGATATTTTAAAATATATTACAGGGACGATGAACATCCCGACGGTCGTGGCATGCGCTCTCCAGATCGCACTCTAGGGAGAACTTCGGCAGTGCTCCACGCAGGATATGGCTTGGTTCCGCGGGTGATGATCTCGACAACCAAGATTCCAAAAGCCCAAGTAAATATTGTTGATTACTTGCATTTAAACTTGCAACAGAAATACCTGTCTGTCGCCCTAGAGAATATTCCATATTCCAAGCCTTCCGGTGGCGTCCATCGAATGGGTAGTTCTTCTCCCTACAAAGAAATATAGACCATGTATTATTAAATATGCAGCATTGTAGATAATCAGCAGTTTTCGGATGCATCAAAGTCCTACAAAAATATCTAGACAGCCGGCCTCACATGAAAAATGTCTAAAAAGGGGAGTGCGGATATTTTGTAGAGTTTTAGAAACGATTCCACGTTCTGTTCATTCTACATACACACTAGCCCGGTCGATGGCGTGGTTGAATTAAGAGGGAGTGGAATCGTTTATCGAACTCTAATATTTTGATGACAATGATATCATGTAGTTTAAACATTGTTTAGTAGCAATCGCTGTAAGGTGATGTTCACAATGGTCATCCTACATCATTTTGTTGTGTATTATAAAAATACAAATACCTGGGAAACGAAGGTGCCTGTCAGCTCGTTCACGAAAGCGGCCTTTCCAAAATCACTTATCTGCATAATTTGTAGCGGATCATTAATTATTGTTACTATTTTTGGATTATAATTTACTTACTTTGCAATGATGGACATCAGGAAGAAGAATGTTCCGCAACGAAATATCGCGATGAATTAATCCCAATCCGTGTAAATGATTCTGAAATGCATTATACGTTGGATTTCGTAAAAATGCACGGTATTTTGTTGAGAGTAATGAAGTAAATAGTATTTACTAAATACACAATGAAACTAACCATTCCACCTGCGATCTGTACTCCATATTTCAATAACTTCGCAAACGAGATTGAGGGAGTTTCTTAATCGGGATCGATATCTGTGTCTCGCCTGATCAGGACAATTCGCATTCATTCATTTCACTTTTCGACTGCTCAGCACAACTAAGCCATAATGCTCACTTCGCTTTCAAGTAATCCAGCAAACTTCCGTGTTTGCAGTATTCCACCACTAAGAGAATCGGGGAGTCGATTGTAACACTCGCAACTAGCTTATCTGATAAAAGAACCTTTACAACCTTGCAGAGTTACCGTTGATAACTGATGTTCGGGTGTTATGGAATGCACTTCATAACGTATCTCTTTTAATAAGGACTTCTGTGCGTGGTGATCATCTGCTGCTGAAATTAATTTCAATATTGTCAGTATTGATTAGGTTTCCTAGCACCATTGCTCATCTTTATTGCCACCCTCCTGCTCTTTGTTTCATCTGAGATGGCAGAATCGGCGTGTGCATCAGTGTGGAGAGAACCTGTAAATACATCAGGATTAAAATATTTTGCAAAATAATGCATGAACAAATATACATAAATGAGAACAAACTATATGCATGGAAAATAAAAATAAAAGGTATACGATGGTATAGCATGATATTAAATAGATTAGATGAGTGATTTTGTCGGGGAACTTAGTAGAGGGAAAATGTTATTGAACTATTTTAAAAGTGTTTTCAATACCTAGAAACACGCTGCCTTGCGTTCCTTTTCCCAGCGGGAAGTTGAAGTCGACGTATATGAGCTTTCGTGGTACTTCGAATGCATCATCGAATGTCGTTCTTGTATCGTCGGTCTCAACATAATCTGCTTATTTAACGAGTATGTGTGCGAAATATCATATACTTGGCACAAGGTTAAAAAACCGAATTTCTTCTAAATGTGCCCAAATGTGTTCAGTATTTTAAGATATCGATAGAACTCCGGTTTTAGACTGGTTCCAGGCGTTTGCACAAAATGTCCACGCACTCTGACAGTCGCTATTATACCGCAATCGGTCGATACACAAAATATTGACGTGCTTAGCATTTTCCGATAATACTTTTTGATAGTTTGGATGTTAAAAATTAATTATAAAGAAGTGTATATTTTGGTCATATTTATACTACCTAATGTTTATTAGAAAGTAACACATTCTGACCTTTGAGCGTTGTGAGCGTCGACAATGGAATTTTGCAATCGCACACGCGAGCACAGCTATGATGAATACGGAGAGAACAACACTCAGTATGATAACAACCACCAGTTGTACTGGGTAGATTTCTTCCTCCCAAGTGTTCCTGAATGTAATAGTCAAAGATTGACTGATATACTACGATCTTCAAATAAAAATAATACCTCTCGAAGCAGATTAACGAATAAAGGCGTTCAGAGTGTTCGACAGCCCTCCATTTGCAATCTTCAACTACAGCGAATCGAATGTGTTTATCAGTGCATGCATCGCCTTGTAGAAATACATTTAGAAACATCATTATACTAGCTCACCGTCATTTTCTTCAAAGAGACAACCACCAGTTGTACTGGGTAGATTTCTTCCTCCCAAGTGTTCCTGAATGTAATAGTCAAAGATTGACTGATATACTACGATCTTCAAATAAAAATAATACCTCTCGAAGCAGATTAACGAATAAAGGCGTTCGGAGTGTTCGACAGCCCTCCATTTGCAATCTTCAACTACAGCGAATCGAATGTGTTTATCAGTGCATGCATCGCCTTGTAGAAATACATTTAGAAACATCATTATACTAGCTCACCGTCATTTTCTTCAAAGAGACAACCACCAGTTGTACTGGGTAGATTTCTTCCTCCCAAGTGTTCCTGAATGTACTAGTCAAAGATTGACTGATATACTACGATCTTCAAATAAAAATAATACCTCTCGAAGCAGATTAACGAATAAAGGCGTTCGGAGTGTTCGACAGCCCTCCATTTGCAATCTTCAACAGTGAATCGAATGTGTTTATCAGTGCATGCATCGCCTTGCCTATAAAACTTATGTTCGTTATGCCTATAAAACTTATGTTCGTTCCATTCTCGAGTATTGTTCAGCAGTTTATTCTCCTGACATTCTCAAGGATAGAAAACTCCTTGAAAAAGTTCAATGCATTTTCCTTCGTAAATTACATTTTCGCTGTAAAATTCCTTTCATCTCTTATTCTATCTCTTGCGAGAAGTTTAATTTGGAACCTCTCGACCATCGTCGCAATTTATCTTCCTTCAAATTTGTTCATTCATTATTCTGCCCACAATCAACTGTTTCCCCTTCATTAATATTTGATTTCAGAGAATCTCGCACTCGAGGTTCGTCTCGCAAATTATTCCCCCGTTTTAGAGCTTCAGATAATTTATCTAAACAATTTATCTCTCATCGCACCTATTCCACTATTAATTCTTTACCTCAAGGAACCCTTTCCCTCTCTTCCAAATTGTTCACCAAACGTATTTCCCCTAAATTACCCGTTTCATACTTGTTTTAACTATCTCTATTTCTTCTTATTTTCTCGAATTTTCAATACTACATTCGGGTCGTCGAAACGCGGCGACTACTACACTTCACTTCAACTACCACACCGTCATTTTAAGTTGTTCCTGCCAGTTCCTAGCTACTGGTTTTATGTATTCGCGCATTAACTTGCTGCGATAAAGATATTTATATGATTGTAATCCAGCGCAGTAAGATCTGCCCACACCCACTTTCCAGAAGCTGTAATTCATGGATTGCCCAAATCAAGTTATATTAACAGACAAAGTGCAGTTTTTGGAAGTCCTTTTTTAAGGATAATCAATTTTTTTCTTTGGCGATTCCCCGACACTGTTGATTCCTTTCATTCGGAACCAATTGATTCTATACAAAATGACGAGAATAGAGTTTTGAGAATGAGTGTGAGGAATGAAGAGGTGATATCGTTTCTCGAAATCTAATTGCGAGTGATGCATGCTGGAAGGGTAATCAATTATGCAGACGTGTACAATAAAATCGATTTTCAGAAACTACTACTTCATCAGTGGGAGCCATAATCCGTCCGGTAGGGCACGGTTTTGAATCCTTTTAAGGGTCATTACTTTCATCACATTTAAAAATCATCACTCTCAGGAACCGTATCCTGTATGCATTACTAAAGTTAGCATAAATGGTGAGGCTTACGCTGTTATGTTTAATGCTGAACACAAATGTATATTACGATAACATTTCAGGTGTGTTACAATTGCACGAGCGGTGTTTTTATAATACAACATACAAAATATTCCTGAATTATTTCAGGGCAACGCTATTGTGCAGATCCCAATAGACAGCTCGTCCTCACTGAATCGCCAACTAGAGTCAGTTAAACTAGAGCTTTAAAATATTATTATTTAATATATTATGTGTTAAAGAACAGTAAATACTAAGATATAACATATTACAAGATATTGCACCCACCAAGGGAAACTGTAGCGAATTTACAAATACAAATAGGTGAACATTAAACAGAGCGAGTGTAACATAATCGAATTAGCCCCGATCGTGCGCGTTTAATGTGCGAGCATGCAAAAAGCGAACAAGTGTTTGTGGCACGTACAATTGTTTTCAGATCGAACTGCCCTCTTCTAGTACTCAAAACAGTGACTCGTTCAACTATGTTTTTGTGTTACTCCTTCTTTAAGATCTTCGAGTTACAGAGGACCTTCGAAACTTAATTTTGATTAATAAAATTGTACACGGTAACCTTACTCAAATTGTGTGCCTTTTAAAGCTTTAGTTTCGTGGGGTTAGAGCTACGCAAGATCGTGTTCGATGTTATCTGGAGCCCAACGAAAGTCAAAATTCGATTTTACATTGTTTCAGGACCTCCGCTAACCCGTAATCAGTTGAGATTTCCTGATAATTCCAGTCTCTATTTTGGCGGACGTTCCATATTTTTAAATTCAGCGTTATTCTGGTCCTATTCTGCAATGCTTCAGCACTGGATTCAGTCTTCGTTCTTGGACGGGCACACGCGGTACGGGATCATTCGCGGATACCAACGGTTAAAACATACTAACACTTAATACTTGTTTTTTCTTTGAGTGTTTGAAACATTTGCGTTGTGAATTAGGGCTTTCAAACTGATCGTCCTAATTGTTAGCTAAAATTGCATGCATTAACACAACGATATAGGAACATACGCCCTAGAATATGTTCCTAAACGTCATTATCGACAAAATGAATTGTCGGTACACAAACACGACGATAATTTGCTGCATTTTCCGGAACAATTTCAATTTTGTTTTTTCTGTTCGTCTTGTTCGCCTACATCACTAGTGACACAAAAATAAACCGGAAATGTTGAATGCAACGTAATAATTAACATTTCAAAATTTAGGTCTATGCCAGCCTGCATTGCCGCCATCTCATCCTCAGTGCATCTGCGAAATGCCTATGGTTTCAACCGGACTTCGAAACGGTAATGATTATAATGACAGATAATATATGACGTCGGTCGCGTAAGAATCGAGCAAGGTCTGGCGCACCGATTTTTCGAAAACTTGAGCAAATGGGTTCTCGAGGGTGCTGATCATCGTGGTCACCTTGCACCTACTTTCATGTCCGTAACTCGGCAACCGTTTGAGGAATTACCTTCTAATTTTTACGTTTTACTGATACGAATTATTTGCTGCTCAATGTATCGTCTCTACTCCGCACACTCAGCCCAAGATTGACGATTGAAAATGTGTTTCACTGTCAAATATACTCGCTGATCCAATTTCTTCGATGTGAATGGCGTGCAGAGTACATTTGACAGTGAAACACATTTTCATTCGTCCATTGTGGGATGAGTGTGCTGAGTAGAGACGATAAATTGGGCAGAAAATAATTCGTATCAGAAAAACGAAGAGGTCAAACACCCTGCATAAGAAAAATGATCCCCAGAACAATGCGCATCTTCTCATCTAATTCTCGTCGTTGTTTTTTGTCTCATATTCGAGAACCGATTTTTCATATAATTAGCATAAATTTTAATATTCCAATTTAGTGTTGTAGGTGTCATGGTAAACTTATTTTGCCTCTGTAAAAATTATTCCTCAAATGGTTGCCGAATTACCTACAGTAAAGTAGGTGCAGCCTTCATGAAGCCTGGCTCGATATATCGAGTTGTTTTGGCTAACGCTTGACGTTCAAGGAGACAATCTTTGCGGAGACAAGTCGGTTGAGAAATGGTCCGATGAAGGCAACAACAAATTCACGACTCAGCTTACGTGTACAGCAGAAGGATGGGTTGACCCTGACGGGAAGAAGCCTTCTTCCGTCAAATGTTCACTGTGAAATCAATTTTCGGAGAAAAAACACATATAAATAAATTAAATATCGCACCTTTCATTGTATTTACGTTGACAGCTCAGAATAAAGCATGTTCAAACATTTTATGACGACGGAGTATTGCATTATCATTCACTTCTCAAAACACATCACATTCGAATATTTTCTTGCGAGGATCATAAATTCTTTGAAAGATCACAATTCTACATTTTTTTCACCGTCCGAAATAACTCACCCATGTGATTATTTGAGTGTTGTTCCAGATTATCATGTGGCCTTTTCTGAATTCCCGACTATTGTCAGTGATCTGTATATGAGAAAAATCATTCTTAATTGTTATTTGTATTCATATGCGAGCTACTAACCTTTTCGCTGGAACTTTCTGGTATTCCTCTCTCTCAACCAATTGATTCGTATAACCCTTTGATAAGAACCGCCTCACGAGGGAATGGTACGATTTATCTGGCTCAAAAAATAAATCGCGCATTTACCGAAACATGGTTTCGAATGTACTCATGGTCCTGATTGAGGTCCAATATGTCAGATTATATAATTCTACCGAGTGCGCGTACCATTTCCTTGTCAGAAGAATGCCTAAAGCGCAAATAACTGGAATGATTAGCGAAAGCAAACAGTACTTTACCTGGTCACGATTTAAAGGTGTAATCCTCTGAAAGTAACTATTGTTTATGAAAATATGGGCAACGAATATGACAACGGACATTATTCGTATTCTTATTCTTTATTCACCAACATTTAAATGGTACGGGAGTGACGTGATGATGATGATTAGGTAAGGTGGTATTTTGGCTCGGGCGAGCTTGTGGAATGGTGGGATGTGTGGCAGTTCTGTGTTACATTTTTATATTAGAAGACTACATTGTAAAAGATGGAGTTGTTTTTATGAGGTGTCGGTAAGGGGATCGGGGCATGGTTACTACTGAGTGGGGAAGCGAGTTCCAGACCGTTATGGAACGAGATGCACATGATGAGAAAGAACTAGGCATTACATACGGTACGGCGATGCGTAATTTATGACAGGAACGGAGACTACGAGTTAAAGGAGCGATCGTGTAGAGACAAGAGGTGTCGAGATGAACAAAGTCATGCAAAGAGTCGTATATAAAATACATGTCACTCAAGAATCGGCGATATTCAAGTGTCTCTAGTTGGAAATATGTGAGTCTATCAGTATATGAACGATAGGGCAATTTAGAGCGGAACAAAACACGTTTAGTGAATTCTCGTTGCACAGATTCTTTTTATTAACAAGACCAATTGATGTAGGGTTCCAGATAACGGTAGATGACTCGAGAAGAGGACGAATATATATTTTGTACGCTTTCAATAAGATACCAGGTGAAATAGTGAGAAAAGAGCGCAGTAATAGATTGCACATGGATCTGGCCTTTCTAGTAATTTGATCAATGTGATGACCAAAATGTAAATTTCCTGTGAGGAAAATACCAAGGTCACGAACTTGTTCTTTTGGGTAGATGAAATTACCATTTAGCATATATTTCGATCTCTTTTTTTTTTAAGACGACCAAGATGAAGAACAAAACACTTGGGAGCGCTAATTGTCATACATTCATTACTTTGACTAAAGAATATGAGTTATGAAAAGTGTAAAGGATATCATGGTTACGCACTGCGTGACAAGCCGCAGCCAGTGCTGGGCAACTATGGCTGGAGTGAATGTGGAGTAGCAAGTTTTAATGTTTCTTTCGCTCACGCAGGGAAGATTCAGGGGTTCTGATGACCACATTTTTTAAAATTCGTTATAACATAATAAGTAGTGATAGTGAAACAAGTGGAGATAACCTTCAAGTAGATCGGACATCACACACATGAAGAAGAAATAGTTCAGTCCCTTATTTCCATACTCCTCCCTCTTCGGAAAGGGGTTAAGCTTTTCCATAGACACCGACGAAAATAAATCTCATCGTAAGGTTATCGAACGTGAACCAATGCTCATGTATAGTTACGATGCAATTAATGTGTCGATCATCCAATGTACGATGAAGTGATTTCCCGAAGTCATGTAGGAAACTGCGCTCTAGTAGCGGCATTCTCCCATCACTTAGATAGGCGTAGACATTATGAGACTTATTCAGGCTACCTGCCATTCAAGGCCAGAATGCTACAGTATTTTACTAACATATATATATTTTATAATCACATCATCGTGAACTGACTTTTTAAGAAGCAGGACACGGACTTTCCGGACACCCCAATATTTCGACTCTGTCAGATACTACGTTATATAACAAATTATTTATTTATTATTATTATGCCATAATGTGGGCCGTCTCATAATTAATAGCGACATTTCTGGATACACGCTTTTTGATCTGAGTTGAACCTTTTTTGATTCTTGAAGAGATCATATGCCCTACACTTGTCAGTGCATTTAGCGAACTTCGCAATATATGCGTTGTTAAAACAACGTTTTTGGCAATAAGCAAGCTCAGCCACTCTGGAGTTAAAAAGACCACTGCGTGAGTCATTAAAGCATTTTCTCTGGAATTCCTTGCTAATTTTCAGCTCTTCGCTTCTCAACGGACTCTTGATAAGATCTGAAATTCGGTAAATTAAATATCGTTGCGTAGGATAGTTGTACACATATAAATTATATGGGCAAATTACATTTCTCAAAACTTGCCTTGCCAAAGGGTCTTGCCAAATATGTTCACTCACCCTGATAGTCTCTCTTAGAACGCTTCACGTAGGTATCGGATGCATTAGCAGACGAGAGCACGAAAAGAGAGATGAAGAGGAGAAAGGAGAGATGCATGTTGAAGAGGAGAAAGGAGAGATGCATGTTGTTTGGATTTTTCCTGTCGATGCAGACTTAAATATCTACTAGAAATTGATTTTAAAATGTTATTGAGTTGCACAATGTGATGTCAACAATATATTTAGAAAGATACAATTTTTGACGTAAAATATTTTATATGTGTACCAGGGTTGATCGGAAACAAAACCGGAAACGGGAGTTTCGGAAAAAAAACATGAAAACCGGACAATTCGGAATCTTTTATCCAAAGTCGCTTTACAGGCTTAATTTTCGATACATATTTACATTAATTTCTCTGAAAATTACTAAATTTAGGCTAGCAATACCCAACGAATTCATGTCTGCCCCAAAATTTTCGATGTAATTTGTTAATGTTTTTTTCGATTGAAATTGCAGTGAGAAAACTGTACTAAATTTGACGCATTTCCATGAAATATTTTGGTAATTGAATATCGATTTTTAACGTGCTGACATTTTTTAATGTTTTATTCGTGAAATCGTTCACAAATGTTCATAACATATGAGACCGTTTGCGAAAGATTGAACAAATCGTAACGATGCCTCGGAACAGCCCAAAATATGTACCACATGAAAACATGTTTGCTGTGGTAGTTTTCGACGCTGAACATCGTGATCCACTTCATTTTGCATGAATCGCTCATTTTATATCGGTGTGGTGCCACTTAACTTTCGGCCAAAATGACTTTCTTTGTTGTATCAACTTTGAAATACATGGTAGGAGCACGAAATCTTGCGTACGCGAGCAGCATTTCATGGCGAATCGAATGGTGTATTTCATTGGTAATGAATTTATCACGTTATTTTTCAGATTTTTCCCCCGTTTTCACTGTGGAAAAGCGGAATGAGAGGGCGAGGAATGAGAGGGAGAATCATTTCTCGATGAATTCATCCCTCTCATTCCACATTTCCACAGTAAAATAGTGGCAAAAATCAGAAAAAGAGGCATAGCTCTCGCGAGGCGCCTCCAAACCCCACACATGCCTATACCATTCGAATCAGCATGATAAGGCGGTTCGAATGGTTCAGTTCTCCCTTCTCTCACTTCAACGAGTCAAAAAGTCGATTCTTCTCGATAACGTGAAAAATTCATTACCAATGAAATACACCATTCGATTCGCCGTGAAATTCTGCTCGGGAACGCGAGATTTCGTGCTCCTACCGTGCATTTCAAAGTTGATGCAACAAAGAAGGTAGTTTTGGCAGAAAGTGAAGTGGCACCACCCCGACATCAAATGAGCGATTCATGCAAAATTAAGTGGACCATGATGTTCAGCATCGAAAACTACCCCAGAAAACATGTTTTCATGTGGTACGTATTTTGGGCTGTTCCGAGGCTTTGTCGAATCTATCGCTAGGTCTCATATAGTGTATCTTTTCGGAAACTATCGGCAACAGACCGGGAAAATTGTCCGATCGGAAATTTTCACATTCACTGGAACGAGCTCGTCGTTAACTCTAATGAGTGTAGAGGAGGACTCGTAGAGACGACGTAGGAGGTTGACGAGGTTGGGATGGGCTCCGAAGGAGAAGAGGGCGTTCCAGCAGGCGCTCCATTCAACGCAGTCGAAGGCCTTGCGGAAGTCGACAAACGCGATGTAAACAGGGATACCGTACTCGTGTGCTCTTTCTGCTACCTGCACTTCCTCGAATCTTCTCAGAATCACCCTTGTCATCGTCTTGAGAGTGACGGTGATCAGCGAGATTGGGCGGAAATTTCCGATGTTCTTTGGGTCTCCTTTCTTGTGCAACAATGGGACGATTGCTTGGAACTGCGTCTCCGGAAACCAGTCGATTGAGCAGATCAGCAATGTCTTGGGCCAAGTGATCATCTCAGGGAGAATCCCATCCGAACCAGGGGAGCGACCGCATTTCAGGAGAAACATCGTATGGCTGATCTCATCGGATTGGAAGGGCGGCAATGGGTCTAGAGCGGGAGGGGGCACAGGGAGAGGAAGCTGTATTCCTGGGGTGTAGAGGCCATCGTAGAAGGTCTTCACAGCTGTCTTGGTTGCTGATTGAGAGAGTGCACCAGAGACAAGGTCGTGGACGAGAAGACGCTGCTTCGACGACTGAAGGGACAGCATACACTTCACAATACTCCTTCCCATTATTGCTGCTTGCTGTGCTTGTTTCCCCTTTCGTCTCCTAATGTCCGCTATGAGACTCGCACGAGCTGCTTTGCATGCGACGGATAGGCGACAGTTCCTTGCGAGTTGGATTGCAATTGATGCCGCGTGGCAAGAAGGTTTTTCGTTGCGGCCGAGATCCAGGGTGGGGAGTGGCGCTTCCTCCAACAGTTGACTGCCGCGGTCTCAGTGAAAGCCTTAATCTTGTAGTAGGCATCGGTGGCAGTGTTGGGGCGACCAAGGGGCAGTGACGCAAGGAGGTTTGCGTTGGCAGTAAAAGCGGTGCGATCAAAATCTAGCCGCTCCCTGCATCTTTTCTGCCTCACCTTGTCGGGGAGAGAGAGACAAAGGCGGACGAGGCGATGATCCGAGTTGAACTCGAATCTTCCAACGACTCCGCAATTGAATACTCTCGCTGTGCTGCAACGTAGTCAATTTGATTGAATGTGGAGCCGTTGGGGGAGCGCCAGGTCCAGATCCGTCCGAGCCGTCTCTTGGGGAATGTGTTCCATAGCCTGATCCTGTCCCTCACACAGACTTCAGTGAAGGTCCGTCCGCGTGAGTTCGGAGTCGAGGAGGCGAAATTATCGACATATGTTTCATTCTCAGGTTCTCTCGCCACTCGACAGTTAAAGTCGCCGACCAGGATGGGCATGTGGCCTCTCGGGGCACTCTTCAGGGCGGTCTCAATCTGGTCCATGAAGTCTTCGTACGCCTGATCGTCGTAGTAATAGGTTGGGGCGTAGGCGCAGACCAGAAAGAGCCGCAGGTCTGAGAGGGAGAGAGTGGCCAAGCGGGGGGGGGGACCATTGAACACGGCTCCGCGCGCAAGGTGCGGTCGGATTTTCCAGTGTGTCATACTCCATCCCTTCCCCATTAATTGCCCGTAACCTAGTCTCGCTATTGTGTGCCATCCACTCATCCGTAGTGAAATTATGCTGTCCCTCATAGAGGGAACCTGCTTAGGCTTTCAAAGCAATGAATACAATTAATTACTCATTTATCAATATTATTAAAATGCGACCTTCTTATAATTAGTATCGGCATTTTTGGATGCACTCTTTCTCTTTTTTGGTGAACTTTTTGAATGCGATGTTGAGAATGTACACGTCGCACTTTCGGGAACACTCAAAGAATTTCGGTTTGTATTTCTCCTCAAAGCACATCCCTCGGCAGTGTGCGTTCTCATGATCATAGTTGACAAAGATTATGCCGGTGGTGGGCGGCGGATTGCGGCAAATTTTCTGGCATTCCTTGTCAATTTTCTGATCTGCACTAGTCGGAGTGACGATATGATCTGTAATTTGGTAAATCTAAACTGATATTTTACAGTTATTTCCGCTTTTCAAAGTAAGAGAGTCTCATAACATGTATGGTTGTCGTTAAATGAAATGTTAGAATGACCTGTTAGTTCTCCATAGATGAGGTATAATGCATTGGAATATGAGAGAACGAAGAGAAAGGCGAAGAAGGCGGAAATATGCATGGGGAGTGTGGATTACCGTCTAAGTCATGCTTAAGTATCTGGTCGGAAACGAATTAGGAAACACTATCGAGTCATGTAATTTAATGCCTCAAAATTTGATGTTTAGGACAATATATGTATGAAGATATTCAAGTGAACCAATCCCGAATTAAATCATGCAATTTCAAAATCAAGTTTGAACTTTTGACATCGGTGTTTTAATATTATTTCTGTCTACGTTAAGGTTGGCAAGCGCTCGTGTAGTGAAGGATTAAATAAATGTTCGGTGCATAAATCGATCACGGCTAATTTGTGGATGTCATTTTTTAAAAAATTAAATATAGAACCAAGCGTGATGTCAACAAACACGTAAGAGTCAAAAGGAGTCAAATTATCAAATGGACCTGTAGTATTCATCGGGTTACATTTCGAGCATAGTGGGACCGTGCGGTTTTTTCATAAGCTCGAACGGGGATCTAAATGTGAATTTTGGGATCAAATTAAAGGAAATATGATGTATTGGGATCCAATCTGGTCTATATGTTTTCTGGGCGATATTTGTTGTTACAGGTTATGATCGGGCGAGTGAAATGTCATATTTGACAATTGTCCAGTTTGCACACGCTTGTGCAAATCTAGTTGGATAATGTGACCCAATTTATTCCCATCCCATACACATTGCGGGATCGAAAGCGAGTTTAAGACACAATTAAGCGAGTGAAGAAAATAGCTAGTAATTTATTGATATCGTATGATTTGATAACATTTTTGATTTTAATGTTGATCCTCAATTAGATACAATTACACACAAATCATGCACTGGCCGTCGGCTTTTCCTGATAAGAAGCACGTCCTACCGACTATTCGTATGCAGACCAGTCGAGTAGAGAAAATGATGGCGCTCATCAGCCATTATTTTCGCGTCAGCTGTACGAATTGGGCGAACAACTTTCCTTTCCTGAGTCCCAGCTGTCAGACTCATTTATCAAGAGGAAGTACGGCCTCCAGAGTCGCGGAATGGGTTTTTCCATGGCTTCCCCTTCTCCCTGGCTGGAAAGTCCCCGCAGCGTCAGTTCCTTTACCTACAAAGATGCGCCCTACCATATTCCTGCTTCTCTTTCTGGTAGGTCACAACGGCACTTGGTCGGATGAGAACTATGGCGTCATGGCGTACATCAAAGACGGCATGACGTCATAGTTCTCAACGGCATGACGTCGAGAACTATGACGGCATGACGTAATAGTTCTCGACTTAGTGCCGTCACAACAGTATTTTACCCTTTGCTGCAGTTTGCGGATGTGATCAGCGGAATGTGTTTCACTAACCAAACGTCACCTTCGAACGGACCGCAACGAGTGATCGTCACCCCAGTCCATGCAGTAAAGGACCACAAAGAGTGCATGGAAGAGTGCTGGAACAGTGTTAGCATACATTGTTGTTTTTGACCCTAAACATAGTATTTGAGACCTTTAGATATTAAGCTTATACGGGACCCTTGAAGGTACCGTGTCTTACATATTCGTATAAAAACAGCAGATGCGCTCTGCTAGGAACCGAACAGGCAAACGCGTGCTCTGTAACCGACGTAGATGAAATAATCGGGATCAAAACGACTTGTAAAGGTGGGTTAGTATTAGTTTCCAAAGATGCGTCTAGACAACCGAAAGTATTGCAGCGGAAGCCACCAACAACTGGAGTAACCACAACCCGTCCGGTACGTCCGTATGCCATCATATCCCTAACATTTTCACATTTTCACATTTATATCCCAACATTTTCATATTCAGAAACCGTATCCTGTGTGCCTTATCGATGTGACAAGCAGAAAAGGCGAGATTTTATCTTTTCATTGTATTAATTCAAAACCAAACTTGCTATACTATTGCAGATTTTCAATTGCACAATCGGATTTTTACATAAAATAATACAAAACTATTATAATACAATTCAGGTCAATGTTATTGCGCGGACCCTGGTACTCACATCGTTTACGGTGAAAATGTCAGTCATAATGTATGGTTGATAAATTGATGTTTTTGAAATTGCAGCTCTATTCCGGGCCTCTTCTGTATTGCGGAACTCATGGATACGATATTCGTGCGTATTCGAATGTGTCTTCCAGCATTGCTTTTTCGGAAATCAATGGTTTGAACAGCGTTCACAATAATAGCGAGAATCAGAATTTTTTGCGTTAGAAGTCGATACGCAAGAAAACGATCAAGTGATTAGAATATTTCTCTACAAAATAACCAAACCACATTGAAAAAAAGGTTTTTGTTCTCAAAATGACACGCGACTTATACAAAAAAAGGTAAATTGAGGTCTATGCCAGCCTGCTGCTCCACCATCTCACCCTCACTGCATCTGCGACATGCCTCTAGTCGTGTACGGAGTACGGGATGGTAAGAATTCGTTTGATAACATAATTCCTTTAAGTCGAAAATGTGATTTCCAAGGTGATATACTTTGCGGAAACAAATCGATTAGCCATTGGTTTGATGCGTGCCGTAGCCTATTCAAGACTCCACTTACATGTACCGAAGAAGGATGGACTGACCCGAACGGGTATAAAGTTTATACTATAAACCAGATCATTCTGGAATATCCATAAATATTTTTTTAATTTATCATAGCTGACAATTGTGAGAATAAAAACATGTATAACAATGTGTAACAATTTAAAAATAATCAAACAATATATGATTTCCAAGTCATACGATAGCAACTCCACATGTTGCAGTCCAGTCTAACACTGGAATACTGAGAATGGGTGCTTGTTCTCTGCAACATGTGTTAGAAAATCACTCATCTTGTTACACATTGTTTTCTTTTGTCAAAAAGTATGGGAGAGATTAATTCTTTGTCGTTGTTATCTCTGTCAAAGCTTTTCCCTCAGTCTTCCCGTTCTCAAAATCATCGTCGCTGTCGTCTTCTGACTTTTCATCACTCGACCAGCCCTCTCCAGATTCCTCAGATTCACTAGTCGAATGATCTCCTCCTTCTTCATCTTCCTCTTTTATCTCCGATACACGAATTCGCTGTAATTATGATTTCCTCATTGCTTAGTGCAATTGATTTGTACAAACAATAATTATGAAGAGCAATCATGATAAGAAGAACATGATACATACTTCATCAGCCTACTTCGCGAGCATTGAGAAGTTTCAAGCTTCCAGTTCATAATCAGTCAAGGGTAAATTTCATCAAACAAATGCAAGACATTAATGCAGGAAACGTCTATTCGCGAAACAGTCATAGCGCTCGCGAAACAGTCACATGCGTACTTCTTACATCCGGCTTTACGGGTATTTAAACAGTTTGTATAAGCCATGGAAAATAATTACGGAAAAAAAATTCCATTGAGGACAAACACGATAAAGTTCGTTTACTTACCTTTTGCGCCTTCGCTTTATATATGTGCTTTTTCTTGGGATATTGAGGATCTAAATTCAAGGGAATTCAAGGTATTAAAAAATAGTATTTTCAAATAATATTTGAACATTTTCAAAGGCGAAAGCTAGTAAGAATTGTCTAATTACCATCGTGACGTTTTTCGTGACGCCTTAGTCCTATCCTATTATTTGTGTTAAATTTTTTCCACAAATCTTGCATTCGTATTTACTCTTGAGAGGATCGTTTACATCTGAACAAATGAATACATTGTTTTAAAAATTTGTTTGAAAGCACTCGCCCAAGTGAGTATTCGAATGACTTTTCAGATGATCCTTTGAACGGAATCTCTTTCCACAGTCCTCGCATACAAATGGAAGCCGCTTTTCTTCATCTTCTGAAACATTTACCATTTGAAGAATTGCGTTTTAGCACACACTCCCATAAAAGTAGAAAAACGTGCTGAAACTTCTAGCACAATACATAATCTTTCTCCATACCAGTATGTAGTTTCTTGTGGCGACTGAGCGCTGACGAGTCGTTGAAAAATTTCCCACATTCTGCGCATTGATATTTTTTCTTGCGAGGATCATTAAAATCTAAAGAAAATATTGCATTATGTTTGTTTGTCACAATATCTATCACGACAAGATGGCCGTGTCTTGCCGGAACTATACTAGTGGTCGGCAAACTGTTTATCGATGGAAAGGAAAAGCCAACGGAGAGTAGGATCCTCTCCTTTTATAGTACACATGAATCATGGAATAATATTGCAAGAGATGCTTGTACACGTGTATTGGGAAAAGGGAATCGATTGTAGAGGAAGTCGTGGAATTGGGAATCCACGACACTCCCGAGGGCGAAGAATGGGGTCATGGGTGCTAATTGTGAGTCAAAACGACAATAGATAACACAGCCTAACACTGCCTAGAATCGATTCAATAATGGACAACCTTCGGGACACTTCATAGGGGAATTACTCGGGAGTCTGCCTACTGCCTCGTAGTAATAGTGGTAAGTGGTCAGCTCGTTGCTGCAACCTCTCCGGACCAGCATCCTCGGTTGATGCTACCGTTCGAACCGCTCTCGCAGTGAAGGTTAAGGTGTCTGACGTACAGTCGATGAGGAGCCACTCGCTCTGGCTGCTTTCGTGGTGGGATCGGGAAAGGCATGTGATGTCGTTGCACGAAGTAGATTCGGGTGCGGAAGAATGGGTGGAGGGGGCTTATCTGTCTCCGTCGGTAGGAGACAGACCTCCGGGCGGAAAAGCCGTTGCTGGAGTCGGGTGGAAGGGCAAAAACCGCCTGTGCAGACGAGCTAGAGAGGGTAACTATCGTGCGCGGGATTCACGCAGAATGTTCGGTCGGGGTGGTCGCCATGTCACGGCAAGATGGCCGAATCTTGCCGGAACTATGCTAGTCGTCCGCAAACTATTTATCGATGGAAAGGAAAAGCCAAATGAGAGGAGGATCCTATCCTTTTATCACGTGTCTTCTGAGAGATTGCATGAAATCCAGACACCACCTTTACAAAATGCTCAAAATGCCTTAATCTCAAAGCCACTCTGGTGGTAGATGCCCCTAAGGTCACATAACTTTTTGTGAAGACGGAATTCCGGAAATCTCAAAACTGCCTAAAATGAGGCTCCGGCCATTTTGAAAATTGAAAAATTCGTAATTTCTTTACAAGTTGAGTAAAAAGGTCGTTCAAAAGAGCGAAATGTTCAGCTCGTCGAGACCAACAACTTGCACGTTGATCACTTTTACGAACGAAAAAGACTAATATATGAAAATGCGAAAAATCAAAAAAAAAATAATTATTTTTGACATGAAAATTGAATGCCCTGGAAAATATTGTTCCACATCCTGTTGAGATCTCTACGGATTCTGAATCTACCTTCTTACCTTCTTACCTTCTTACCTTCTTACCCTGATGAACTTATTTTCAGGAAATTTTATGATTGTATATTTGCTTTTTTATCGCCTCAAACATGATGAAACTCAATCGAAAATTTCACTATCTTATATTTAAGTGATTATCGCTCGGGGATATCATTTCTTTCAGTTTTCAATGTCTACTGGCCTATTTTTACAAATTTCCATTGAAAAATCCGAATATTTCAATAATTCACAAAATCATAAAATTTGAGAAATTTGGTAAAAAATGTGATTTTCTGAAGTATTGAAATCTTCGGATTTTTCAATGGAGATTTGTAAAAATAGGTCAGTAGACATTGAAAACTCAAAGAAATGATATCCCCGAGCGATAATCACTTAAATATAAGAACGTGAAATTTTCGATTTTGGTTGAAAACACGAGTTTCTGCATTTTTGAGGCGATAAAAAAAGCAAATATACCATCATTAAATTTCCTAAAAATAAGTTCTTTAGGGTAAGAAGGTACGTAGATTCAGAATCCGCAGAGATCTCAACAGGATGTGGAACATTATTTTCCACGGCATTCAATTTTCAGGCCAAAAATAATTATTTTTTTCGATTTTTCGCATTTTCATATATTAGTCTTTTTCGTTCGTAAAAGTGATCAAAATGAAAGTTGTTGGTCTCGACGAGCTGAACATTTCGCTTTTTTGAACAACCTTTTTACTCAACTTGTATAGAAATTACGAATTTTTCAATTTTCAGAATGGCCGGAGCCGCATTTTAGGCAGTTTTGAGATTTCCGGAATTCCGTCTTCACAAAAAGTTATGTGACCTTAGGGGCATCTACCACCAAAGTGGCTTTGAGATTAAAGCATTTTGAACATTTTGTAAAAGGCCACCTGCGATCTCTCAGAAGACACGTGTTATAGTATACATGATACATGGGATGATGGTGCTTGAGATAGATTGGACACGTTTCAAAGGGAATCGATTGTATATTCGTTGATTGGGAAACCACGACACTCCCGAGGGCGAAGAGGTCGTGAGAGCTACTTGTGAGGAGAAACGACAATAGAGTACACAGTCTAACGTTGCCTAGAATCGAAGCAAGAATTGACAACCTATCGGAACACTTCAAAGGGGAATTACGTGTGAGTTTGCCTCCTGCCTCGTCGTAATAGTGGTAAGTGGCCAGCTCGTTGCTGCAACCACTCCAGACCAGCATTCTCGGTTTATGCTTCCGTTTGAACCGCGCTCGCTGTGAAGGTTTAGGTGTCTGACGTACGGTCGATGATGAACCAATCGTTCTGGCTGCTCTCGTGGTGGGGGATCGGGAAAGGCATGTAGAGATTGTAATGTCGTGGCACGAAGTAGGATCGGGTGCGGAAGAATGGATGGAGGGGGCTTATCTGTCTCAGTCGGTAGGAGACAGACCTCCGGGCGGAAAAGCCGTTGCTCGAAACGGGTGGAAGGGCAAAAACCGCCGTTGCAGACGAACTAGTGGGGCTACTGTCGTGCGCTGGATTCACGCAGAAGGTGCAGTCGGGGTGGTCGCCATGTCACGACAAGATGGCCGTGTCTTGCCGGAACTATACTAATCGTCCGCAAACTATATATCGATGGAAAGGAAAAGCCGCAGGAGAGGAGGGATGGAAGGAAGGTTGTTCGGGGACTGTTTCCATCGGAGGAAGACAGTGAGTGGATGGATGAGTTGGGAACTGTTCGATGGAGTTGGTAGAACGGACGAAGTGGAGGGGGCATTATTGTCTCAAGTGACGAGAGACAACCTCCGGGCGGGAAAAACCGATCGATCGAGCTAGTGTCGGGTGAAGAGGATCGATGGAAAAACCGCCAGGCCTTTGGACGAGAAGGGGGGGGGGGTTTGCCGCGCAGACTAGATTGTAGACTACGAACCCAAGGTGGTCGCCATGTAATAGAATAAAATGTCCAATATCGCTCACCCAAGTGCATGTTGGAGTGTCTTGCCAGGTGACTTGCGTTAAAGAATCGTTTCAAACATTCTTTGCACTCAAATGGAAGCCTCATCTCTTCGTCGTCTACAATTTTTTGAAGTGTACGGCACACAAGTAAATCATATGAAAAACTAACCTAAATGGCTCTTTTTGTGATCATCTAGTGATGACTGCCATGTGAATGAATACCTTGGCGCATAAGTCGCATTTGAATATCTTCTTATTAGGATCGGATATCGCTGAAAGAAATTGCGTGAAAAACAACTTAGCCCATCACTAAGATAAATAAACCAAACTCACATAAATGTGTGTTCTTGTGTAATGTTAGATAGTATGCACTTGATAATCCTTGATTGCATATATTGCAATTATGAGTGAGCCTCTTATCTTTATTTTCTGAATAAAAACTTTATGACACGAAAGAATTGTTTATGCTAACTTTAATAAAACAATCCTAGCTTTTTTCAACATCCATCTAAATTAACAAGTTGCCAAGAAAACAAATTGCCTTCATGAATTCGCTGGTGAGATTTTAGACCATATTTGTCTTTACAAATTTTCCCACAAATTGCACATGGGTATACTATCTTGGGCTCATCGTCGTCAACTGAATTCAAATAGTTTTCTTTATCTTATGGGAACGATTAACTTGCCCTCGTGCGTAGATTTTATGTGCCCCGTTAGATTAGCTTTTTGTGTAAATCGTCGTCCACAATAACCGCATTTGTGCGGATGACGTTCTTAATCATTAGCTAAACCATACTAGCATTGCTATTTTATCAAGCCAAATATTTCAAATGTCGATTACTAAAATGGAAAACTTACCCGAATGGAGTTTCTTGTGAATCGATAATCCATACGCAGAGGCAAACAACTTTTCACATTCCTCACATTTGTGGGATTTTGTCTCTTCTTTCTTTCCTGAGCATAATGTTATATACTTTCTATATAAATTAGCCGCCTTTTCATGCTTACCCAGATGGCTTAACTTGTGCCTTAGAAGACCACCTTTCGTCGACAATTCCTTCCCGCACTCATCGCAAGGAAATATATTTATTTTATGAATTAATTTGTGCTTAGAGAGGTGATATGGTAAAAAGTTCTTTCCACAAACGTCGCAAGGGATTCTCTTCGCTAACCGTTCCTCCTCGGCTGAAAAATGCAATGGTTTTAAAAAATCGCACGAAAACTCACTCATTGCGTAAATTTATGCCTTGACAGCATAACCGACACACGGAATCCTTTCCCACAGTCCCCACATTTGAAAGGGCGTCTTCCATTTTCATCCACTAAAACATATAACATTGTTTCTTTGAATGCATGCATACTTACTCGAATGAAGTCGCATGTGCTCTTGGAGCGTATATTTGTGAAGGTAGGTCTTTTCACAAAATTTACATTCAAAGTGACGAGATGACCCATTTTTCGCACTCAACTTCTCATTTGTCTTTGCAGTGTCCGGGTTATTTTCTCCCCTTTTATTGACCATGTTATCCTGCAATTCATCAATGTGTTGACAATATTCTCTTAATTAAGAAGAATTCCAGAACATTTTGAAGTGGTAAATAGTTCCGCATCTATTAATGTGTTAGGTGTGGATGGGAAATATTAGTCAACACACTCACATTGTCGTCAGCATTCTCCTGATGATAGTCTTTCTCATCCAACCAATCGATTGCGACTTCAAGAGATTCACACAAGCCGGTGAGTAGAATAGCGTGAGGAGACTCCCTGAAAACGGTTTAGTATGCGACCGTTAGGAAATATAAATCTTACTTTTCATGCTCATTCGGAAGCTGGCGATTGCTCAATAGATCAGTCCGTATATACATTTGCATGATCATTCTCGATAATCTACTCTAAATAGTTCGAAAAATAACCTGTGATTGACTTTCATCGATTACAGACTGCAAAATGCGTATAGTCTTCTCGACCAAAGCAGTGATATCACTCTGCATATTGCTGCGAAAATAGGATTAAAACAAAATATATATTCTACCAATATATTGATGATAAATCCAGTGTAATCAAGCTATTTAAAAACATCTGTTGAATGGAGATTGGCATGTGGGTGAGGGAACAACGCAGATGAAGAGAGAGAACGGCAACAAGCGCGCGTCTTTTTTTGCAAATGTCATATTTGCGCGGAATGAGTCATGGGAGCGTCCCATACTGTGTCATGGCGTGATTTTGTGGCGATCCAATGAATCACTCACATTCTTATCAGTCGTTTTTTCCAAACCATCTAAAGACACTGGTCATAAATGACAACTCAGTGTCATTAATGACCAGTGTTGAGGGAAATGCGACAAAAGAAAAGGAACTTTATCGATACATGTATGTGGACGTTTCAGCATGATAATTTAAAGATAATCGCTTCACATGGAAAAATTAGATAAATAGAATGCTAAAATTAAATTTTCGTAAATGGACAAGACAATTATTGAATGCAGTACATACAATTCTAAGACTAATCGTCGACCGATTCTTCGTCCGTAGACCAAGCCCCTCTAGAATGCTCAGATTCGCTCTTTGAACTTTTCTGATCTACCACGTCCTTTTCCTTTATCCTCTTCGTTTGTTTAGACGTACGAGAATGCTGCAAACGTAAGCACATTGATAATTTAACACAGATATCATGAGTCAGTGGATGGAAAAACCAACCTCCGGGAACAATTTCCAACTTTTATTTTTTGTTCGAATTCATATTATGGTTGTAGCATATACTAGAGCCAACTTCTTGAAATTTCTAGGTCACAGGCCCCAGAACCGTCATTTAGGAATTTTCCGGTTTTATAAGCCGGAAACAAAGTGAATTTTATTGCAGATTTTGGAAGCTTAACTCGATACTTGTATAGGAAAAATGAGTAGTCGGCACTTTTAGGGTGGCTCCTTTCCGCAGTATGGCTTCGAAGGTGGAACACATGAGATGTCAAATTTTGAAAATTTCTTGCAGATTAATCATTGCAATCGATGAGTTCAACCAATTTATAACATTTCTTGATCAAAGAAGTTATATCATGTTGAAAGAACACAAAATTTCAGCACTACCAAAAAATCGATTTTCAAGGCTTCATTATGGCCAATTTCGAGCTCTTCCAGCTCACAATTTAGCCTTCCCTGAAAATGATCACTAATAGTTCTCAATACACGTCACCATCATGAACATATTCTGCAAACTATTGGCTCTCCAACGTGTTCCTGGCCCGTGATTTCAATTCTCGAACTTGACGGATCGCGTTGTTATAAATTGCAAATAATTATTGGGGTGTCCGGAAAGTTCGTATAATGCTTCGGAAAAAAGTCAGCTCGCGATCAAATGCAGTGATTGCGCAATATGTTTGTCAACAATGTATTGCATCATTCTGACGTTGAGTAGTGAGAGCATTTAATCAGTCTCCTAGTTGCCATAAGTGATTCCCCATGACCTCTCCCCCGAACAGCTGAAAAATCGTGTTCAAGTCTGTCGTGAATTACTCCATCGTAGATCCAATCTTCGATGGGTCAATTCCATCATCGCTACAGATGAGAAGTGGATCACGTACGATAACCCTGTGAGGAGACTGCAATGGGTGGATGCAGATGAGAACAATGCCGACCTCTTCTCTGAACAACTGGAAGATGTCGCGATCAGAGTCCCTCCCAGACTCCTGAACCAGGGCAAAATTCTTCTTCTGATTGACAATGCTCGCCCACATCGAGCGAAGATGACCCAGAAGAAAATGGACGAGCTGAAGATCGAGAGGATTCCCCATCCGCCGTATTCCCCGGATCTCTCCCCATGCGACTACCACTGCTTCCGCTCTCTCTGACTTCTGCAAAGGAAAGAAGTTCAAGAATCGAGATGAAGTTGTGAGGGCTTTCGTGAACTGGGCGGTCTCGAAGAAACCCGCATTCTGGAAGAGAGGAATCGAGACCCTGCCCAATCGCTGGAGGGAGGTAGTGAGAAAGAAGGGGGCATACATTGGTCACTGAGAATTGTAAAGCATTGAATAAAAAATAAAAACAAAAAATTATACGAACTTTCCGGACACCCCAATATTTGTTGACGAAATGGTAATGAATCTCGGCTCTTTTCGATCACTAAAAAAACATTTTGAGATTAAGAGATGAACAATCATAAAATTGCGGCCCTTTTCAAGGGCGTTCAAAAATTCAAAATTTCAATGTTCACACATTTCATTTATTTACAAATGATCTCCATGTTGGCATTATCAGTGTTTTCTATCTCAGATGCACAACAATGATCGAAAAGAGCCGAAATTCATTACCATTTAGTCAAAAAAAAATTATTTTGAATTTATAACAACGCGATCCGTCAAGTTCGAGAATTGAAATCACGGGCCAGGAACACGTTGGAGAGCCAATAGTTGCAGAATATGTTCATGATGGTGACATGTATTGAGAACTACTGATGGTCGTTTTCAGGGAAGGCTAAATCCTGAGCTTGAGGAGCTCGAAGTTGGCCCTAATGAAGCCTTGAAAATCGAATTTTTGGAAGTGCTGAAATTTCGCGTTCTTTCAACATGATCTAACTTCTTTGATCGATAAATGTTATAAATTGGTTGAACTGATCGATTGCATTGATTAATCTGCGAGATGAGAAATTTTCAAAATTTGACATCTCATGTGTTCGACCTTCGGAGCCATACTGGGGAAAGGGGCCACCCTAAAAGTGCAGACTACTCATTTTTCCTATACAAGTATTGAGTTAAACTTCCATAATCTGCAATAAAATTCACTTTGTTTCGGCTCCCCGAGATGGAATGATTTTATTTGTACACGGAATTTCAGATTTTCGTTCATATTTTCGGAACTTGGCGTCCTACTGTTTAACTTCCAACATGAAAGTTGTTCATCTGATTTTTCCGCATATTTTGAGCACAAATCGCATCTCTAGCACATCTGGGAGCTGATATACGGTAGAGCCGGTTATAAAACCGGAAAATTCCTAAATGACGGTTATGGGACCTGTGACCTAGAAATTTCAAGAAGTTGGCTCTAGTATATGCTACAACCATAATATGAATTCGAACAAAAAATAAAAGTTGGAAATTGTTCCCGGAGGTTGGTTTTTCCATCCACTGACTCATGATATATGTGTTAAATTATCAATGTGCTTACGTTTGCAGCATTCTCGTACGTCTAAACAAACGAAGAGGATAAAGGAAAAGGACGTGGTAGATCAGAAAAGTTCAAAGAGCGAAAGTTCTGAGCATTCTAGAGGGGCTTGGTCTACGGACGAAGAATCGGTCGACGATTAGTCTTAGAATTATATGTACTGCATTCAATAATTTGGCTCTAGTATAAGCTGGAAATTGTTCCCACATACCTCCACTGACTGGTGATACCCGTGTTAAAATGTTCTTCTTACCTTTTCCAGAGTTGATCTATTATTTTCATCCAACGCCGTTTTTGAAGTAATGATTTTCCTCTTCGTCTGTTCTAAATTGTAAGCAAATCATAAAACACGGTATTGGACATTACCAATAAGAATACATATTTTGCAATCCATAAGCCCCTATATCTAGCATATTGACTTTAGAACTGCATTTACATATTTTTCGAGTAATGTTAACAAATCAATGTACGCACTAGTGTACGTTACATTTTGATTTTTTTCGGAGCTTTAACTTACTTCCATGCGTGAGCCTGTGACGGCGAAGTAAATGATATGCACTGAAGATTTCCGTACATAACGTACATTTATGTTTCTTCTTGTGGGCGTCATTTGGATCGGTAATGTATTCGTAAATAATCTCTTCTTCATTCTGTTTACTGACCCAAATGGACGTTCTCGTGAGTTATGAGCTCTCCTATCTGGCCAAATCTCTTGCCACATTGAATGCATTGATGCGGCCGTTTCACTTGATCGTCATCTGCAAATAAGTTACTATATCAAATGTATTAGGTTGAGCAATAAGTTTTGCCCGATTTCGACCATGAATTTTGAAATCTCCTAAAAGGCTTCGCTTCAAACGTCACGACCTAACTTTATAGCATTTATTTGGGTAATACTTGTTCATTATATTCACATCTTCGAATCACATCCCGCGTGCAGGGAATGCGAGAAAACCCGATTTCCCCGAATGTGAAATATTCACGATGCACACTTATTTGTTTGTCACGCTCATATTCTAAAAGAAAACATTGTTGTATAATCTCATATAGTGGAGTGGCAAGCCCGTTGGATGTACTTTCTAAAACTATATTGTATCTAGTTGTTGCTTCAATGTATTTACAGATCATTGAAATCGATTATTCGCGAATTATCATTGATCAAAGGATTGTTGATCTTGATTCGAGAATCAAACATGCTTGCTTCATCTTAAGTGCTTTTACATCTACTACCATGGGGCTTTATAACATAAAGTAATAATGGAGCATCGCCTTTTCCGCTTCTAGAAAATTGATATTTTCTGAAATTTTGAATCATCACAGCCAAAATATTGGAATTCGGTGTACATAGTTCGAGTCGATCTCCTCAAAAGGAAGCTATCCCCTGACTAGGCCAAGCCAATAAGTGATAGAGTAAGAGTTGCTTGTTCAGTTAATAATATAAAGTCTGAGCTTTCTTGTATGCTGGAAACATGACATTTACGGAAACATCAATTTCGACACTTTAATATCAGTATCTGAGTATGGAATATTGCATTTTTTAATAGAATCATTTTATGTGCACTTGAAAATAAATGTGAGCTTACCATGGGAGGTACTTAAAGTTTAAATGTATTTGAAATAGATAGACTTACGGCTACGGCTATGCGGTGTAAGGAACAGATTCTGACCAAGCCCTTTTTTTACGAAAGATCAAAAATGACCTGAGTTTCTGTAACGCGTTTTGTGGTAATCGCTATTTAGATATTTCTTGATTATGCTTGCTCATCACACTTTCCAAATATACCTTGATATTTGCATTATCACGGATATCCGTAGAGTGCTGACCCCGAAAATGTGTAGTTCAGATATCAAGAGCAGTAACTTTAACTTTGAAATGCGACCATGATATAAAATGGTTTGGTTTATCACGCGTCTTCTGAGAGATTGCACGAAACTGAGACCTCCCATATACAAACTGTTCAGAGTGCTTCAATCTCATCCCCACTTTGGTGGTGGATGCATCTACTGGCCAGAAATTAAAAATTAACTTTGTGGAGCCGGGTTTTGAAAACTACCTAAAAGCCGGCTCTGGAAATTTTTAAAATTCAAAAGGTCATAATAACCTTCAAAATTGAGTAGGAATCTCAGTAAAAAAATTAAAATGATCCTGACAAGAAGGAAAACAACTGTACTGTTGAGAAGATAGCCGAGGGACTCATTTTAAATGCACTTTTTCTCAAAAAATCATTTTTTCGATTCGAAAATTTTTCGGGTAGTGTAGAACTCGAATTTCAAATTCAGTCTTATAATAATTCGCTGAGAATAGTTAGGGAGCGTCACTCTCAAGTGATATGGAGAGCATTCGAGTAAATTTTACTTTCTTGAAAAAATGAACAAAATTGGATGAAAAAATGAGGAAAAACTTTTTTTCAAAATGAAAGTCAAATGATTCAATACATTCAGTTGACATCAATAACGTATCAGAAGTAATCTAAAAACAATGGGAGGTAAAAATTTCGCAATTTGCTTTCATGTGTGTGGTGGAAAATGCGAGGTTCAACATGTTTGTCTCGAAAAAAAGGGGAATATGTACGCGAAAATCTGCGATTTTAAAAGTGTTTCCGGAGTAAAAAAGTACGCAGAATTCGAATCCGTAGAGATCTCATTAAAGTTAAGAGGAAAATTTTTCAGAAACTGAAATTTTCGACAATTTTCGAATCGAAAAAATAATTTTTTGAGAAAAAGTGCATTTCAAATGCGTCCCTCGGCGATCTTCTCAACAGTAAAGTTGTTCTCCTCGTTTTCAGGATCATTTTCTTTTTTTACTGAGATTCGTACTCAATTTTGAAGGTTATTATGACCTTTTGAACTTTCAAAATTTCCGGAGCCGTCATTTAGGTAGTTTTCAAATCCCGGCTGCACAAAGCTAATTTTTGATTTCTTGACAGTAGATGCATCCACCACCAAAGTGGGGATGAGATTGAAGCACTTTGAACAGTTTGTATATGGCCACCTGCGATATCTCAGAAGACGCGTGTTATACTAATGTTTGATAGAAAGAGTATCCAATCACTCAACGAATATAGGAAACATTAAGAAGATATCTTGAGAATAAAAGACGGCGTATGCTTAAAACGAAAATTGGAAATCGGGCAAAACTTATTGCTCAACCTGATATTATATATGACGCTGTACGCGATAGGTTCAATAACGTCCGCACAGCTAAAAAATGAAATTGCTGTAAACTCGGCTCTAGGGGTTATTTTCGATTCTGAACAAACTGGCGTTTTCGGTTTTTCGAAATTTGACCTCTGGGTACCAGTATGGTACCGGGTCCGGTTCACCAAAAATCGGGTTTTTAGCCATATCTCTGGTGAAAGTGAAGCTAGCATCTTGAAATTCGGATCCGTTATGCCGAATTTCACGCTGATCACGCCTATTGTATTCATTTGTTATGAATTTTAAATTGTGGCCTGCGAAATCAATATTTTGAATGAAAAATGTGTGGAGGTGGAGACCATGTTCATTAGATTCGCCATGCAATTCTGATCATTTTATCTGTTGGGTGTGAAGCAATTAAACTGTTCCGAAAGATTTTGCTAGCGTTTTTCCGAGCACAATCGCGCTGAACTGCTTGCACTGCGCAAGCACGCATGCTCTGTGAAACCACGTGTGTTCTAGACCCAGGAACCTGAAGCCATGGGTTCGACTCCGCATCAATGCAACCTCTTTTGTCATATTTTTCGCCACATTATTGCCCTTATTTAACACTAATTTCATCGATTATTGTGCTATAAGAGAGACTCTCTGAGAGGATTCACCATAGGCCGTACAACGAAAAATAAAGTTCTGATTTTAAGATCTCCCTAAGGGTAACTGTTCACGTAGAGTTCGAAAATCTACCTTAGAAAGCCGTATCTCTGACCCCTCATTTCCTGTGGCACGCCTCAATGGCGAGGTCAGTTTTTGTAAATCGTGAACGGCTACTCCAAACCTCCTACATGTATAGTGATTCTAATAGAGCTCGATGAGATGAGCATTTTTACTGTTGGAAGTGAAAAGCTAGCTCATCTGTGAAAAAAAATTATGGCAAAAATTATGAAAAAAATTATGAACAAATTGACGCCCTGAAAAATTTTGCGGTAAAAGGTACAAAATAAACTTTTTCATTCGATTCCTCGTTCAAAATTACCCCTAGGTGCAAAATTTCGTTTTGATCGGCATGGACATATGCACTGATTTTAATCTCCGAACAGTGAAGAAGTCTTGATTTTAGCATCTTCGGAGCGACGAAATTTTCTGAAATGCTGTAATTGGCCCTCAGAATGATTTATAATTTCCAAATAACTTCTGTTGTGAATATTAAAATGCCATTGAGCGCATCAAAACTTATAATTTTGTCACTACGATCATGCAAAATGACCAACAGGTCAAAATTTTAAAAATGGAAAAACTGCTTTAATTTATGCTTGTATCACCTCGTAACGTTGTAAAACACTCGCAAACAATGAAATACAGTTGTGAGGTGCCAGGTTAATGGTGTTTATGGTCAAATTTAAAAAAATCGGGTTTATGGTCAAATTAAAAAAAAAATTTTTTCATTTTGCATTGATGATGACTTTTCGAAACATCCCAAATATTACTCTCCTATTTTTTTTTGCTAAATTTATGTTGTCCTTTTAAAAATATAATTTCAGATATTTCATGGATGTTGCATGTAAGCTCACATCCGACAACTACGCATTAGAGATCTGGTTCGAAGACCTAACTGATCATTTTTACGCAGGCCACTATTGAGAACGACTCTCCCAAAGGTCAGTATAGCACACACAATTGGTTTAAGAGACCATCCACGAGAGAACGGCAAAAGTCACGGATGGTCGAAATTCAAATAATTCTCAAACTTTTTTCCTGGAGTGGTACTCCCAAATGCTTATTGCCAGGGTACATGAGAATTTTCAGATATCGATTTTGAAAAAGTTACTGTAACATATCGATTTTGGGGTTGAAAAATGAGATTTCTCCAAAATAATTTTTTTATAGTTTTCCTGGCGTCCTTTCACTCGCAGAAAACGAATTTCAATGTTAGAACTCGAGAAAATGCGATAGAAAAATGCTAGGTCCGAAAAACTGCTCAAAAAGTGACAAAACCCGAGATAACTAATTAATTTATGAACCGTCTTAAGCCATACTTATATTTCGAAGACTTCAACATGTACCCAGTATACGATATTTTTTACAGAATTTTAAAAATGCAGCCCGTTAGGTTTTCACGAGCTCAAAATCGGCTCCCAAGAACAGACGCAAACCAGGATATCAGGTCAATATAGAGATAGACGCCTGATCTTATGCTAGAAATGTAGAGAACGATGAGCTGAACATTTCATGTGTTGAAAGTGAGTCTCTATCTTTTCGTTGAAGCGTGCTACAGCGCCTAGAAATTGGCTAGAAACGGACAAGTCCCCGAGAGCGCGCGCTCTAACCGTCTGCCGCTCTCGCCTGACCTCCCTCTCCTTCCCCTCCATTTACCGCTCCCTCAGGGTGCCTCTTTCGCCGTTTTCTGTCAACTTCTAGGCGCTGTAGCACGCTTCAACGAAAAGATAGAGACTCACTTTCAACAGATGAAATGTTCAGCTCATCGTGCTCTACATTTCTAGCATAAGGTCAGGCGTCTATATCTATATTGACCTGATGTCCTGGTTTGCGTCTGTTCTTGGGAGCCGATTTTGAGCTCGTGAAAACCTAACGGGCTGCATTTTTAAAATTCTGTAAAAAATATCGTATACTGGGTACATGTTGAAGTTTTCAAAATATAAGTATGGCTTAAGACGGTTCATAAATTAATTAGTTATCTCGGGTTTTGTCACTTTTTGAGCAGTTTTTCGGACCTAGCATTTTTCTATCGCATTTTCTCGAGTTCTAACATTGAAATTCGTTTTCTGCGAGTGAAAATATTCAATATTCAATATTCAATATTTTATTCAAGCCTCAGGTCAATAGCCTGTTGAAAGGAACGGCCATTCCATTGGATGGGATCTCTTCTGCACTTATTAGCCCATGTTACTCCAAATAGTTTGGCAAATTCGTCCCGCCATCTGATTTTTGGGCGTCCAGGAGCTCGCAATCTATCCCACGGTGTCCAATTGAGAATTCTTGTAGTCCATCTATTGTCGTCCAGCGTAGCTAGTCTCTTCGCCCAATTCCATTTTCTCCGCATCGCTCGTACTCGAATGTCCTCTAAGGGCACCTTCCTACTGAGCCAATCGTTGGTCTTCCGATCAAATCTAGTCACGCTGGCCATTTTCCTCATCATAGATCTCTGTGCTACAATCAGTCTTTTCCGCTCAGACTTCGTAGTGCTCCAAACTTCACTTCCATAAAGAAAACTCGGCTCGATGCACATTCTGAATACTTTTGTCTTGAGCGCCATTGCCACACTTCGACTAGTCATGAATTCTTGAAACTTGTTAAATGATCTCCATGCTGCACCTATCCTCCTATTCAATTCCAGCTTCAAGTCCTGATCGAATGATAAACGAACACCCAGGTAGATGAATTGATTAACATATTCTAGCGTTTTGCCATCTATTCGTTGAGGAGTTGGTACTGTATTGCACATCATAACTGTCTTTTTCTGATTGATTTCCAATCCTGCATACTTGCTTTCAGTGCATAATTGACTTAGCATGGTTCCAATCTCCTTTGAGCAATGTGAAATTAAGACAATGTCATCCGCGTATCGTAAATGATTCAGTTTCTCTCCATCCACTTCAATTCCACATCCTTCCCAATTCAGCTTACGGAAAATCTCTTCAACGACTGCATTGAAAAGGTGTGGTGAGATTGGATCCCCTTGTTTGACTCCTCTTTCAATCTCGATAGGAATTTTGTCTTGTCCAATTCGCACTGATACTTGGCTTGCATTGTATATGAATCGCAGGGTATTGATTATTTTGGGATGAATACCGTGATTTGAAATAGCTTCCCACACTTTGTCAAATTCGACGCTATCAAACGCTTTTTTGTAGTCAATAAACACAAGATATACGGGGAAACGACATTCCTCTGATTTTTGGAGTAATTCTGTTAGAGTGAAAATATGGTCCGTAGTAGAGAAATTCCTTCGAAATCCCGCTTGCTCTCTGGTCTGATTGTCGGAAAGTTGATTCACAATTCGTGAGTCGATTACTGAAGTGAATAACTTGTAGATTATGTTCAACAACGAAATCGGGCGATAGTTCGAAATGTCCATGTGATGCAATTCGGAGTGTCAAACGTGTTTCTAGGGAACGTTATATGACGGCGGTCGCGTAAGAATCGAACAACGACCTGAAGGACCTGGCACAGCGATTTTTCAAAAAAAAATGTGGAAAGGGGTTCTCGAGGGTGCTGATCATCGTGGTCAACTTCATTTTGCACCAACTCGACCGGTTGAGCCAGGCTGCATGTAGGCTGCATGTACATTTCTGCTCATATCTCCGAAACCGATTGTGCTATCACCTTCAAATTTGTATAGAGGAACTATAAGCTACTTGTAAGCCCGTCGAAGCAAAATTTACATATTTTTAAATATGCTAATTTTATGAAATTTTGGATCTCGAATATAAGGCAAAAACTAACAACGAGAATTGTATGAGACGATGCGCCTTGTTCAGAGGATCATTTTTCGTATGCAGAGTATGGGGTTTAATTTCGTCGTTTTTCTGCTACGAATTATTGTTTGTCCCATTTATTACCTCTGCGCCGCACTCTTTGCGCGAAGAGCGAGGAAGGAGATTGAGTTTCACTCTCACTCCATTTCAATTATTGCCCGGCTAGTGAGGAATTAAAATGTGATTGAAAGTGAGAGTGAAACTCATTCTCATTCCTCGCTCTTCGCGCAAAGAGCGCGAGGTGATAAATGAGGTGACACATAGGTGATAAATGGGACCAACAATAATTAGTAGCTGAAAAACGACGACATCAAACCCCATACTATGCATATGAAAAATGATCCCTTGAACAAGGAGCATCTTCTCATACAATTCTCGTCGTTAGTTTTTGCCTTATATTCGAGATCCAAAATTTCATAAAATTAGCTTATTTAAAAATAAGTAAATTTTGCTTCGACGGGCTCACAGGTACCTCTGCAACATAAAAAATGGAGCGCCGCGAAAAAATATAGAGGCGGTTCTCTCAGAACCGTTATGTATATCGCAAGAATTTATGAATACTTATGTACATTGTGTATATAAAATTGTATATAGATGTACGAATAATATTAATGAATACTTATGTACTTATGAATGTGAACAAAATTATGAACATATTAAGTTGGCAAATATCCGGAACTCAATCGGCAATACTCTTTCGATCTGTGTCCGACGAGATTTACTAGTACACAATCACTGAGGAGACACATGATAACACTGCATTCAAGTAAGTAAATCATTGAAACTATATAGCTTTATGAAACCCAATCTCTTGTAAACAAATAGTTAGCGAAAATGGTCACCCCACAATTTCTTTAATTGGTGTTGAGAACGATTTGATGACCTGATCATAATATCCCTTCAAGTAATCATTAAATTAAAAAAAAACAAATTTAAAAAATTGTTGGAAAAGAGTAAACAAATGCGCTTCTATAATCATATATTATTTAAAACCGGAACAAACTCTTCTCGAACGGCCTTACCCATGTGAAATATATCAGGCGAGATTTGTTTGTACATACAATCTGAGAAGACACATGCGAAGACTGCATTCAAGTAAGTGTATCAAAACAGTATATTTTTGATTGCTCATTTTATTTCAAATGACAATACTTATAAATTAGTAGCACATACAATTTTACAATATATTTATTTAACATTTAATTGTAGCAATACAATAGCTATGATATTTATTTCATTTGTTTCCCAAACATGGAATATCCGCCCCTAATTATTTTGATATTCAGAATCTGATATTAACATTTCTACGACTCTCGTGTATGAGGAGAAGGGGACTAATTCCGATCCTGCAAAAGTTAATCTTTAAGTTCCTTTCTTTCCGCTACCACTACCATTGTATAAACAACCCAAGATAACATCTCAGCGATATCATTTCAGCGATTCACTCGAATTGCTAAGAAGCCCTATGAAGGAAACGAAGATGAGAAAAACTCGGATGAATCTACGGATGAAGGAACAGGGTCAACAGATGACGAGTAGAATGAGGATCACAATGTTTTCGAAATAAGGAAAACCCATCGACAAGCAGAAATGCATTACCCATAAGTTGCAATGGCATGAATTGTAAAGTGTTTTCATAGTCTCTGCGATAAAATTGGTATTCGGAATCGTACCGATTAGTCCTTGCGAGCGAGAAGAATCAGGATGCTGCAACATGGAATTAGGCATCATAATTTGGTTAAAGAACCAATCATAGTTATCGCAAGCACTTTCTGGTTCATTTTAGTGAAAATTTGAAACGCAGTGAGTACACGCTTATCGATTCGTCAATAACAGAACGAAAGGAGGGCCTGTCAGCATACAGTCGCGCCGGAAAGTCACCGTACACTTTTTGAATTTGCTGTATCTTTTTGCCCAGGAAATGTATCATTCTGGCACTCAGGTATGATGTACCAAATACATCGGAGATTATGATCATGGTATTATGGAATGACGTCATCGCCTAGTTATTGCGTAGTGATGACGCAATCAATCCGCACTTTTTCAAAACGGCATTATTTTTACATAGATTTTTTCCTGTTCGCCATACTTTCTATGATTGGAGATATGCCCCGCGGCCTACCCAGAATAATTTTTTGAAGGTGCTGCTTGGTCGCACATTTGCTGCAGCGAAGCTGCAAAAACAGGATCTGAATTTCAGAACTCGGCTTCTAGAGTAGCTAGAGACCCCTTCAAAGCATCAAAATGATCGATATCCAAACGCTCTAAAACGTTGGAATTTAGTTCTTCAATACATTTTGAACATTACCAGATAAAAATCAGATTTTTACTAAACTTTTCCGTAAAGTTATGGATGTCCAAAAAATGGTCATGCAAAAAAGGGATTTTTTCATGCCCTGAGGGCAAATTATAAGAAACAGTGTTCATATTTTCAGGATCATGTGTACTCATAATGTCGATCATGTTGATGCTTTGAACGGGTCTCTAGCTACTCTAGAAGCCGAGTTCCGAATTTCAGATCATGTTTTTGCAGCTTCGCTGCAGCAAATGTGCGACCGAGCAGCACCTTCAAAAAATTTTTCTGGGTAGGCCTCGGGCATATCTCTAATCATAGAAAGTATGGCGAACAGGAAAAAATCTATGTAAGAATAATGCCGTATTGAAAAAGTGCGCATTTATTGCGTCATCGCCTAGTTATCACTACGCAATAACTAGGCGATGACGCCATTCCATAATATCATGATCATAATCTCCGATGGATTTGGTACATCATACCTGAGTGCCAGAATGATGCATTTCCTGGGCAAAAAGATACAGTAAATTCAAAAAGTGTACGGTGACTTTCCGGCGCGACTGTACATTGCAATCGATGAATTGTAAAGTATTTGGTGTTCGCTGAAGTTTCATTGGATGCAAAGGTTTAATTGTTTTAAGCAATTGTTTTGTTTCAATATCCATTCCATGACCGGGTTTTTCAAGTTTCGAGCATTATTTTGATTGCAGAGTTTTCTTGTCTAGATTATCCGTTCTTCATGCTCCTCAAACATCCGCCCTTCTTCTTACTCTTTCGTGTTCCATCTCTGCTACTAATATTTGGGTGATATTGAGATGCATGCATGATATATAATAGAAGCTGACAACCGAATTTTCAATCTGCCGTTGCATTCTCATAAATTCCATTCTCATAATCTTTAGCTCACTCACGAGCCACTATCATTGCTTCTTTAACCAAATTATGATGCCTAATTACAGTTTAAGTATGTCTTCGCACTTCTACCGTTAGAAATACGTTTCTATCTTGGTTTGTCATATTTGAGCTCTTTTTACCGAAAAGTATGATACATCAATACCGGAAAGCTGAGAAGGTGGACAAATTTGACCCAAGCCGCGTCCAGTTATTAGGTTGAGTCATAAGTTTTTTTCCAATTTTGGAGGTGCAATTCAAAGTCACCTAAAAAGCGCTCTTAAAATCCTATCAGTACAGATCCGTAGGATAATGTAGGGGTATAGTTCACACTTATAATCATATGTTCGAATTGTGCCGTGCGTTTAAATCATTGAAGTAATCGGTCGTTATTCACGATCGATTTTTTTACGAAAATTTTGAAAGAGTTGGGCTCGCTGTTTCTTTGCAGGGAAAATAGGCTGGACATCTTCACATACATTATTGAGAAGCCCCTTGAATGCTCTTTCAAAAAAGTGGTTGAAAGCGGTGCTAGCTTACTCAATCCCAGGATTAGAGAATTGCAAATGAGCCATGTAGAAAAGAAATCACACTTGAGTTGGCAACTTTCTTACCTTTTATGTTATAGTGACTGGCTTTTGTATAGGAGCGCTTCAATCTTACTTTATGGGGTAACTTTACCATTCGTGAAATTTGGGACCTCGAGTCATCCCCTTTTCAAAAATTATATTTATTGAAAAATCCGGATATTGACCTCGCCGATCAAAATTTTGACTTTTAGTGGTTATTTTTGGAGTACCATTTCTGAATTCGCAGGAATCCCATGACTATGCGAAGCTAACGAGGGATAGTATGAGGGTAGCTGATGCTGATGAACACACAAATGTGGGACCTCCATCTATCATCTAATCAAGAAGCTTTGAAATACACTGATTTCGATGTGTAAATTTCATCATATAAGTGTTGATGACTGCAGCTTGTGATTGTAATGATGACAGCCCACCATAAAGCAAATCTAAGCCTCTCATGTAGGAAGCTTTACGATGAGATAGGTTTGATTTCGATAGACCAGTGTGTGCGGATGCGCAGTAAACGAAACACATTTTGGTCATGGCGAACTGAACACGACTCTGAAATTTGCACCTTATTTGAACAGGTCTTCTGTGCCAAATCCGAATCACATGTATTATTGTGATGTACGTTCATCACACTTCACGATAGTGTTTATTATTTTGCCCAATCACGACTCACTGGAAAGATCTAATCTGAGAAAGTCGCAGCTACATTCGTAGCTGCGGATAATTTGACTTCAAACTATGAACACTAGGCCCTCTCAAGAGGCCTGGACTAAAGTGCGCTAAAGAGAGCATCCATGCACTAATAATATGTAAATATCAAAATGATAATCAATTAGAACCAAAGACCAGAATATGCGAAACATTTAAAAGTAAATTTGGAAAAAACTTATGACTCAACCTAATACACAAACCTCTATTAATGCCCTCTGGGTTCGCTCGAACAACTATACTAGTGAGGCTGGAGGGGTCATCAGCGTGCCGTTTATTACCCATTTCCGGCGTCACACTTAATAATATTCATTTCACTGTTAATTAGTAGTCAATCTCTCGAACCCTCTCGAACCTTGACCATTTTCGTTCTCAAAAAGGGTTTTCGGTTTCATATATGTCGTATTATTATAGTTTGTGATTTCCAATTATTTCCAGAAATATGAAGGATAACAACATCGAAAAGGTTGCTAAAAAAGCTCCCGATCTCCTCCAGAATATGATTGAAACTTCCGCTCATCCTGAGGTTTGATAATATCATATTAAAATAATATGATGATTTCATATTTCAGAAATTAATTCTGCCTCATTCGAACGAGAGTGTATTGTCCATGAATGTGGTGGGCAACAAGTACGCCATTCGCTTTTTTTAAACCTGAATAACTTTTTTTTGCAGGAAATTTCCACTTCACGATCTCCTCTACGGTATATCTGAATCTGTCAAAACAACGACTGAATGGCTGAGTGATCGGGAGGTGCGAAGGAATATCGAACTTGTTTTGAAGAAGGTTCGTAAGCATTTCATCTCTTAGCTTCGTAAAATGCAAAGTAAAACAAATAATGAAGCACGACTTTGATATTAGGAGCAAACGTGGACGGATGGAGGCTCGGATAGTGAACAGTGCGCTCGTCTCCCCAATGGCAATGGAGATGCGGAGGAAGAAGAAGAGGATGCAGAAATGGTACATGCTTTGGCAACAATATCAACAACACATATAAACAAACAAAAACAACAACAAAAAATAGTGCTATGGAATTGGTTAACAGTACATTTATGTAATGGCTGTGCTCTGGAAAATGCGTCAATATTTATATGAATAAATATTATTCATCGGAAAGTGCGGGACACATTTAATTCCGATTGCTAAGTCCATATAACGCCATAATTGACATATAATAATTTAAGGACTCACAAACGATGCGCACAATTGAAAATGATTCAATGGACAATTCGGATCCAAGCGAATACAACGAATCGTCTGAAGACGGTCAAAAAACTAGAAAGAGAGGAAGCAAACGTAAATCACTACAATGTACAGTCTGCGGCAAGATTTAACACAGAACGGCGTTGATAAATCATGCGAGAAGCCACTTGGGTATGCAATTCAGCAATATATGTATCAATTAAAATATAATGCAAAATATATTAAGATAATTAATCAGATCGGAAGCCATTCAAATGTGATATATGCAACAAAAGATTTAGTTTTCCATCAAATTTCGATCGTCATTTGCGAACCCATATGGGTAACTTTTCAATTTGATACAATTAAGTCTTTCGGGAGAAGACAAAAAAATATTGTCCGAATTTGTGCTGATGCAAATGTTTACGATCACTCTTAGCTAACGAGGAAGATAGACTTCCATACAAATGTGGCAAGCGATTCTGTAGCGCTTCTTATCTTGAAGACCACAAGGTTATCCACAAATGTAAGTTATTTGATTATGACTTTTTTCCAAAATTACTAAATCAATACAGTTTGCAATTCGGTAATATTGTATTCATTCTAAACACTCCCTAAACCGGCAGAGCGAGGAGACAGTGCGGGAAATGACGATCATCGGCTATCATTACGAAAACAAATAATCAAATATACTAACTTATAGCTGCTGATGATCCCCAGAAGAAGAAATACACATGCAAAATATGCGACAAAACATTCTCGTGGAAGCATTCCCTAAGGATTCATATCCAACGTCATGCGGGTGCATTTTTGCATTCGCAGTCTCCATGAATACAATTTTATTTGCAGAAGGATATGCAAATAAATCAATGTGGGAATCGTTTCTCGTCTCAAGGAAATCTGAAACAGCACTTGAACACCCACATTGGTCAGTTTAGATTAGATTGAGTAGAGTTGAAAAAAGTATAATGCAGTCTTCAAAATATGTGCATATATCTCATATGCATGCCTTAAATTTTCGACAATGCTTGCGTCGAAGCTGGAAAATGAAATCTCGAATCCGATGTTCGTTTTGCATACGTATTTAGCATAATCGAAAACAATTGAATATTAGTCAATTTAGATAATTATTTTTGAAAATACATAGCTATTGATTGAATAATATGCTATGCACTTTTTTATGCAGCTCAACAAAATATTCTGATTTTAGACGAAAATAATCCGGAACAAGCTAATCTGAAGCGACCGTTCAAATGTGAAAAATGTGGGCAGCGATTTACTTACAGAGGAAATCTCAATCAACATATGAGAACCCATTTTGGTTAGTGTAGCAAATTGCACTTTAAAATGAATTTCCAAATATGCACTGTGTGTGACGGGGGGTACTTACGGAACTGGGAAATATTTTAGAATATTTCAATTGTTACTCTACGTTAAGTTTATTATGACTCCACTTGGTAAAGCATTATACTCTCTTTGTAAAAAAAGATACATATTGTATTTAGACAAGAACGATCCGGATCAAGAGAAGATGTTGAAACCATTCGAGCGCGTGAAGTGTGGAAAACGAGTCACACGAGCGAGTGTCCTTTAGCAGCACATGATGACTCATCTAGGTCAGTTTTCAACCTGTTTGTTTTGTTATTTTAATTTGGGTCCTGAAAACAATTAATTATCATGAATTTGTAAAACAGTTGGGTGAATAGCTATATAATAGTTATATCATGACGATTCCAGCCGAGACATACCAAAACAACGAAGTTAACCTTCTCTAGAATTACTTGGGATAATCAATGTTACGTAGTCCTATCAAGCCGGTCTAGTCTACTCACCTAGCGTTTTTGTCTATTGATCTCTATGTAATGGCTTGTCGTAGAAGCACATATTTTGTATGTATTTATTTACATTCATCAGACGAGAACGACCCAGAGCAAGCAGCATTGAAACGACAGCACCCTTGCGGAATATGTTTTTACAAATTCACTACAGCGAGCTCTCTAAAGAAACATATGAACATACATTCTTGTCAGTGATTTGTAAGCTCATCTTTTACGATAAAGTACTGATTCTAGCACGTTTAGAAATATGAATTTATAAATATTGAAATAATACCTTGAAAATGAATTCCTTATGAATTCCTGATATCTTCCATATCATGTGCAAGCATAGCACACCAGTTGTCACCCACAAATGTTGGCTGATGCTGAAATAATCTGATCACGATGGCTTTCAATGAAAGCACATTACCTGCACGGTAGCTAACCATTCTCTGTATCCACCGATATCAGCTATTTCTCGTGTATTTACTCTGAGAAAATGGAGAAATGATGCAGTGAAACGATTGGCGAATGCAAATGTCAGCTAGTCATTGTTATCATTATGTTGAGGGGAATTGTTCCTGGACGTTTAAGCATGTAGGCTATGCGGTTGTTATCAGAGCGTAAGCGCAATTTGATCCCATGTTTATGGCAATACATGCGACCTCCTAAATCCGTAGATGACGAATCACTCCCCAGATCGTTATCTTTCCCCAGCGCTTTTTGCATGAATGTTTGCATTGTCTTGTGATAATGAATCATCATAGGCGAAGTGAGGGGATCATATTATATCCGTTTTAAAAAAGTGTAATTTTGCTGAAATTGCTACAATATTTCCACTTTCTACTTGTATTGTCAGTGCGTTGGCGTGCTTATGACAATACAATTAAATGCATGAATGAATGAATGAATTAATTAAAATCTTTATTGCCTACTCGTAATAGAAATTGACCGAGAATATCATAACTTCCGTGCAATCATAATCTAGTCGACTCTATCTCTCCTTCTCTGCATCAAAATCTCATCTGCTTGAGTGAGATACGGAGGGGGGTCTTCTCGAGTGGGATATGTATTCCGGTATGCTGGAGGAGGCGACCCTCTAGATTGTGGTGCATGATGAATGGGGGTCGGATTTGGACCAGGGAATTGTCCATTGGGTCCACCAGATCCGAAATTGGGACCAAGACCGTGTGGGAAGCCGTGATACATGCCAGGAGGTCCCATTCCAGGTGCACCGTAGCCATGGTTAGGCCCATATCTGGTCATCGGGTAGGCAGGGGCGTATTGATATGGCGCACCAGGAGGCGGAGTGAACAATGTGGCTCCACGTACACCAGCTCCGGGGCCCGAGTTATTTCCCGGGGCAGTCTTCGCTGGCGAGTGCTGTGATCAATCGATAATTGTTTTGCAAATTTTGTACTTTTTGAGTAATTTATCATCATCCGAATCAAAGTCGAAGGTTACATTCTCCCTGCGTCCTCCTATCGAGAAGCCACTAACACTCGAGATGTTACTCATTGAAGGAACTCGAGACTGAGACTCCTGATTCGCTCCCTGAGTGATATGGGTGTACATAAAATTGGAATTTTGCCCAAATCCTTTACCTTCATTATTCGTTCGAGAATTGTTGGGCTCTGAAAGAATTAAGATGTCTCGAAGTGAAACATGTCATATTGGACCTTTAAGTGTTCGTAGATGCACTTCATATCTTCGCAAGCCCCGTCATTCGGGCAAGGACCGTGTAAGAAGAAGCATCTATCTCCTTTAGCACATGTTCCAGTAGACGCGAGAATTCTTTAACAGAGTCGTAAAATTTACTGGAAGTTGCCACTCAGTTATTACAGATTGTACTTCAAAAGGTAGCCACGATGTTTATTGTTCTCCTCTACAGCCTATTAAAGTCTCTGAACTTACTTGCAATTCTCAGTCGGATGAAAGAATTTATCGGTGTGAAATTTCCTGCATTTGGGGTAGAATCCGCATCTTCTCTTTCCATCTCGTTTCGAGGGAGTAATGCAACCTCTGCAAGGCAAATGCTCGGGCTTATTAAAATTTATTTCGTATAAAATTTGAAAATTGTCCCCACTTGCGCTTCACACTGAGATGAGTTCTCATGCAATTCTTATCCTTGCATAGGGAGCCGAAATAACATATTTCCGTGGGATTCTTCCCTGAATTTCGAAGAATCCCAGTCGATTTCTTGGATGTTGATTCCTGAGGAAATTTGTTTCGTTGTGTACTGGGCATAATTCATGATCAATCAATCGATAATTGTTTTGCAAATTTTGTACTTGCCTTTTTGAGTAATTTCTCGTCTTCATCCGAATCAAAGCCGAAGGTGGCACTCTTCCTGCGTCCGCTTATCGAGAAGCCACTAGCACTCGAGATGTTACTCATTGAAGGAACTCGAGGCAGTGATCCTTGATTCGCTCCCTGAGCGATATGGGTGTACATAAAATTGATATTTGCATAAATCCTTTACCTTCTTTGCTGCCAATTTCGCGAATTCGATAATTCGTTTGACAGTTGTTGTGATCTGAAAGAAGTAAGAAGTCTGGAAGTGAAACATGTCATATTGGACCTTAAAGTGTTCGTAGATGCAATTCATATCTTCGCAAGCCCCGTCATTCGGGCAAGGAACGTGTAAGAAGAAGCATCTATCTCCTTTAGCACATGTTCCAGTAGACGAGAGAATTCTTTAACAGAGTCGTAAAATTTACTGGAAGTTGCCACTCAGTTATTACAGATCGTACTTCAAAAGGTAGCCACGATGTTTATTGTTCTCCTCTACAGCCTATTAAAGTCTCTGAACTTACTTGCAATTCTCAGTCGGATGAAAGGATTTATCGGTGTGAAATTTCCTGCATTTGGGGTAGCATGCGCATCGTATCTTTCCATCTTGTTTGGAGGGAGTAATGGAACCTTTCTGAGAGCACTATTTTGTTCAAATTCTTACAATTTTCAATTTTAAAAATACTAATCGAAACAGGGTAACAAAAACTAACATTTTCATTGTTCGCCTTGTTCACATTCTGATTCGGTTCCTCCCTGCTAACGGGAGCTATCGATGCTACTGGTTGAGGAGCTTTCTAAATCAATTTGTAATAGTTGGAATAGAGCATGAACATAAACAACGTAACCAGTTGATAAATAATTATGTCTGAACAAGGAATCAAACTAACCTCTAGTGAGAAGAAGGAGTGTTCCAGAATTACACCGCAGTCGGGCCACTTATCCTCTTCCTCATCCATCAACCAACGTACGAATATTTCCTTAAATGCATGAATCCAAATTGATCAAATAATACGCCGAATTCAAGATTGTACCACTTCAGGAACATGATTGAGATTGATGCTATCTTTTCCATGTTGATAATTTTCGATAATCTACAAAAATAAGATTTAAATTGACTAGTACACATAATGTGCAGAAAAAATAATTTTAAAAAATTAAATAATATCGATGCATGTAGAGTGTTTATCACGCATCTTCTGAGAGATTGCATGAAACCGAACCACCCGCGGAACTAGGAGCCCCAACTTTCAGCAGCATCCTAGCCAAATTTATTCCAGAGTATATTGGGGACGAGAAACTTTTTGGCGTTGGTCATTTTTCCCAGAACCGGCTTTTAGGGAATTTCCGGTTCTGCATCAGGCTCTGCCATATTTTAGCTACCAGGTGAGCTAGAGAGCTGGAAAAGGGCTCAAAATTTCCGGAAAATTATTTTTAACAATTTTTCTGTTGACAACTAAGCGCAATCTCACAATCTTCGCTATGAAAAAATTGAAAAACTGAAATTCAAAGAGACAAATAAATCGTACCAGCTCGGGGACCCCCCTCTTAACCACTTTTTGAGCCCAGATTCGAGTTCTACGATATCGATTTAGTTTAGCGCAACTCAGACCTGAGGTCCAAACCCGTGGTGTTTTGAGTTATGATATAAGGCCGGAAATCTCAAAAAGTACCGAAATCATGAAATTGATATCGATAAATATACATGTTTACAACCTCTATTTCCCATTATTTTGTGTTTTTACAATGTTTAGAACTCATTTACATACAATGGCAAAGAAATTACCTGCAAAAACATCAATTCTGAAATTTCGAATTTTCATTACTCGAAAAATCGAAAAATTTCGACTTTTCTATATTTCATATTTTTGCACTATTTCGACTCCTCGTCTAAGAGTATCTGGTGATATTTGGATCAATTCCAGTCAAAATTCGGCTATTGCTTTGACCTAAACTGATGCTCACCTTCGAAATTCGATAATCCCCTACTCTGACCTGAAATTACTGTAGTTAGAATCATTTTTAATCAAAACACCTTCAGATACACTTAGACGCAAGAGGAGTCAAAATAGTCAAAAATATGAAATATAGAAAGTCATGAAAAATCGAAATTTCAGTATTGAGGTTTTTGCAGGTAATTTCTTTGCCATTGTATGTAAATGAGTTCTAAACATTGTAAAATCACAAACTAATGGGAAATAGAGGTTGTAAACATGTATATTTCTCGATATCAATGTCATGATTTCGGTACTTTTTGAGATTTCCGACCTTATAACTCAAAACACCACGGGTTTGGACCTTAGCTCTGAGTTGCGCTAAACTAAATCGATATCGCAGAACTCGAATCTGTGCTCAAAAAGTGGTTAAGAGGGGGGTCCCCGAGCTGGTACGATTTATTTGTCTCTTTTAATTTCAGTTTTTCAGTTTTTTCATGGCGAAGATTGTGAGATTGCGCTTAGTTGTCAACAGAAAAATTGTTAAAAATAATTTTCCGGAAATGTTGAGCTCTTTGCCAGCTCTCTAGCTTACCTGGTAGCTAAAATATGGCAGAGCCGGGAGCAGAACCGGAAATTCCCTAAACGCCGGTTCTGAGAAAAATGGTCAACGCCAAAAATTTTTGTCGTCCCGAAAATACTCTGCAATAAATTTGGCTAGGATGCTGCTAAAAGTTGGTGCTCCTGGTTCCTCATGGTCCTGCAATCTCTCAGAAGACGCGTGTTATAAGAGAGAAATCGCGAGAAAATCACCCATTTGAGGGGGTCCCGCTGCGGTCGATTATACAGTACCCAACTATCTACCGTAACCAGTTCCTTGGGTCAAACATTTTTCTAAAAATACAAAATTTAGCAAAAAAATAATTTAAATTATCCTCCCGTATCTCTAATTAATGTAGAATCATTATGTGATCGATTTGGGATTTTTAGATAAATATTTGTTATTTTTCGAAAAAAATGTTTGACCCTAGGAACTGGATCTGACCCAAGGAACTGGGTTACGGTGGTTACTTGGGTACTGTATAATCGATTAGGCACGGTACCAGGACTTTTTAAAAATACAGTTAGTTTGCGATAATCGTGGGTTACGGTAGTGGTATACGGTATCAGGGGGTACTGTACTATCGATTGGGCACAGTACCTAGTCTTGACCTATCATTGACCTACCGATCGATTTTTGACCATGAACCTATTAATGGTTGAGCACTTCCCCCTCTAATTGAGGGGGGAAGTGCGGAAGTATTCCGATTTCCAGAATTTGATCATTTTTGGTCGACCCGACCACCCAGCACTGGGACATACACTTGGAATGAAACCATCAACAGAAAAGTAGTAGAGAATCTTCTCAGCTTTCTTTCTTTGCAAAGGACGAGTTTCTATCGTCATTGTATACGAATTTATGATCGTTTAAGTGGGCTCGATTTGACCCCTAAAAAGTTAGTGTCCCAAGTTTGGCCTTCTGAATCTCGAAGATGACGACAGTTATCAAAATTCAGACAACGCAGTTTGAAAAAAGCATCATTTGAAATACCTTGCACCTTGCTTAGATCAGGATAGGATGATTTTGATTCTACCGCCGCGGAGAAGGTCTCGGAGATTATCTCGCGATGTCTCGTGTCATACCTCATCCGCTTCATCATTTTCAATCACTGTGCATAATTCCGGAAGAATAATTCCAAGAGTCAAAATATCAGATTTTGAATCACGTCCTTTGATGTGCTGTCATATTAAGTTGTTATTAAAAATATATACGTTACTTGTACAATTACTTGTTCTGTTCTCCAGTACAGTTTAGCATCATCTTTAGCATATGTATCGTCATATCTTCTCATTTTTATGGCGCTCAATTTCAATCTATCCTCTTCCACGAACATGATATTACTGGGCTAAAATATGTTATATCATTTAAAAATTACCGATATTATACCTTAAGATTTCCATGAACGAGATGTTTTGAATGCAAATAATCAACTGCTGAGACAATCTGTTTGAACCATAGTTTCATTTGGGAAAGTGGTAGTGTTCGGTTCTTCTTCAGCCAATCTTCTAACGAATACATGGACAACTAAGACATTAAATGAAAACTATGTATGCGCAATTAAACTACCTGCATTTGAATGTAAATAAATTTGCAGCACCCTTCGCTGATAGGCCCCGCCAAAGGGGATATTTTTGGCTGAATGTGCATTTTTAATGTATTAATTTAATTGACATTTTTACCTGAAACTCCTTAGGTACGCTTTCCATCCAGGTGCTATAGCATCGAAGGATACCCGGGTGATCGAGATGAGCTATCGCGCGTATTCTCCGAAATTCTTTCGCGACTGTCTCATCACTGAATGATATTAAGCAAAGCAATTTTTGTCTTCATAATTATCAATGTATCCTATTGGGGTGTTCCAAAAGTTCGATGATTTTTTTTCGAAGGAACGCAAACTCCGCCGTATTGCCTGTGCATCACAAATGATAACATTATTTAATAGAGTAACCATTACACAATCACAAGATCCATGGAATTTGCATCAGCTGCTCTCCTTTATTTTTAAGAGTTTTATATAAAGGATACTTTTATTTTCCATAATATCATTTTCGTCTTTAGATTTTTCCTGAACAGGACCTCAAATGGTTGACGCATCTAACTAATTAGTTTTATAATACATGATCCCACAATTATTTCAGTGCGCTGCACTTGCTTCATTGGTTTGTGTTTAATGAGTGTTTGTATTCATTACTGATCCTACTCAAACGGAACAACTTCGGTTTTTTCTTTGCGCAATCATGTCGAACCCTAATTTGAATATGCGCTAATTGGAGATATTTAGTGGTACTCCATATTACATTATAGACGGAACGTTTAGCGAGCTTAGAAGGAAATGTGATGAGAGTTATTTGTTTAAGAATGAAATTTCATCGAAAAGAATGAACTGTCAAATTTCTACATTTTTTTTATTGTTGCAGGCACAACAATAAGCGACCTTCTTTCAGATTTTGTACACATATTAGCTATGCGTGCCCGATAACACTGCGAAGAAATTAAGATGTTTTCACTAAGAACAAGCCATACATAAATAAAACAATTTCGACGAAAACGTTATTTTGGATCGCCCTAGTACCCATTATAAAAAATTATTTTATAAACAAGGTAGAGCAGCTGGTGTAAATTCCTTGTTATTGTGATTAGGTAATGGTGGCTCTATTAAATAATGTTAACATCTGGAATGGACAATCAATACGGCGGAGTTTACGCTCGTAAGAAACAAAATTCATCGAACTTTTGGAACACTCTAATAAAAACAAATCGCACCTTCCTTTGATTGTAGTTCTGAAAATAGCATATTCAATTTCGTCCAATCTACATGTGGCCGTAAACATGCTTGTATCGGCTCCCTGTTTCACAGTGATTATATTTTTGAAGTCCTTGGACAATCTGCAAATATCCAAGTGAATACAAACAATCAGATGAGTAAATTACTTGGAATTGACATTAGATTGAGCATCGGATATTGAAGACTGTAAACAACAAATTATTGAAATATCACGCCCCTCACGAGAGAATCGGGCTATATTCGCCATTCTTGGGAATGGAGGGAAAATCGTGAAATTAGTGCTAACCGGATTTGGGCATCCTGAAGGATGTCTGACACTCCCCCAAAGTCTCATTATTTATATTTTATTTTGGTCTTCATCACAGCGGGTCGAATCTAGACATCTCCCACTTTGAGAACAGTTATCTCGGTTTCAGTGACAGAGAGCAAAATTTACCTCTGGGTGACCCCGGCCAGTGTTCGAGCTCTTATGTTTAGCTCACTTCTTCAGAATGTAAATTATAACCACTCTACATTCAAGAGCAATTTTATCGAAAACTAATGGAAAGGAACAGCTAAAAATTTTAAGAGTGCATACATATGTACGAGTGCTGGCGAATGAGGTGCTGGCGTCGAAAATACGAACACCTGAGTGAGACTTTCGCCATGGAAACTTTCGTTGATCGTTTGAAGTTTATTTTCAACGGATCATTATCACTTACCCCGCTCTCTTCTGAATACGCGGCTAAGAATGATCGTTGTTCGTTCGAATTGTCCGTTGAAAATAATCTTAAAACGATCCGAGAAAGTTTACATGGCGAAAGTCTCACCCATATGTTCGAATTTTCGGCGCCAGCACATCATTCGACAGCACTCGTACATATGCATGCACTCTTAATTTTTTAGCAGATTCTTTCCATTCGTTTTCGAGAAAATTGACCTTGAACGTAGCGTTGTTATGATTTACATTCTGAAGAAATGAGCTAAACGGAAAGATCTCGAAAAATGTGCCGGGGTAACCCACGGGTCAATTTTGGTCTATCTGTCACTGAAACCGAGATAACTGCTCTCAAAGTGGGAGATGTCTAGATTCGACCCGGTGTCATGAAGCCCAAAATGGAATCTACACAATGAGACTTCGGGAGAGTGTCAGAGATCCCTCAGAACTACCAAATTCGCTTTGCACGCATTCCATGACTTTCCCTGTCTCAGCTCGATTCTCTCGTGAGAGGCGTGATATTAATATATAACTTTTAATACTGCTCACAAGTGATGCCATTCCAGATGCTAGACCATCCATGCCATCGTCTTTCAAAAACTTATTATATATTAAGAGATTCAAATCACATCGCATCTGAAGAAATATTAACATATTGTCGAGGGGAATATTGTTCACCTGGTAATTTCGAACGCTAAGCATACATCCAAAGACTAATTAGTTTGATTGAAAATGCTTTCATTAATTTAATGAGCTAGGAGACAATTGGAAAAACAATATAACACATCTGGTAAGAATAGACCATACTCTCAGGACACGATTGCTTAGGCAGGAGATCCCGGCGCCCACACTGGACCCCTTAGTCTCAAATATCACAGTACCATCAAATACCTGCTTCGGTTTCTGATGCGTCAATTATAGGGTCGGAAATGCGAAAAATCGAAAAATCATATTTCCTAAATGCAATAAGATATCACGCCATTCACGAGAGAATCGAGCTAGAATCGCAATTCTTGTGAATAGAGGGGAAATCGTGAAATGAGTTCTAACCGGTTTTGGCCACCCTGAGGCATGCCTGTGTGACCCCTGAAGTATTATAATGCAGATTTCATTTTGGAGATCCCTACGTAGGGTCGGATACCGGCATCGCTCACTTTGAGAGCTGTTTTCTTGGATGCGGTGAAAGATAGAGCAAAGTTGACCTCTGAGTGACCCCAACTCATTTTTCGAGCTCTTTCGAACTATCCAAACAATTTTCTCTAAAACTCATTTTCAACAGTAGTACAGAGGAGAATTTTCTTAAAAAATATAGGTGAAGATGGCAGCTCAAATTTTCACAATGAGTGGTTTGCGAAAAAAAATGCGAACTCTCCTATGAGAGTTTCGCCCTTTTCACTTTATCTCGATCGTTTGAAAGTTCTTTTCAACGGAGATTTCGATAGAACATCGATCATTTTCGACCGCGCTCTTCGAAAAGTGCGGTGTGAAATGCATTCTTCTGTTGAAAAGAACGTTAAAACGATCGAGACGAAGTTAAAAGGGTGAAACTCTCCAGGAGTGTTCGTATTTTTTTCGCAAACCACACATTGGAAAGCTCTCGCTGAGCTGCATCTAGTGTTAGAATTTGAGCTGCATCTTCACCTACATTTTTGAGAAAATTGACCTGAAGTGTACCACTCTTAAAGATTAGTTTTGGAGAAATTGGTTTGTCTAGATCAATAGAGCTCAAAAAATGAGTTGGGGTCACTCAGAGGTCAACTTTGCTCTATCTGCTCTCAAAGTGGGTGATGTCGTTATCCGACCCTACGTAGTGAGCTCCAAAATGAAGTCTGCACTATAATACTTCAGGGGTCATTCAGGCATGCCTCAGGATGGCCAAAAACGATTAGAACTCATCTCACCATTCCCAAGCTCAGATCGATTATTTCATGAAAGGCGTGATATACTCAAAATCTCTTCAGAATTGTACTAGGTTTCAGCAATAACGAAAATCAAATCATTGAAATCAATTTCAACTTGACTGTAAAATATATTTCGTAAACACAATTTTCAGTTTTTCTGACCTCATTTTTTGAATATACCAGAACGGCACGTCCTGACTATGCTCATAATGTAGCCCATTGAATTCTGCGTCGGATGGTACTAAAGTTAATTCAAACGGACGGTCCCGTCATTGTCAACCAAAGTGGAATTTCCTTCAGATTTGTACCGAAATTGAATTATTGCAACACAATGACTGTTATATCAAGCCTCTCACGAGAAAATCGGGACAAAACGGCAGATTGAGTTGGCATTCAAATTTATATTTTTTTTGCTTCTTCCTTATCTAGGTAGTACTAGACTTTAGTAAAGATTATTTGAAGTTTCTGATTTTTTTGACCTGCTGTAGCTGCAGCAAGCTGCTGCAAAATTGAGGCGGTGACGGTTGGTTTCAGAACTTTTGACCTGCATGTGTGGATATTTCAGTTGCCCGGAGTGTTTCTATGATCAGGTGAATCATTTTAACACCAAGTATTCATTTATCACTTTTGCGACCGTTGCAGCCGAGACACTTCGTACCAGTTTTTAATTTGTTACTCGAATATAAAATTTTACATCCGCTCAAAACTTGGCCATCTTGTAGAGCTTGAAATTCTGCACCAAATATATTTTTGGCAGAAAAATTCCCGGGGGTCCTGGTAGTTTCCCAGAGCGCCAAAAGATTTGCAATGGGCTGCACTGCTGAAGTCTAAATCTCAAGGTCGCGGGTTCGAATCCCGGCCGTGGAAACAAAATTTTTTTGTCGGTGTAAATTGATGAATAAACGTCTTTAAATGTGATAAAATGATGAAATAATAAATAAAACAATTTTTGTCGCCGCTGGGAGTCGAACCTGCGACCACGACCCCTCCATATCCCCCTTGCAGCCCATTGCAAATCATTTTGCGTTCTGGGAAAATACCAGGAACCCCGGGAATTTTTCTGCCAAAAATATATTTGGTGCAGAATTTCAAGCTCTACAAGATGGTCAAGTTTTGAATGGATGTAAAATTTTATATTCGAGTAACAAACTAAAAACTGGAACGAAGTGTCTCGGCTGCAGCGGTCGCAAAAGTGAAAAATGAATACTTAGTGTCAAAATGATTCACATGATCATAGAAACACTCCGGGCAACTGAAATATCAACATATGAAGGTCAAAAGTTCAGAAACCAACGGTCAGCGCCTCAACTTTTTATAATAATTTATAATTTATCTAAACACTTTATCTCTCATCGCACTTATTCTACTATAAATTCCTTATCTCAAGGAACTCTTTCCCTCTCTTCCAAATTATTCCTTAAGTGTCTTTCCCCTAAGTTCCCATTTCGTATCTGTTTTAACTCTTCTCTCTATCTCTCTCTTTCTCTTTTCTCCCTAAACTCCGTTCGTGTCGTCGAATCGCGGCGACAACTACACTCCACCTACCACACCGTCATTCTAAATTGTACCTACCAGTTTCAAGCTAATGGTTTTTATGTATACGTACATTTACTTGTTGCGATAAAGATATATATACTCGTCTCTAGAAAAGCGTGGCAATAACAACACGTTATTTCCAGCAAGGCGGAATCATATTACTTGCGGAACGGGTAATAGATGACTACGGCAAGTGAGAGTACGGCGAGTGATCTAGCCTCGTACACAACAATGACGATTCGCATAAATGGATATTATGGGAAATGAAGCCAGAAGCACGTAAACGTATAATTAAGAACAAAAATCGGAGGTTTGCTTTATTTTGAAAACCTCGGTTTTCACACCCTCGATTGGTGCTCAATTTGCGCATCTAAAACTCAGAAAATGAAGTTTATCTGATACGTCTACTACATGCAAGTTGAAATAGGCTTGCCATGGATCAAGATTATATAAATCAAATATCTATAGAGATGTGTTTGCCCGAAATATTTTCCTCCGAAAAATGAGAAATCGATGGTGGTGACAAAAATTGTTGACCAGATTTTCAAGTATATGGACTATATTTTATCAGCTTACATCAAAGTTATCCTAATCGTACGAAAAAATCATTTAAAAAAGTTTTGTGAAATTTTTTTTGAAAAAAAATGTGAATTCACATCTTCGATTTTATCGTGTTTGCATGGTGAAACTTTTCAAACAGTACATCGCATATCCAACCTTAGCTGGATAAATCGAAAATATATTTTCGTATTCGTATGAGTTTTTTTCCAAAAAGACTTTTCAGATTATCACTAAATTCCGCTGATTCGTTCTTTCGAAATCTGGATATTGGTGAAGCATGAGGTTGGAGCATGAGAATATTAGAATTTTTAAATCAGATCACGCTAGTTTTATTCTGAATTTGCGAGAATGAACAAGTTTAAATCTCGGATTTCACATATATTGTGTAGTTTTTAATGCTGAATAAAATGCACTCTTTGTTGGAGTCGATTTTTACGCTATAAGGACCGAAAATCGAGCTCAACGATGACGCACTTCGATATAAATTTTAGGAAACTTTAGATTTCGATATCGTGCAATAGCACATTCGAAAGAGCACGAAAAGTTTTGTCAGAAGCTACAAGGAGAATCCATCAATGTTGACGTCATTTAGACGAGATCTTTTGAAATTCTTCATGCGAAACGACGTGAAGTATTTCGACTATATCATGTTCATTTTACATTTTGGTGACCTGGGATATCGAAATTCGAATTCTACACATAAAAATACGCCAGGAAATAGATTTGGCAAAACATTTCACGATTTCAACTTTTTCGATATTTTCAGGAGAAAAAAAACAGAAAAATCGAATTTCAACGTGTCTTCGAAAAGTGAACAATTTACGGATTTTCTGACGTATTTTTATGTGTAGAATTCGAATTTCGATATCCCAGGTCACCAAAATGCAAAATGAAAATGATATAGTCGAAATACTTCACGTCGTTTCGCATGAAGAATTTCAAATGATCTTGTCTAAATGACGTCAACGTTAATGGATTTTGATTTCCTTGTACCTTCTGACATAACTTTTCGTGCTCTTTCGAATGAGCTATTGCAAGATATCTAAATCTAAAGTTTCCTAAAATGTATCTCGAAGTGCTTCATTGTTGAGCGCGATTTTCGGTCCTTATAGCGTAAAAATCGACTCCAACAAAGAGTGCATTTTATTCAGCATTAAAAACTATACAACATATGTGAAATCCGAGATGTGCAACCTACAGCTTCCTGTGCATTCATGCCATGATCTACCAAAAGTGATGAAAAAGTTCACTCTTTGAGCTCTATCTGACGTCAACGTCGATGGATTCTGGTTTCCTTTTGCATTTTTAACATAACTTTTTATGCTCTTTCGAATGCGGTATAGCAGGCCATCGAAATCTGAAATTTGGTAAATCGATTTCGGTTGATCAAAAATCGATATTTCGGGTCAAGCTTCCGGTTGAAAAGTTCTTTGGCCCGAGGGGTCATGTTCCCAAAGTATGAGCTCCGTGGGACATATGTCCCCTCAAACCAACGATATGTCCCCCCAAATCTAATGTTCCTAAATCGAACAAAGCTTTAAATTTCTCGCCTTGAAATGAATTTTATAGATTTTCCGTCGCTTTCAATGTGTCATATTGGTCTGTTGAACCGAGTAAGTTATCTGTCTCTATCGAGGAGGGGACTGAATAAGTTGCGGTAGTTGAGGGGGTGGTAGTCGTAGTTGCGGCAGTCGAGTAAGGAATCAAATCAGTTGCGGTAGTCGAGGGGGAAACATTAGTTGTGATGAAGGTAGTATCGAATGCTTTATCCATGCCTTCCCTGCGCCTGCCACCGAGATTGGAGTCACGCAAAAATTCAGGTGCCGATGGAAGAACACTATCCACGAGAGGCTGTGCATACTGCTCAACCTTGAAATGATCTCCTAACGATGTTTAAACCGAAATCCTCAACATGTCCCCCCAAACGGACGATATGTCCACCCAAACCAACGATATGCCCCCCAAACCGATGATTTGTCCCCCCAAACCAGACAGAGCCGAGACGTATTTGCATGAAAATATCTAAGAAAGATGCACATTTTTTTTCAAAAAAAATTTCACAAAACTTTTTTTAATGATTTTTTTATGATAAATTGGATGTAGGCTGATAAAATATAGTCCAAATACTTGAAAATCTGATCAACAATTTTCGTAACCACCACCATCGATTTCTCAAATTTCGGTGGAACTTATTTTGGGCAAACATATTTCTATAAATGTTTGGTTTTGATAATCTTGATCCATGGCAAGCCTATTTCAACTTGCATGTAGTAGACGTATCAGAGAAACTGGATTTTCCGAGTTTTAGATGCGCAAATAGATCACCAATCGAGGGTGTGAAAATCGAGGTTTTCAAAATAAAGCTAACCTCCGATTGCTGTTCTTAATTATACATTTACGTGCTTCTAGCACATTTTCCACAATGTTAATTTATCCGAATCCTCATTTTGTTGCAATAATTCAATTTCGGTACAAATCTGAAGGAAATTCCACTTTGGTTGACAATGACGGGACCGTCCGTTTGAATTAACTTTAGTACCATCCGACGCAGAATTCAATGGGCTACATTATGATCATAGTTAGGACGTGCCGTTTTGGTATATTCAAAAAAATGAGGTCAGAAAAACTGAAAATTGTGTTTACGAAATATATTTTACAGTCATGTTGGAATTGATTTCAATGATTTGATTTTCGTTATTGCTGATACCTAGTACAATTCGAAAAAAAGATCTTATCGCTTTTCGGAAATATGATTTTTCAATTGTTCGCATTTCCGACCCTATAATTGACGCATCAGAGACCGAAGCAGGTATTTGGTGGTACTCTGTGATACTTGAGACTATGGGGTCCATACATATACAGTGTGGGCGCCTGGATCTCATTCCTATGGAATCGTGTCCGGGAGGTAGTCCATTCTTACCGATCCGGTATCTTAAAGCTAATGCACGCGCCAAGTTCACTCACCTTCTCAACCGTCTCATCCAGTTCATAATCGTCATGTAAATGTATCGGTTCGGGATTCGGCTCATCGTCTGAAGTCGACATGAATATTTCCTGAAATGTTTCGCATGCTTATATTAAATGCATGATGAAATAAAATATAAAGCACATTTCAGAATGTATGATCAGATTGATGTAATGATGTTCGAAATTCAAATGTGACAAGTATTTCAAAAGAAATGAAGATCATCATGGTAAATGTAGCGGCAAGAAATGTTTGAAGCATTCGATATTACATCGTCTCAGTTGAAGGATATTAGGGGAGTCTCTTTCGAAAATGGATGAAAAACTAGCCTTCGGTACGTTTTTTGTAGTGAAAATGAATTAATTGTGAGAAAAAAAAACGAGTAAGAGGAGAAAGAAGCGAGAGCACAGACGGTCAGAGTGCGTAGGGGGGAGGGAATCAATCAGAGAGATGGCGAGGGGAATGTCAGATGTTCGCTTTCATTTTTCCACACAAAAAATTAATTTTCACTACAAAGTACACAAAATATTAGAAAAAGAAAAATAGTTTTGGATTTCCCGCATCATATTGGACCGATCTAAGCTCTCTTCGTGATACACATTTTATTTTCAAAGAAATTGCAAAAGTTATAAAAATTATAAAAATAAATAACCATAAAACAAGAATGTGGTCGTGATCGCAATCGAATTCTGCCCGGGAAAACGTGTTCCCTTAATTTTAGCGATACTGGTAATGAAGATATCAGCAAAAGTCTGTTTTCGACGCAACGTCGACTAGCTTTTGAATATGGGAATACGCGAAGTGTCTTTCTCTAGTAATGATCAGCTGTCTGCCTATCCAATTTTGAGAACTTACCGTCATGATCTGAGAAAAATCGGCTCCTTTTAACTCATTAATTATCGAATTAGCGGCTTTCACCTCTCCGAAGCTGAAATTTAAGGTTTCCAAACGATCTTATCCCAATTGAAACTTTTCCAGTGCGCCTGCCACATATAACCATTGTTCACGCGTTTCTGCAAGCAATTTCAAAGGCCGCTGTTCAATTACATTCCGTTGCACCTGAATTTTACTGTTGTTGGTCACGCTTCACACAAAATAAATCAACGAGGAATTACCTTTTTCTTCTTTACCGCCTTATCCAGATCATTGAGTCGCTTCCCGTAATTCACACGCAACTGGTGCCCATTAACGCAGTAATATTTATTGTCTTCGGAATCGATCGCAAAGTGCTTGTTCAGCGACTTCATAGTCCTCTGTGATAAAATTTCCATATGTTAAATGAGACGGCTCACACCTTGGATTTTCGGTGGAGGAGCAGGAAGAGAAAGAGCTTAGCTTCGCTGTTCAGAGTGTGAACTGATTTCCCGAGTCTCAATGGCTCCAGCTTCTCATAGTAAGTATTTCGCATACTCTCGTACAGGTACTGCTTGTAGTTCGCGATACTGAAACGGACAAATTCAGCTGAATCAAGTAATAGTTGGTGCACATATGCGGTGTATTACTAATAAAAATGGCCGAGAATTACGTTGACTAGCCTTATCTGCTCCGGAATTTTTGCGACGAGTTTAAGAAGATGGATCACATGCTTCCTGAACGAATAATTAATGCGAAGTGCATGCAAATTTGTCTTTCGGAACGATTTATGTTCAGCCCCACAGACAGAAATGGGTAGAGAGGAGAGGAACACCATGAGCGCAAGCCCATCGTATCATTAATATACGAATTGTCTCTACTAATTGCTCACCTTATGATAATCGATTCGCACTGTTCTCGTTCTTCTTTTTTGAGTTCTTCAATAATTTCGTATAACGATATCTGAAATTTGTCTTACTGTATGTTTAAAACAGAAGGCTTACCTTATCTTCTCCCTCTCCGTAAATGCTTGTAATATTCTCGCAGAATTCCGCAAACAATAAAGTATTGATGAATTCGAACTCCGACTGAAACATCAGATATTGGGGTAAAATAACTTGTAAACATATTTTCGTACCGGATTGTATTGGAGAAGCCAGTTCAAATAGGGACTATCGTCATCTTCCATCTTCCAAACCGACGAATGCGATAGAAACCCTCGCGGAGAGTGTCGCCGGTGAGTGATAACGGATGAGTAAGGCACTAAAAGCGAGAGATTGGCAGGGGAGGCGATCCAGCCTAATCGATTGAAGAGCAGTTTCGAAACTGAGAGCATTCGACGACACTTTTCTTATGCGGAGCTAGAACTGATAAGAAGCGAGCTGATGAATAGACGGATATGGGTTCGGTTCATCACTCGTATACAGGACCTTGCCACTGCAATACTTAATGTTGTTACGAAGCATTACAAATCAGTCTCCTTATGAACTTCCATAAGGTCCAATCCTCTCAACTTTTCGAAAGCGAGATTAACAGGAATGGCTCCTTCTTCGGGATCAGAAGAAATGTGATATATGCGATGTGAGTGCTCATTGTATACCGAACGGTTACGAAAGATCTCACTCTGAAAATTATATTTTTGCAAGCAAAATATACATTCTAACGTGATTCCGATATCGAATTTTCGAAAACACGATCGAGGTTGGGCTGGTGAAGATGCCTTTGAAGATCTGAAAGCAATTCTTGAATGAATATCAATTTGGTGAAATATTGTTCGAAATTATTATGTACGGAAAGTCTAACGGATAAGCCTCATACAGTAAATGCTAATCGCCTTGCCCATATGCGGCCGCGGCGGCCCGCGGTTTCCGCGGATCGATTTTACGGGAAGCATGCAATTTTTCACCATTCGTATTCTTGATTTTCAAATTCTCCATAAAATTTCACATCGGATGGACTATTCATTAATATTTTTAAAAATATGTAAATCGATATTTTGAATGCGACAATGCTTCAATTTACCGCAATCGCAGTTTGTGATTTCACTTTGCCAGTCGCTTTCGCAACTGAGATTACGGTAGGTTGAGGCATTGCGGCATCCAAGATTTATGTATTTTTTTAAAATATGAATGAATAGGCCATCCTATGTGAAATTTTATGGAGAATTTGAAAATCAAAAAATCGAATGCTGAAAAATTGCATGCTTCCCGCAAAATCGATCCGCGGAATCCGCGGGCCGCCGCGGGCCGCCGCGGCCGCATATGGGCAAGGCGATTATCATGTACTGTACATTATTGTTTTTAATGCAAATAGTGATAAAAACACAATACGTCTTCATGCGTCACGATGAACACTTCTTCACGGTAAGGGGTGATTGCTCGGATGCGACTTTCCCTAAATGGCATCAACATAGTGATCCGCTTACTGAAATTTATATATGTTATTATGGAATCATTATCGTGATGCTTTCACCCGGTGGTATTACGTATCGCGCTCAAATTGCCATAATTATTGAGGTGTGAAGAGATTTGAATGCCTGAAATGGAAATATATCCCCAAATTTATAATCATAGACCCTTAGACAGTACTCCATGGGCTATAGTGAAATACGGATTATGCATACCATCGGCACTAAATAAAACATCCGGCTCTGTCTGGTTTGGGGGACAGTGTGGATTTGGGGGGGGGGGGCATATGTCCACCCAAACCAACGATATGTCCTCCCAAACCACCGATATGAAAAAAGAACAAGCCAGGACCCCTACATGAGGTCCTTCGTGTAAGAATCGAACAAATCGGAGCAGATCTGGCACAGCCAAAAAGGGTCGGTTTTCTGAAACATTTTCTACGGGGGTTTTCGAGAGTGCTAATCACGATGAGCACGTTCATTTTTCACGGAGAGTCTTCGTTGAAGCTAGACGACGTTGCGTCGAAAACAGATTTTTGCTGATATCTTCATGACGAGTATCGCTAAAATTAAGCGAATACGCTTTGCCGGGCAGAATTCGATTACGATCACGACCACGACTAGGAGATGCGTAGAACACCGATACTCGCCTCGTTTGGCAATCCCTATCAATTGCTGAGTTCACTATTTCAGAATTCTCTCCTGCCCATCTGCTCGGGCACTTCCACCAATGTCGCTGCTTCAAACAATCAAACTAATTCTGAACATGCATCGTAAATACAAACAAGATTTTAATTGTTATTAATCTGTACGTTACTATTTTCTCACATCCACTTGTTTCCTATACTCTGGTACGTTTCACCGTGTTTCACCCACGTTGGTGGCACACGTGTGCGCCACTTGGAGATGCACACCAAATATAACTTTTCAAATAATGTTACCTTGTTATTTTTTGAATAAATGGCGAGCGTCAATAAATGCTTCATTTTGTGATTCGTCCCATATTCGTTATGCATAATTTAGTGAATTATGAGAATTCATCGCAAAACAATATCTCAAAATACTATTTTATCAAATAATGATTAGTTTACTTGAAAGTGAAAAATTGAAAAAAAAGCTTTTCACTAGTTTGGCGTTCTCGAATTGCATATCTTCTGACGACATGGATGTGGTTGCTGAAAGTATATCAAATTATATTTTTATACATTACGAAATCTGGTAGTATCTACAGAACTTGGAAATAAAGTTATTCACATTCGCATGCTCGTAGATACATCATGCATCAAAGCATTTCCCTTCCATTTTCTCAGCAATACAGAGTCCGTGCTTATCCGGACAGTATCTTCCCCGATCGCACTCTCCAGGTTGATTTAAATGACTACAAGAAAAACATTTCGTTTCAACATCAATACAATTCAACTTTCTTCCCACTCTACGTGCGAAACGCATCGTATGAATATGATAAAGTATTATAGTAATCATTATTTCGGTAATAGGAAACTGTTATAATAGTGAGCTCACATGCACTCCTTGAAAGGATGTGAATATCGGCATCTGGCACCAAAGACACACTTTGGATAGTAAAGACAGCGAATATTCTGAATATTCGACAATTGAATAAGATGATTAGTACAATCATACCTTGGTATGGGCATTTCGCACCTTATCCGCTGGCTCCGGGTCATCCTGTGTGAAGAAGTGCGTTTGATTGTCCTTCAGATTGAAGCACACATTCTTTCTCTTCTTGAGAATTGACTTCGTAGGTGGGTTTTCGATTTCTTCAGAAGAGATTTCACAGCGGGCTATGCCGACCTGATACATTCAATGATGAGTCCTTGAGTATTTCGAAAACACACCGTGAAAGTTTCAATCGGTTCGTCGATATTCACAGTCACCAATTCGTTCTCTTCAATGAGTACATCGCCTTTGTGCTCGGAAGTTTCCTCTTCCTTGCTGATCGCACCCGAAAGCTGTCACAAGGTTGCTACGTGGTCGTCTACTGCTGCAAACTTGCTCAAAACGTTGTGAAAGGCTCGTGAGTCCGAGGGCGATCCGAAAATTTTCAGATGGCGCGTTGCGAGCGGAGCTAGCAAAGGCCCATCTGCCACTTTTCGGATCGCCCTCAGACTCACGAGCCTTTCACAACGCTTACGCTGCGCAGAATGACTGCAGGTGCATTTACCGTAATCCAATGTTCCATTTCATATAGTACCTTACACCTTACAGCGGATGGCTCAAAAGAGAAATATGAGTGACTGTCTGAGAGAACTGAGCAATTTCACATATGTTCCGTACAGAAAAACAAATAAAGTGTTGATTTTAAGATGCCCCTAGGGGTAACTTTTCACGTAGAGTTCGAAAATCGACCTTAGGAAGACGTATATGACCCCTGCTTTTCTGTTGCGCGCCTCAACGCGTGGAACTCTTTAAGAATTGATTCTCCCTCTCATTCTCCGCCCTCTGATTCCGTTTCCCAATAGTGAAACAGAAAAAGAGGCACAACGCTCGCGGGGAACCTCCAAACCCCATACATGGCGAAACCATTCGAATCAGCTTGAAAAGACGGTTCGAATGGTTTCGATCCCCCCGCTCGCACTTGAAAATCATGACCAATGAAATACACAGGTCGATTCTTCATGAAATGTCGGGTACACGAGATTTCGTTCTTCTAACGTATAAAGGTAAAGGTAAAGACATACCCTGTCTTCGAGACTGGGCTCGCGGGAGAACACTGCTATGCCAGTTTCAATTTGGGCGGATTCAGTCTGGAGTGCCCGCCTTTCGCCAGACCTATTTACCTTCGTGATCTAGTAACGACTACCAATTCCCCGTCCCCAATGGGTAGGCGCCTTGGCGAGGCGGAGACGGTGTCACGATCGGGAATTGAACCAGGTTGGGATGGAATGGGAGTGCGCGCCATAGACCACTACATCATTTCGTCTCTAACGTGTATTGTAAATATAATAAAACGAAGAAAGTAGGATTGGCCGAAATATGAGCGGCACCACACTGACTTCAAATGAGCGATTCATGCAAAATAAAGTTGAAAATGATGTTCTTGTCCAATCTATCGCGATTGGTCTCATATTTGCTCCTTGATTGATTAAATTCCTCCGGTTTCCGGATTCATTCTTTGACGAGCATTCGGAACAAAATTAGGAAAAAGCGAGGTGATTTTGATCGCACAACCCATTAAGGTGTTTTGGTAAAATCAGAAACACGAACAAGACAAGTGTCTTCTTTACAGGGGATCTCTACATAAGTTTGCCAGGAAGATCGACGTGTAAATTGAGACGAAATACGACTATGACGCGATAACACGGAATGGGAAATCGATTGAGCGCACACACTCTAATCGTCTCTTTTACTGATAAGGCACATCACAGTCGCGTGTACCTCGAAAAAGCTATTGTTTGCCCTCTCCCAATGAGAGCAATCGTCTGACTCTCTTCAGCTTGCACGCTCTCTCGTCTCTCTGACCGGTGAGAGAGCGTGCGAACCGAAGAGCGTCAGATTGCTCCCCAATGATTGTTATTTTGAATTGTTTTGCATGAGGCGTAGTTTAGTTTCATTTCAGCAATATCGATAATATTCGCATTTTTAACTTGTCTTCTCGAGCGTGTTAAATCAGCGGAATGACTTCGATTCAAAATAAAAAGGTAGGTTATCCTATGTAGAATGTTTAGAAGTATATGAATCATACAAAATGATCCTTTGGAAAATTTAAGGGGGGGGGGGAATTTAAAAAAAAAAACATTCATCTTTCGTGGAGCTCTCCCTTTTAAGGAAAGCTCAATTTCATCCTCCACCGTTTTAGAAATATTCCGAATGGAAAATGCAATGCATTGTCGATGATTATAATGATTCCCGCTCGGGTTTTCTACCGGCAAGGACCTCAGTGGTCGGTACACTGTTCTCAACCCGTAAAGTCACGTTCTTTATTGGTACGTGAACAGGGCAAAGTGAAGCTGCAATGAATAGGAAGTCGCCGGGGTTCTTATACCCTCTGCTCGGCGCATTGCGCCAGTTGAATAGCGGTGAGAGAGGAGAGAACAGACGGCGATACGAGGGAGAGGGGTGAATCAGTGTGGGAAATGATCACTTATGATAAGATATCGTGACCAGTGGATGGGGAGTTGCCTACCCAATGGTCAGGGGACTGGTTGACCACTGGTTGGTTACTGGTCAAGCTGTGATTTTACAATATGGAAGTTCAGAGAGCAGATAAAATATGTTTTTCAAGGAGGGGAATTTCCCTTACGGTAATCAACGCTCACGTAATTCAGGGTTACCGCAATCAAAAGGCGACCATATATAATAGATCGTGTAATCAGCCGTGGCTTACTCTTGGCTCGGCCGCATAGGTCTTATAGGTCGCATAGGTCGCATAGTTCCCGGAGGTCTTTCGTAGACAGAGCGCTTTCTACTGGCGACGGGTTGGAGCAAGTCACTGCTAACTAGTGGTCAACCAGTGCAGTGCAGTGGTCACTATACTAGAGGCTAACCACTGGTCAGGAAACAACCACTAGGGTTGACACAAGTCCCGCCCCGTCAAACTGATCAGTCACTGGTAGGAAGAAACCAGAATATAGTACTCTAATGCATGTGATGTGCATTAATGTGGCGAAAATGACTCATCCAGTCGACATGTTTACGCGCAAATGCTCTATTTCTTATTGTCCCTCCCTTGGGGGTGAGTTGTTTGAGTGCGGGTCGAATTTGATTCAAGGCCTTTTTTGCTCTCCGTAGGAATACCGTTTAGCAATCTTCATAAATATGATAAGCTCGACGTGAGTTATCGAAAACATGTAAATTTGTGTAAATAATTTAGATTTTCCATTATCCGTGATAATATGAGACGCGCAGTTGTGGCTAGATACAAATGAACGCTCGTATTTTTATCTAATCGTTTCCAATCCGACGCGCTTAGACAGCTCACGCCCGGGGCAATCGCTTATTTTTTCATATCCACATACAGAAATTCTGGAGCGGTAATGTGATCTAAAATTACATAAGTGGCAGTTGTAATACGATCCACCTTTCGAACGTATGCTTTCGAACGAACGTATTTCAAGAACGTATGCTCTCTGGCACATAATGTAAAAGACAAATTGTCAGCAAACGTTAACAAAAAATAGTCTGGGCCTTATAGAATATCAGGGTCATGACAGGCATTTAAATGCCATTTCGATTAAATTTCTTGCGTGTCTAAGCATAAAACAGAGGTTATATCACGCGTCTTGCATGAAAACAAATACATCACAACGGACTTCCCTCGCAACCTCAACTTTCGGGGTGCTCCAACTTTCAGCAGTGTCCAAGAGGTAATTATGCCCGAGCATATTGGGGACGAGAAAACTGTCTACGTTGACCCATTTTTTCAGAACCGGATTTTAGGTATTTTCCGGTTCCTCATCTGGTACTAACATATTTCAGCTCCCATTTGAGTAATAATGGTGAGAAGGGGCTCAAAATGTTCGGGAAACAATTTCAAACAACTATTATGTTGACGTCAATGTTCTCTGAAGTAATATTGATGTTGGCATTCACGAAAAATTGCAATATAAAGCAAAACAATATATGACTCGAATCGGCGACCACGTGAGTTTTATTTCACGAAGGGTGAACCGTGCAACCCATTACTAGAGATTTGACGAACTGGGAGACTGTCAGGGCCCCCGAGATAAAATCTGCAAAACATAGGGTATTTGCAGAATTTCAAGCTCAGCAAAGTCTCAGGGACACCGCCCTTTCAGGTATGGTGTGCTCATATTTGGAATCTCCATACACCAGTCTATCAGGAAAACATATGGCCGCACTCCTTATGGGTGATAAGTGGTCGTCCTAAGGCAAAAATAACTATTCATCGGATATCAGCTTCAAAACATGAAAAACCTAACAAGGGGGTATGACAGGGAAGCGTATCGACAAAAGCGCAATTAGGTTTTCTAAAATCGCAACAACAAAAGCGCAACTCGAAATATCTCATATGAGAGTGGTGATACAGCTTCGTGGTTGGTGTCAACGAATTACTCATAGTTAAACGCGTTCTCGGTAAGAATGAGACGGCCCACTACAGGGGGTGGCACAAGACTTCAAAATGATCGCACCGACTTGCAATTTGCAGGTTGAAATACCTATGGGTAGGGTATGCTCCCACATGAATAGTATGACCCTAACTCAACATTTTGACATCCCAATTTTGAAAAATGAAATTCAATATTCAAGGGCATGCTATATCACGCGTGTCGCCCAGATTCGAATAAACTCTGGCACAATGGAAATGTAAAAATTGAGGTAAAACCATTTTTGGACAGTCATTAGGGTCCCTCACATGATAGCTTCGAGTTTTGCCGCAAATTTATATTTTTCTCGGCATGGTAGGTCATCAAACTTTTTCGAAGCCTAAAAATGCTAACTTGGAGGCGTCATAACAACGTTCAAAAACAATTTGGCTCCAAATAGCTTGGCGAATTGGTCCATAGTATCTATACGAAGGGCCCTACATCGTTGTGCTGCCAATATTCTAATTTGCATTTATTCAAATCGATTTAATTTATTCATTTTCTTCACAAATCAAAACCAAACCTTTTCAAGAGCTCAATTGATAGAGCTCGAGGAGAGGAATCGAATGGTATGTTGTTCCTATATACATTTATGTGCGAGTTCGAGATATTAGCATAATAAGATTTTTATGGACGGCTCATTTCGCGATTTCGAGCGCGCGACGAGTCATTCTTGCCCTCTCATTTCACGATTCGTCGCGGGCGAAGCGGCGAGGGATCGGGGGGAGGGGGGGGGGGGTGCTCTAACTATGTGAACTTGAGTTTCTCTTACCATCAACGTATAGGGGTTCATGGTCCAAAATTGGGAATTTTAGTGGAAAATCATGATTAGATAAACACAAGATGTTGCAACCAATCAATATCCCAGCTGCTGGGTTAGACTACTTACCGAGGTACTAGAATATAGATTGATCACTGTATTTTGTGTTTATCTAACCATGATTGTTCACTCAAATTCCCAATTTTAGACCATGAACCCCTCTACGTTGGTAGAGAGAGAAACTCAAGTTCACATAGTTAGAGGATCTAAACAGGGCGGTGTAGTGGAGGGATTACTGGTAACGGTGGAACAACTCCTAAGTCCCTACTTCGAATCCAGAGGGAGCTGCGATTTGTTTAAGTTTCGTCGGTTCAGTTTTTGTCACCCCCCCAAGCGCGAAAAGCGCCCGATCCAAATCGAGTGTGCGGACGCCCAAGGGAGGATCGAGAAAAAGAAGTGGGATTGTGGAATCGGAAGAGTCGGGGGAGGAAGAGGAGGAGGAAGAACATGATGAGGAAATCCTTGGCTATCATGAAGATGACTTCATTAAACAGATAATCGATGAAGATAGTGATGAGGTATTCAAGAAGTGACCCTTACCCTGTGATGAAACTCTAATAAATTACGTAAACGTGACTCGTTTTATAGCAGATCGACGCAAAACATACCAAAAACAAGAAAGAAAGTGCTCGCTGAATACCCAAATTCGATCCCTCGCCGCTTCGCCCGCGAAGACTCGTGAAATGAGAGGGCGAGAATGACTCGTCGCGCGCTCGAAATCGCGAAATCAGCCGTCCATAAAAATATTATTATGCTAATATCTCGAGCTCGCACCCGAAATGTATATGAGAGGAATCGCGAGAGAATCGACCATTTGAAGGGTGTTAGCGGCGGTAGGAAAAAAGTGAGTCCTATCTGGCAGCAAATTTAAATGCAAGTATTTCAAATGATGCCCTTTCACACTGCGTCGTCAGAATTTTGATATCGGTCGTCATCTTCGAGATTCAGAAAGCCAAACTTGGGACATTCAACTTTCGACATTCAAATCGCGCTCACTTAAATGATCATAAGTCCGTTCAAAATTAAGATAAATGGCCATTCTCTGCTTCAAATGAATGCTACCATCATACACTACAACTTTTATGCCGACATCATCATTCCTGGTGCTCATCCCGGTGCGGGGCGGTCGGGTGGACCAAAAGTGACGTAACTTTGGAAATCGGAAAAACTATCTGGGTTTTCATGCTTAAGTTGTAGTCCATACATGTGCCTCACTTCTCGCCAAAAATGAAGAAAATCGGAGTATAGATTTAAAAAAATGGGCTGACTTTCGTGCGGCGACCCCGAAATGAGTTCTAGACTACAGTACTTCCGTGTCTTCAATTGCCCATATTTGTTCTCAAAATCTTCCGGAAACATCGAAAACAACATTATTTGTTGATTCATGGTGTAGCACTTCCATTGGTCAAAAATGTCCATAGGACCGAAAATGTGAAAATCTATATTTTGACCCCCATTAACTCTCGGGATGGGCCCAAACGCACTAAATGGGTTCTAAATATTGCTAGTACATCCCTTGAAGTAGTTCAGAGAAAATGGGCTACAGTAAATGCGATATTTCCATTGATTCATCCGAGGAAAGGTGCAAAAGTATAGCATAGGTCAAAAAGCCTAGGTACCCGATCTATGGCTAGAAATGTAGAGCACGATGAGCTGAACATTTCGTCTGAAGAAAGTGAGTCTCTATCTTTTTGTTGAAGCGTACTACAGAGCCTAGAAGTTGGCCAAAACCGACGGGAGACGCGCGCGGGAGAGAGCTAAATAGAGGAGAGGGAGAGGGAGGTCAGCCGGCGAGAGCTTCAGACTGTTAGATCGCGCGCTCTAGGGGGATTCTAGCCTACTTCTGGCCAACTTCTAGGCTCTGTAGCACGCTTCAACGAAAAGATAGAGACACACTTTCTTCAGACGAAATGTTCAGCTCATCGTGCTCTACATTTCTAGCCATAGATCGGGTACCTAGGCTTTTTGACCTATGCTATACTTTTGCACCTTTCCTCGGATGAATCAGTGGAAATATCGCATTTACTGTAGCCCATTTTCTCTGAACTACTTCAAGGGATGTACTAGCAATATTTAGAACTTATTTAGTGCGTTTGGGCCCATCCCGAGAGTTAATGGGGGTCAAAATATAGATTTTCACATTTTCGGTCCTATGGACATTTTTGACCAATGGAAGTGTTACACCATGGGGGAATCAGCATATAATGTTGTTTTCGATGTTTCCGGAAGATTTTGAGCACAAATATGGGCATTTGAAGGCACGGAAGTACTGTAGTCTAGAACTCATTTTGGGGTCGCCGCACGAAAGTCAGCCCATTTTTTTTATCTATACTCCGATTTTCTTTATTTTTGGCGAGAAGTGAGGCACATGTATGGACTACAACTTAAGCATGAAAACCCAGACAGTTTTTCCGATTTCCAAAGTTACGTCACTTTTGGTCCACCCGACCGCCCCGCACCGGGATGAGCACCAGGAATGATGAGGTCGGCATAGAAGTTGTAGTGCATGATGGTAGCTTTCATTTGAAGCAGAGAATGGCCATTTATCTTAATTTTGAACGGACTTATGATCATTTAAGTGAGCGCGATTTGAATGTCGAAAGTTGAATGTCCCAAGTTTGGCCTTCTGAATTTCGAAGATGACGACCGATATCAAAATTCTGACGACGCAATTTGAAAGAGCATGATTTGAAATACCTGTATCTACATTTGTTGCCAGATAGGGCTCACTTTTTTCCTACCGCCGCGGGGTAGTCGATTCTCTCGCGATTCGTCTCATATACGAACAGCATACCATTCGATTCCTCTCCTCGAGCTCTATCAATTGAGCTCTTGAAAAGGTTGGCTTTCGATTTGGGAAGAAAATGAATAAATTAAATCGATTTGCATAAATGCAAATTAGAATATTGGCAGCCCAACGATGCAGGGCCTGTCGTATAGATACCATGGACCAATTCGCCAAGCTATTTGGAGCCAAATTGTTTTTGAACGTTGTTATGACGCCTCAAAGTTAGCATTTTTTGGCTTCGGAAAAGTTTGATGACCTACCAATCAGTTAAAAATAAAAATTTGCGACAAAGCTCGAAGCTATATTGTGAGGGACCCTAAGGACTGTCCAGAACGTCCAGAGAACGATAGGTTAGATTATGTGCCAACCTACACTTGATTTTATTGGATTCTGTCGAAAAACGTCCAGAGAACGATATGTTAGATTATGTGCCAACCTACACTTGATTTTATTGGATTCTTGGATGACACGCGTGATATATCATTCGAAAGATCGTGGTAATTTATGCCTAAAACTATGTTTTCAAAAAAATGTACGCATGATTGCTCGACTTATTTCATGAAATGTGCGCTTTCAAACAGTTTTAGATATGGAAGACAGTGATGGGAACAGTTTTTACGGAAAATTTAGAAAACAGCAGATGCATAATTCGTTTCTCTATCGACCTATCTAATTTATTTTACAATTTCGGTTCCCAAATATGTGAAACAATCGAGTTTATGTACAAGATTCGTCGATTTTCTAGCAAATCGTTCTTCGAAGGTTCAGATCTTGTGCGATGCATGATGTTTTGTCAATGTTTTATTCCTTCTCAAATCAATGTTTTTGAGTGTAAAATATATGTCGAATACAAAATGTTCATTTTCGATGTATCAGGTTGTCCAGAAAGTAACGCTCGATTTTCAAATTGTCGATTCTAAGATGACCTGTCTTTTGTTGCCGCCTGAATATCATATTACTATATATCACGAGTATCACGAGTCAGTGGAGGAGAGCGAGAACATTTTGAAAATTTTTATTTCGTATTTGCCCCATATTATGGTGGGATAATACCCTGGAGTGAAGATTTCGAAAAATATAGGTCATTGGTCCCAGAGCCGGCTTTTAGAAATTTTCCGGTTTTCAAACTGGCTATGCCGTACCTCTGCTCCCAGACAAGCTACAGGTGTGCTGTTGGGCTCAAAATGATCAGAAAATTATTCTGAACAACTTTCATGTTGAAAACTTTTCTGTGAAACGTGAACCTGACAAGTTGTATCCAGAAAACCAAATTCTGTTTCAAAAAAACAATTTTTTTCTCCATCACGGAGGAAACTTTCACGGGAACTTTTTTCCATAAAATGAAAGAATAAGTCCCTATCTGTCTAGGAAAAATGTAAATTCAGGATTTGAAGGTGGATCATATCGCGAAATTTTTAGTAAAAGTTGTTAACCCTGTTAACGCAATCTCGCCGTCTGCACTCTCTCGCCCATAGGGGTAAACAAGGTGCTTCCCGACCCTAGTATACCTCCTAAAAACGCACACCGCGGGTCGGAAAGAGAACAGTTGGAATTCAGTTCATCAATACATTGTGAACCTTACCAGATAAAAATCAGATTTTTACTAAACTTTTCAGTGAAGTTATGGATCTCCAAAAAATGGTCATGCAAAAAAAGTGATTTATTCATGCCCTGAAGGCAAATTTTGAGATGTCAGGTTCATATTTTCAGGATCATGTGTACTCATAATGTCGATCATGTTGATGCTTTGAACGGGTCTCTAGCTACTCTAGAAGCCGAGTTCCGAATTTCAGATCATGTTTTTGCAGCTTCGCTGCAGCAAATGTGCGACCGAGCAGCACCTTCAAAAAATTATTCTGGGTAGGCCTCGGTCATATCTCCAATCATAGAAAGTATGGCTAACAGGAAAAAATCTGTGTAAGAATAATGCCGTTTTTAAAAAGTTCATATTGATTGCGTCATCACTACGCAATAACTATGCGATGACGTCATACCATAATACCACGATCATAATCTCCGGTGGATTTGGTATATCATGCCTGAGTGCCAGAAGGATGCATTTCTTGGGCAAAAAGATACAACAAATTCAAAAAGTGTTCGGTGACTTTCCGGCGCGACTGTAGCCTAATCATGCAAATCCTAAAGTTTGGTGAAGATTGAACATCTTTGAGCCCGTTTTCTCCTCGTGATCCTTCCTCAATGATCGCAATCCTTCCGGAAGGATCACAGCACTCTCGCATCCTTCCACAAGGAATGGGACGATTTGCATGCTGTTCATAATCGAGAGGAAGGCATTCCTCTCCTCCTTCCTTTGTCAACCCTACTCGTGAGACTGAGGGGATCCTAACAAGTTACAGATGGGACGTATCGAGCGAAGCCCCATCTGCAACTTTTTCGAATCGCCCGAGCCCAGCAAACCTACTTAGATTACTCATGTTTTGAAACTAAAATCCGATGATTTTTCAGAAAACATGATCGTGGAATTGTGCGATTTTGATGCAATTTTCGCCTTAGGAAGACCGCGTCTCCCCCATTGCGTATATATGTTTCATGATAGAATCAGATTTGGAGATTCCGAATATGAACACTAAAATCCAGAAAGTGTGTTCCGCTAGAATTTATGTTCTTACTTGGATTGCAGTTTCAACATCAAGATGACGCCAGATAACATTAACGTCAAGAGAAAAGTAGTTGAAATTCTTCTCCGAACATTTTGAGAACATTTTGAGCCCAGCCCATTCCCACTGTTGCCGTTCACGTTGGAGCTGAGATATGGTAGTACCAGATGCGGAACAGGAAAATCCCTAAATGCATGAAAAAAATGGCCAAAGTTTTCTCGTTCCCAATATACTCTGGTATAATTATCTCTTGGATACTGCTGAAAGTTGGAGCACCCCGAAAGTTGAGTTTCAGCGGGGAGTCCGTTTTCATGCACTCTCTCAGAAGACGCGTGATATATTTGAAAATTGATCTCACTTTTAAAAAATCTAGCTCATTGTAAGTCAATAACTATCCGAATAACGTCGTATGAAAACCGAATTTTCAGGTAAAAGATAAAAAAGTAGTGTCGGAGTCTCTTCCGCCGCATTTCATGTGTTGTAAACTAAGCAACGGTAACGTACCATCGTCTCTATTTTTAATGGGCACTTTCAGGATCGAAGGTATATTATCGAAAACAACACCCAAATGCAATTAGATTAGACAGGTGTGAATAATTGTTCAATTTTTCACAACATGAAGTATTTAGAAAAATAGGAAAAGTTCCTGCTCATGAATTGCCTGCCCATCCAATGAGGTTTGCCGGAGAGTCCGACAGCATAGTTTATTTCTTCACCGAAGAAAACAAGTCATACAAGATGAAGACTATTACCGTTTGCAGGAGTACAATTTCTTCAAATTATTCCTGGACGAATCCTCAGTTCCGATCGCTCCTGTTTTCATGCAGATCGGTGCAGTTAGTGAAACATATGGCAATATTTATTCGAATGTTGCATACTTCAGCAACCTCATCATGGCGTGAAATTCGCACTTCAACAGCCGTATTACTTTCACTGCAAAGCGGATGTATCCATTTGTCACGATTTCAATGGGCGTGAACAGATAAAACTTACCTATTCAAACTCGAAGGAAGTCACCGCTGAAGATACATTGGCATTCTTCGTCAAACCTAAGTAAGTATTAAATTATTTTATCTTTATTTCTCGTGCACATCAGCGGCCCAGCAGTAATCGTTAAGCGAAGCGGCAAGGGGCGGGGAACGACGGTAACAAGTGATGCACTGTTCGATGAACCTCTCTGCATAATCGCTCTGAGTTGTGACTTGCCTCCTCCAACTGTAAGTATCTTTGGTGGTTCAACCTGTCAGGAAACTTGTTATTCCCTAGAGTGTATACGCCCTGGAAGATTCGTTCTACATGCTGTGCGGATCAACGTTGCTTGTATTCCATGAAGATTTATCGTATTCAACTTACGAAATTGAGTAAGTAAGCACAAACATAAAATTTTGAGATGAATTGGAAATGCGAAAATTGTAACGTTGCAGTCAACCAAGTTACTCAATCGGAGGAGTAGAGCCAAGTAGAGTGTACCTCAATGCACCACCTCTCTTCTTCAGTCACGATCTCCCAGGGGTTCACAAGGCAATATACCGCAGTTAAGCAACCCTTTGCATCTGCAGAAATATCGACGTTTCACTGCGGAATGGAGAAACAAGAAAATCCGGGAAGCCCGCAAATTGCAAGAAACGACTGCACGGGTTACTGCATCACAGGTATACGGTTGATTGTGAAATATCGAAAGGCATTATCAGAGAAACAAAAAGTATTTTTCATACAGGTTCCTAGCAATGGAATCGGCTCATACTCATCCAGGTGAGCGCGATCGAATTCATACCCTCCGCATAATCTGCATCTGATTTTTTTATTCAGGTTCTCTGAAGAATTCGAAATTAAGACGATACTAGGTAGTGGAGGAGGAGGAACAGTGTTTAAAGCAATGAACAAAGATGACAAGTGGAACTATGCTGTTAAGCGAATTCATGTGAATCCTAAGTAAGCTTTGTTAAACATGATTTACATCATCTATCAAATATCAGCACACATTTCGATACAACAAGTGTCCATTAATTCGATGCCATCCAATTACAGAAAAAAATTCACCCCTAGGATATCTTTGTCCAGTGCTAAGTATTTAAAGTATTGGTAGAGACCGCAAGGTGGTTGACCGAATTGCTTTGGCAAGGATAATTGTGGGTATAATGTACCCCTGTGAGGCTAAATAAGGTCGTACGTTTTACCGTTCGTCGATATCTTATCTCTAGCTCAATTTATGGCACAAAAACTCCTCGAAAGAGTGATAATGGTGAGGGAGTCGAAATCGGGACGAGAGCGGAGTGGGAGGAACCCGCTCTGCCTGATTGTATGCAGATCTCCTAAACTTGGAGCAGAGCTTCGCATCGAGCCTTGCTCAAAATGGCAAGAGTGCGTGATTTCTATACATGCCGGGTGAGATACCGGCGAGAAAGTAGAGAGGAGGCCCCGCCCCTCTGCAGTTCTATTAGCGCACGTTCATGAACCCTTGAAATAATTAAACGACTAATCGGGGAATTCTAATTCTCCATTCTCCATTCTCCATTCTCCATTCTCCATTCTCCATTCTCCATTCTAGCGCTCGTGATGGGCGGTCGTCCCTGACCCCGCTCTTTTCCGACCTAAGTTTGGGGAATCCTCTCTCGTCAGCTTGGGCAACCCGGAGAGTATCGCCTACTTGGTACACTTCAAAAGGAGGAGCACGGACGGATTCCCATCGTCTCGAGTGATCTACCGTCAAGAAAGCCCCGCTGTCTGCGTTGTGAGTTCCTAACCGGCGCAAGTCAGGTGTTCGGCGGCAGGATGATCTACTTCGATGCTCAACGGAGATCCGTCACGATCGTCCCTACAGTTGACCAGAGAAGCCAAAGAAGATCCCATCCCTTGACCTAACGACGCTCTGAGACCGAAGATCCCCATTCCCTCCACACTGAAGTCACCCTCCTGCAGGACCATTGTGCCTGACGTCAGGATAAATATGATATGATATGATATGATATCGGGGAAAAGTCTAAAGCAATGTCAAGCAATTTCCAACTTTTAATTAGGCAACTTTATAATTTCGGACCATTTTAGCGCTATTACATCATTGCAATTCTTGCAGAAATGTTGATCAGGCGTTGGAAGAAGCCCGCGCAATGGCTCGATTTGACCACGCTGGTATTGTGCGCTACCACGGCACATGGGTGGAGAAACCGCCTCCTATGTGGCAGGTTAAATTTGTATTACAATAATAAATCGAATGAAATGAACTTTTCAGAATTATACGGACGCAAACATCTTGAAGATGTTATCAGATAAGAAATCTGATAAACAACCTACCCAAGGATTGGATAATGGAGAAATAGTAAGATGCATTTTTAGTATGTGTTCAACGCAAACCATAATCGTTCAGCTAGACTACAATTGCAATAGCTTTTTCATCTATATTCAAATGCAGGTACATTTTTGAGTTAAAACGCAGTCTCCGTTAGAACGGAGGGGTAGGTGGGGTAGGTGTATTTTTTCACGATGTGGAAATCGTTGGAAAGTGGTGCTTTATTTTTTTGAAAATTGAAAACATGCAAATTTTTCAGTTTTTCTCACTTTTCTGGAATACCATTGGCTCTACTGTATTGAAAATGTGGATTCTGACATAACTTTTTATGCTCTTTCGAATGATGTGTAACACGCAGGGCTAAAATCACTTTGAAAATTTCGGATTCCAAAGTTCAAAGATAAACTTTTTGGTCTAGTTTTTTGGCTGAAGTGTGTCCCACCCATAGGCACTCTAACCCTAAAGTTTGAGCTTCATTGGATGACTTTCAACGATTGTGCCACTTCCACTCCGGAATCTGACGTTCTCACGGAGACTGCGTTTTAATAGTGTTTTCTTATAATTTCGCGATGGTTTCAGTTGTGCTATTATTCACTTGCAACTTGGCTCAACAATAACAAAACTTCTGAATCACGTGCACTCAGTCGGGTGAATCTAATGTTCAAACAAATAGTCGAAGGAGTCAAGTATATTCACTCCAAGAAATTAATTCATCGAGACCTTAAGGTAAAGAACGGGATTTTCAGACGCCAATTTGGAAAAAAAATAACTGAAAAACAGGGAAATGATAAGTTGAATTACAGCCCCCTAATATCCTCTTCTGTGATGGAGACGTTCTCAAAATCTGTGATATGGGCATTATTGTCGAGCAAAAGATGGTAAACGGACGGGAGCGATCTACGGCTCACAACGAGGCTGGGACAAAAGTTTATTACAGCCCCGAGCAGGTAGTACCCTGATAATGTAAACAAATTGTATTTAAAAAAAAATTTCTTAACAGAGTGGATGCATGGGTACAGTGAGCACTAAGTCGGATGTGTTCACGCTCGGACTCATTTTCTTCGAACTTTGCACAGTGATTGACTATGAGGATAAAGTGAAGGTGGAGTATAGTGTTTTTTTTTGGAAGTTTATGTTTTTATACATGCTCATTCCAGGCCTTTGACAACTTTCGTAAGGGACAACAAGATGACATGACTCCTAAATATTTAGACGGGGTACGATTCTTATTTTCGTATTATCATGATCGTTTTCTGTTTCAGTTCGTCCGATTGATGACAGCAAAAGAAAGCATTAACCGACCAAGTTGTGCAGAAATTTTGGAACATCAGTATTGGCGCCAAACTATTTGATTATTATCATAACTTTTGTTGTTCAACATGTTAATCTTTGTCTTCAGGTAGTGAAACTGTAATCAGAAACTTTTGCTGAATGCTTCCCATACCACCTCGATAATTTTGCCAAGGGTCAGCTTATTCACACCGAAAGTTGAACGACACTATCCTATGAATCATCTTGAGCCATTTCTTCGTGACAGTTCACATAAACCCATTAAGAGCACCGCTCACCTTTCTTGCTCTTTTCCGTGTCACTCTCTCTCACATTCTTTCTTTTTCATACGGCTCAGTATGGTTAAAGGATCGTATTCGCGTTATTCGTACCCTCTGGCGATACTTCCACTCTCTATATCTAATCGAACCTTTGAGGAGAGAGCGGGGAAGAGGTTCCAGAGGGTAAGTGAAATTCGAAACCGAAAATGATAATGCAACCCTGTCCTTCACACTCGCTTCAAATGAGGACGACAACGGTTTGGACAGCGATGTTGACAAGGAAGGAGCATCGAATAGCAAATAGGTAATCGAGCGATACATTGATATTTGCCAGTCTTCTGATTGAAAAAAAAACTCATTACAAATATTTTTTTATTACAAATATGAGTTTTAATATTTACAAATTTTAAAAATTATATATGAGGCCGGTTGCCGAAAAGGGCTGGCGCATCAAAATTTCGAAAAATCGGGGAATGGGTTTTCGAGGGTGCTGATCATCGTGGTATACTTCATTTTGCACCAAACCGACCGGTGCAGCCGGGCTGCAAGCAATTCGGATTTCGTTTTTCCTCAATAACTCAATAACTATCTGACCGATTTACTTGAAATTTTTAATAATAATAATAATAATAAATTTATCATGTTATTGGCACAAGAAAATAGGCGAGGATCACGTAAGCAACGGAAAACATGAGATACGATGTCGCAACTAGGCAACAAAGAAGTGAGGGAAAGGTGAACTAAACGAACTAAACAAGCTTTTTACGGAAAATCATGGCATTACTGGATAATATAACATTGTTAGAAAGGGAATTCCAACTATTGACTACACGATTGCAGAGGAAATTATTTAGAGATGACCTATTAAAGCGGTGTTTTTTTAACTGGATACAATTACGACGGAAGGGTCTAATACTAGAAGGGCGAAGGAAAAAGTCTTCTTCTAACTCTAACTCTCTATGAACAATTTTATACGTACAACACAAATCGATGATTCTTCTGCGGCTCTCGAGGGAGGTGAGGCCGAGGCTGCGCAGTCGATTATCGTAGTCGGTCGGGGGCAACCTGCACTTCTGGAGAACTCGTTGGCTGAACTTTAGCTGAACATTCTCTATTAACTTGATACTTTCTCTATCAGAGGGGGACCATACTTCACTACCGTATTCTAGAATGGGTCTAACATAAACAGAGAAAAGACGAGCGTAAAGCTTAGGACTACGCGAGGAAAAGGTTCTGGTAATATACGCGCAACGCGCACGTGATCGAGAAACAATAGACTTAATGTGACTATCGAATGAAAGATTACTATCGTAAGAGACACCAAGGTCTTTAAATACGCTGGCGACAGGAAGAAGATGGTTGTCAATTGTGAAATCTATAGTAGGATGTCTAGATCCAATTCTCATTATGACTGTTTTCGTGGTGGAAATGGATAATCCCCACTTATGGGACCAGTGAGAGAGAGCATCGAGAGCTGATTGTAGCAACGACGGGTCATTAATAGCGTAAAGTTTGATGTCATCAGCATAGATATTGCAGTGGACACCTGGCGGGAGGACATGCGAAATATCGGAGACGTAGATACTAAACAATAAAGGCCCTAAACAAGAGCCCTGTGGGACCCCTGAAGTCACTGGATAGGGAGGGGAAAAACTATTATCGACTATGACAGACTGAGTTCTACCCTCAAGGAATGACGCGATCCATCTGAGAAGGCAACCATTAATTCCGAACAGGGCGCATTTCTGTAGGAGCAAGGTAATGGGAATAGAATCAAATGCTTTACTAAAGTCAATGAAAGCTACAGATATGAATTTGTTGCTGTCAAGGGCCTTGTACCAATGGGAAAACGAGGAAAGTAGAGATGACATACAAGATCGTTTAGCGCGAAACCCGTGTTAATATGGGCACATGAGATTGTTGGCAGTTAGATATTCAATAAGCGCTTTGCATATGATTCGTTCAAACACTTTAGAGGAGGAGCACGTAAGTGAGATGGGTCGATAGGAGGAAGGATCGCTTTTGGGACCCTTACGCTTGTAAACTGCGCGGACGAAAGCGGTCTTCCAAATGGAGGGGCAAATACCAAGAAGTTAGAATCGGTGAAAAAGAAGAGAAAGAGGAACGAAAATATTATCAGCAGTGTTCTTGAGGAACACATACGGTAGAAAATCAGGGGAAGTTGAATTACGAGAAGGGAGGGATTTAACTATCTTGTGAAGAGATACAAGGTCAATGTCAACGAAATCAATAGATCGATCAGTAAAAGGTAATGTTTGCAATACGTGGGAATTAATTCTTTTAGAAAAGGAAGCACGGAAAGTTTCAGCGAGAACAGTCGCTTTGGAAGAGGCAGTGGAATGATAGCAACCGTTAGAGATGAGGGTGGGGAGAGATGGGGATTCATCTTTTATTCTATCGGACGCGAGACGGTAAAAAGCACGTAGATTGCGAGATTTTACCAGCTTCAATTCGGTTAATTTGGCTGTTTCTCGGAAGCTCTTACGCAGAAGTTTACTTGCGCGGAGGAAGGGCTCAGTACCTATGGTTCTACGACGACGGAAAAGATTACGACATTTATGAATGAGTCTCTTTGTTTTGTTAGAGAGGAGGGATCGCGTAGAGGATGGCTTGATAAAGGGGACAAAGGTGTCGATGAGATTGTGAATGATGCTACAGAACGTGTCGTAAAGGTAGTTTGGATCATTACTAGGCGAGAAAAGCGCAACCCAGTCAAATGACGAAAGGTGGGTATTAATCGCCTCCCACTTAGCACGAGAGAAATCGCGTCTAGGGGGGTCGGAGGGAGAAGGAAGGGAGCCAACGAGGTCAAAGGTAACAAGATTGTGGTCAAGGGTGGGTAGAGGTGGCTCTACACTAGCACGAGAGATTAGGCGAGGTTAGATGTCAAGTATCTTATCGTTCCTAGTGGGTTCGGTAATCAATTGTAGCAAGGAGGAAGATATAGAGAAATGGAGAGGCATTACTATGGGGAGAGAAAGCAGATTGATTGATCCAGTCTAAGTCGCCACAATTAAGGTCACCACAAATAACGGCATGGGTAGAATCACTAGAGAGAAAATCGTGGAGGTAGTCAAGACATTCTACGAAAGAGTCCATAGAGCAAGACGGACTTCTATAGATGCATACTAATAGAGTGGGCGAGTTAGCCATAATGCGAGAGCTACATATAACAACCTGGCAATAGATAGAGAAAGAACGAGAAGTGACTAAATATGACGGGATGGCTCGATCAATGAGAATTGCGCAGCCGCCGCCACGAGTGGAGGAATCGCGATCAGAGCGGAACACAGAGAAACGATCGAAAGACATCATATTGTCAGTTAGTGTATCAGGAGTTGCCCAGGTTTCAGTAATGAACACTACAGAGAAAGAATCGCGGATGAATTGGCCTATCATATCAATCTTATTAGAGAGAGAACGGGCGTTAAGGAAAGAGCAGTGAGGGACGAGCGTGGGGAAGTGCAGAAAGGAGAGACTACTGAGTGAGGAGAGAGTGCAGAGAAAGAGCGGGGAAGGGGAGGAAAGAGAGCAGGGGAGGAGGGTGCAGAGATGGGGATGGGAAGAGGGGAGGGATGAGAGTAAGAAGGCAATAGAGATGGGCAGGGATTCTCGGCTGACTCGGATCCATGAGAAGGGGAGGAAACGGAAAAGGGTAGTATGGGTGCCTCGAGAGTCAGTCCCTATTCGCGGGGAACGAGGTAGCAAATCTTAGGAGAGACATGAGGCTGTTTGTATGGAGGATCAAATGAGAGTGAGGAAGAGGGAGGGGGAGAGGAAGCAGAAAGAGACAGAGACTGTGGGGAATTAACCTCCACTACCGTACCCAGCTCAGATCGGCTGCTCTTTTGGGTACCTGACCGTCCTTCTAGATCGTCTCCCTTCCTCTTCTTGCTCCCTCCTTTGCTGCCTGAGACTGAGCCGCCTCTGGATCCGCCTCTACCTCGAGTGTTGGCTGTGCTTCTGTTCCTTGATCTTCCTCTATGTGCAGTAGAGGAGAAGGGCTGTGCAGTATTATGGGGGACACCCCCAGGGAGGGGCTTGGGGAATCTCATTCTGACAATACGGAAATCCCTAACAGTGTACTGAATCTCACAGGCGGAGGAGTTCAGATCTCTAACTTCACTACGCAGTCTACGATCAGTCTCAAGCTGTGCCTTAGTGTAATCACCACGGAGGAAAGCGCGGGGACTGCCAGTGATCCTACCGCACCTGACTCTGACTGCCTCGTTGAAGAACAAATCTCTGGACTCGACTGAGGGGAAACCGATCTTGATGATTCTCGACGAGGTCCTTCCGACGGGGCGAGTAGGAGGATGTCTGTGAAAAGAGATCTCAGCACGAACCTGATCCAATTGAGTGCTGTTGATTGTGTCGAGGATCAACGAGATGATCTTTCGATCGTTCTCCTCAGTCTCCTCGACAGATTCGCACTCCGAAACGTTGACGAGGACACATCGTTTGGCCTTCTCATCCACCGTACTCCTCTGATTGAGGGCGGCGATGACCCCAGTCGTCACCGTATCCACAGTTGTCGACTGGGAGAGTCTATCCACAAGGAATCTGACCAGAGACGTCAGGTCGCCCATCTGCTTCTGCTGTGCGACCATAAGGTCGTACAGCAGGTCGATAGAGACTGGAGCAGTCATGTGGAAGGGGGAGGAGATACAGGGGGAAGAAAGAAAGACGCGTATGTGGGTGCGAAGCCTATCGCTGCCCTAATCCCGGTCGGGACCCTTCACTTCCTCGCTGATCGCAAGTGCAGCACTGTCTAACAGCTTGGAAAACTCGCTATGACAAGTCTATAAGAAGCACACGAGAGACCGAGAGGCCGCGACCTCTCTCGGTCAAGGAAGGGAAGGGGTCATGAGGAAGGGAAGGGGTCCAGGATGGGTCAAATTTGTCATCTTGTCTTTTTGTCAGGAAATTTGTCAGGATGGGTCAAATTTCAAATTCAAATGGGTCAAATTTGTACAGGCGGTGAATCCGGTCACGCATATTTCGAAGAAATTTTAAAATTAAAAAATATTTTATGCAAATTTGGTGAAAATTATGTTCTCGAATACAAGGGAAAAGTGGAAGCTGGATTTGGGATAGAAAGATGCGCTCTGACGAGAGGATCATTTTTCGAATGGTATGTCAGAGGTTTCTGATATCCGCTTTTTTGTTATGATCAATTTTGTGCGTGATTCTTCCGCCGAAATCACGAAAAACGAGGAATTGAAATGAGTTTCACTTTAGAAAAGTAGAGAACAAAGGACTCAGTCGATCTTTTGGCACGTTTGTCGGACTAATCAACGTCATTGTATCTCATTACACGTGCTCGCGTCATTTTACGTGCTCGCGCTCGCGTAAAAACTGTGTTAGGGCAGAGTCAAGGAGGGCGTATACGGGGTCGAGTGACCTCCGTCTTCCAAATTATCGGAATAAAAGAGTAATTATATTGTTTTCAGATGACGAAGAAGAAATGCGACCATATGCATGCAATCACTGCGGCAAAAGATTTAGTAATTCGTGAAATCGCAAAAGACATGAGAATACGCATTTCGGTTTGTTATTATCGAGAAACAGTAATGGGAAATATTATTTTAAGATGATAATGACCCTCGCAAAATGAAGTATAGATGTGAAATATGTGGAAAAGTGGCCAGTTCCCAGAGCGCAGCAAAATTACACAAGCGTTTGCATAATGGTGAGTAATAATAAATACAAACCTATATTTTGCTACTGTAATGTTTCAACAAAACGTTTGTTTATCAAACATGCATTTTTTTAGAAAATGTTTTATTTGTGATCAGTCTGTTTAGTAGCGGAAGTATCTCGAAAATCGTTCAACTGCGATGAGTGCGATAAACGCTTTTCTCATTCGTATCAATTGACAAAACATAAGACAAATCATTTGCGTTAGTTGTTTTTTTTAAATTTAATAAATATTTATTAAAATAAAAATATGTTGTACTCACTTTAGCACTTGATGACCCTAGCAGAAGCTTCAAATGCGATGTGTGCGACAAGTTGCTCTGCTCCTCGTATTATCTTTCTCACAAACGGACACATCTTGGTAAGATCATGAATGGGACTTTGAACGCCAGAATTCAATTACGTGACTGCATTTGTAATCATTACTTGTGATATTAATAATTTTAAAAAAATTATAAAAGCAATATTTAAATGTCTTTAAACACAGATAAAATTTCAGATTATAACGATCCTGAACAGGCAAAGCTAAAGCGTCCATTTAAATGCGAGCAGTGCGGTGGCAGATTTACATCGAAACAATCTTTGAAGGAGCACGAGAGGACTCATATTGGTATGATTTCAATCTACAAGCATACAAAGTTATAAGCATACACAACTTGGTCGTTTTCATTGCTTCATTTTGCTTCAAATGATAAATATGACACATGTACAGCGAAGAAGTCCCTTTCCTGCCCTGCCTGTCCGAAGAGATTCTCGCATGCCTCAGCCATGAGGAAGCACATCAAGAAAAAGCGTGCGAGTGAGCAATTAAAGAAACGCGTTAATAATATGTTTCTAATTGAAAAATATCCAAACTAAAGTTTTGACAAGTTTTCGCTGACATTTCAGAAACTGACGTGCACGGAAGTATTGCAATTGTCCAAGTGTCGAATTCTCAGGACGGCAGTTACCGCTTACAGGTTTGCTTAAATATTCATTGTTTGTATTACATCATTTTGTAAGTATTTCTATAATTTAGAGGTAAACGAATAAATTGAAATCTTCATCACAGGAACCTCGTCACGCTCTGTCACCGAAAGTGGAAAATGAATGGATGGACGACAAAGATGAGGGTGACGTTATGAAGGAAACTGGAGAAGCTTTCGACTTTTCACCATCTGATGGCTCATAGAACTGCACGAATTTTGACTAGAGCATTGATCGGAAGCGTCCCACCTCAATAATGCGATTATACAAACATCTTAATTTGTCTATCGATGTATTTTCCTTATCTTTACTAGTTAATATAAACATGCAAATCAAATGGGGAAAAATTTCACGTGATAATAGGGGCACGAGAAATCGGTTATGTTTGGTGACATCACTCCTTGCATGTAAATTTCACCGTAAATATAATATACTTTATCGTACTTCATAAGTTACAGTGTGGAATGGTTACGGCTTGGTATCACAATGCAATATTTAGATTTCACTCTACGTAATATCAAAGATCAGAGATCAATCTCGATACTACCTTCTAGTTACAGCATGAAGTATCGGCTCCGGCCTGCTCTCCTTCGATAGGGAGGAAGCAGGTGAAGAGAAGACGGGCGATAACCTGTGAAACGTCGGCTTCGTACGCCACGTAGAAATTTTGGCAATAATGCTAATTAGTAATCGTCGCCTTCATACACCACTTCGTTATTTCAACAATCATTATAATTACTAAGCATTGCAGTACACAAAGTCCAATTCCCGACAACAATGGGGATTAGTAATAGTCGATCATTCACAATAATTCGAAATTTAAACACAAATAGTAATTAGTAATCATCGCCCTAGTACACCTCGTCAAAATTTCAACAAGAGTGGTAATTAGTAATCGTCGCCCACCTCTCCCACCACTGTCGCCGCACACAGCCAGACGTTGAAGGTCATGAATACGAGCATGAGCAGGTAGGAGATCGTGAGTTGGACTGCGTGGAGGCAGGCGTCAATCAGACGATGTGGAGTCACCGGGCTGAGAGAGATCAAAGATCATAATTGAATAATTTCATTCAAATTCGGAAAGTACTTCCAGTCTTTATTGATTGTGTTTAAAATAGGTTTCAAAAAAAGGAAAGTTTAGAAAACAAATGATAATTCTCGCCGGCTTCTCCATTCACATTAGTATACAAACGAGAGAAACGGATAGGCATGCATAATCGACATTCTATTTGTTAGTTTTGCGAATGGCTCAAAGCTGTCAGTGGTCAAATAATCGGATTGACGACACCATTTGTAAAAAAAAGTTTGAACGACATATTCAGTTGCAATTGTTTTTCACCAAAATATCAATAATGATTGCATTCAACATGTGTATTGGAACCTTTGCTTTTTTGTTCACAAACCCATAACATTATCAAGAAATGTGAATTATCAGCTAAAATTACCTTCCCGAGGCGTTTCTCATCTTATTCACCGCCTCTCTCTTCATCCTCGACCATCTCGTGGCCTCCATCACGAAGCACAGAAGGACGACGACGATGCAGGAGAGAATCATGCCTGGAAATGGACGATCAACATCATTGAATAAAACATTTACCAGCATTACTAATAATTAAAAAATATATTCAAAAATGCAATAATGTTGGTAGAATTTTGCAATCCAGGGAAGCAAGCGATCGACAGAATGAAAGAGTAGTAACGAAGCAAGCTGTAGATTTGTAGTGGCTACACCAATTGTATCCACATATAGTAAACCGCTAGGAGAACAGTAATAATATCAAAGATAACAAATGAGATGCTGAAGGGAACAAATTCGATCCGGCGGAACATCGAGTTTCTCCTTACCCCGATCGATTTCAATGCAGGAAAAAGCGGGAGCTGGATTCGATTCAACCCGTGCCAAGTTTCACGCGTTTTCGTTTGTTCTCATGGTAGGTGTCCTATTACTTCCGAGTTCCGCGATATAAATATCGTTACGCTACCAATTTCTTAGCATTTCCTGTTCCTATTAAAACTAGTATTCGATAAATAAGCCTTCGTCTACTCGCTTCAAATATTCTCACAAGCGGTCAAGTTGCGAAATGAAATGTATACAATTAAGAGACCGTCGTAGCAATTCTCGAACTCTTCTTTGAGCATTTTTTTGCATAATGCTTCGAAAAAACGGCTCTGTGAGAATAACGTGTTACGTGTCCTATGCGTGGTACGTATTACGTATCATCTAGTACGTATCATTTATCATGTTACGTCCCATGATAAACGACACGTACCACGTTATTCGCAAAGAGCCACATAACTTACTGAGCGGGCTCATGGTCTGCCAGAACTGAAATAACACGACCTCCTTGAGTCCGCCATGGAAGGACATGGAGTGGCTCCTACAATATAGTATTGTATTCCCATGACAAGATTGTGTATTAGTTAGCGTCCTCGGGTAATGCTCCTCGGGTAAATACTAGCAACAATGATATTCATCAAAATCATAAATGTGCACGTTGAAACTCAACAGAAGTAATTTGTCTTCAATTATGTTTTGCGGTTGTCACGTTCTTTGTGATCGGGGGGTATGTGACTATCAATCTGTGAAGAGAGTGGTATCATACCAGTTAGTAGTTATCAGTGAGAAAATATCGCTTGAAACTCACATGGAGTGCGCGGAGTGATCGTGGCCCATGCCGCTCATGTCCATCTGCATCGGTCCTGTGGTAGTAGGAATCGAGGCTGTGGTCGAGTCTGAAAACGCATTTATTTATAAAAATTTTAAAACGAAATTATGCCGATATTTATTGGATTATCCACAATACATTGTTCTTTATCTATTGCCGCATCTAGGTGAAGAATAGTTTATTTTGGAGAGAACACTAATAACGATGAGATGAATTCTTGCGAACAATCCTAAATCAATTCTCACCCATCGCAGCGTGATCATGTCCTGCATGATCGTGATGATGATGAGCGTGGTCCATTATCGATCGATCGGTAAGTCAAGTACCTTGAATCTATTATTATCAATATTGCATACCGAGTACCGTTCAAACATCAAAATATACCATCGCACGTTAGTAAATAGTGCTCAGTGAAGCTCAACAATACCACGACAAGTGGATAGCTAAACAGATCGACCAGCTTTCATAGTGAACAAAATGATGATAAAGAACGAGAAAGAACATAAGATCAGTGATGATGACAATTCCGTGTTTACCTATTCCACATTAGCCCTTTCCTCAGATGCAGAGACTCTCTTCATTCTTCACACTCTCTCCCCTTTCTGACTAGCGAAATATAATAGAACGGCATCCCTATTAGCGAAAGGAAGCGCTATGCAAAGTGAAAATCGGTTAATTTGCGCTCTCAGCAAAGGATGATAAAAGAGCGGATAATGGCGGAAGTTGAACGCGCGCGCAGCCAAGGTCAGAGCGGGGGAGGAAACTGTTCCCGGCCGAGATCGAGATCAGGTGATCAAATCTAGAGGATGACAAACTTGAGTACTCAGAAATCGAAAATTGCAAATATGTTCCTAGTTTCCTAGCAAATTCCTAGCAAACATATTCCAAATATATTCAAATATACTCTTTAGCGAGAGAGAATTAGGCTCAATAAGTGACGATATCTTGAGCTGCCATGTCTAATCACAACTACTGCCGATATGCAACAAGTAGGTGGATATTGATAAGTTAACGAACATTGGCATGTCCTCATCACGCACTTTTCCCTCAAAAATAGTGAAGTTACACCACCCCGAACGGAAAGTAAAAGGCACAGGGGGACGATGAGCTCTGTTCAATCAAAACGGGGATCTGCCATGCACTCTCTTCATTCGGCATACTATTTCACCAGTTGGATAGGTGAGAGAGTGCGCAGGGTCAAGAGAGTGTATGTAGAACCAAAGGAGGGACAACAGGGTAGAACGGGGAGCTGCGAACACACAAACTACTTGCCTAATCGCTCACTTTCCGGATTCGGGCCCCGCGCGCTAAAAACACTCGTGAAGTACCGCTGAAAACGGCTCTTCCCTGGCCAAGATTCGATCTAAGCGTGTTCTTAATAGGGATCGATTCTCCGGAAACTGTTTCTTCACTTTCCCTATCAGCGGCCAGCCGGTAAAGGAGCGTTTCCCTCTCATAATTACAACGATTCGGGGCAGCTGGGCAGGAATATTCGAAAGTCAAAAATGATGCCCTCAGGGTAGGTCATCAACGCCTTGCTGGAGCGCAAAACAATGGACCCCGGATCTTCTCGTATTCGATGTTTGTACGGCCACTTCACGAGGGCAGGCGGAGCGAACAATGGACAGCTGGAGGATCGGGTGGATCAGCGATCGGAGAGATCGGAATGGCTTCTCAAAAATGTCCTTTTTTCATTCTGCGTGCATTCTTACCGGCTTGTCTGGCTAGAAATAAGATATTTCAAGAATTGAGAATCCATCTCTATATCAGAAATCGTCTAGATCGGGAAATGGGAAGCTCGGGAAAGTGCGCGTAGGCACGGTTGGCTTTTAGTGAAACGATTCATTCTCCATCCTCTATCGCATGCCTTGAACGGAATGAATAAACACGCGGAATGGTTTGTTTTTTTTAACAAAACCATCTCTAGATCAGAAATCGAAGATATCGGGAGCGGGAAAAGCTCAAAAAAGTGCGCCCAGACAGTGAAAAAAACAACACAATATTTGGCTAAAAAGGCAAATATTTGCCAAATGACACGTCGCAATGACTATTAAGCCGATGATCAGTCTGTGGGAAAACAGTATAAAGATACAATACGATTCCGAGAGAGACCAGAGATGCTAGAGGAACAAAAGCAAACATGTTCCCCGGAAATGAAGGGAGCTATGGCCTGACTCTCTTAATTGTACACACTCTCTCAGGTTAGAGAAAGCGAGAAAATTAAGAGAGTCAGACGGTGAATGGGACATGCAATGAATGCGAATTGAATGATAACATCGAAGTGAACCGTAGTACCAGTAATATGCGAGCGACTTGAGGTGCACAAAGAATAAACGCGCACAGGAAGAATGAGATCCGGTTTGGCTCCCATGCTCTTCCCTTTCACCTTTCACCCTCTCTTCCGTGAACAGCGATACACTGCCATTGCTTTGAATTCCCTGCGCTCTCTCACTTTTACGTGATCTCTCGCATTGCTCTACCTCGAATGATCATAAGCCGATGTAAAGAATAGCAACAGACAAGGAGAGAACACATGCCGCTTTGGCATCAATTTTACTTGTACTAAAGTTAACGCTTCGGAAGGAACTTTTTCCCTCGAAACAATAGTACATTCAATCCAGAAAGCAATGACTCATCGAATTATTGCAATTTTGTACTAAGATTTACAGCGATTATCTCGAACTAAAAATTCCAGCCAATGTAGAAATAATGAAACATATGTGTACCATTTCGGTAACCGGACATTTGAAAATGTGATGTTTTCAATTCCTACCTTTTTTTAAAGTTTCGACTACTATTACATACGACTAGGAGAACGATTGGCTCTCACATGTGGTCTGCAACGACCGAAGAATGCCTATATGTCCTCTACCTTTAAAGATATAATTTGTTGATTAGTTGGTTGACTATTCTTTGGTCATTTATCAGCGGTATTCACAACAACGGAGTATAGCACAACTACTACAACACAGACGCAACTCTCTACATCCGGCAATTAATAGGCGGTTCTTATGATTACAACATGTTCGGTGGGGGGCTTGCGATACCCGGAATGTGTGGTTTTAGTTATCGATTAGTCAGTTGGTGACTAGACTGTAGCTTCGATGGATGGTAGGGCGTAGATCACTTCGATATAAGTTTTGTGCATTTGCTTGCTTACATGAATACATATAACGCACTATCTGACAGAATCGAAATAGATTTGGCACAGGCCGAAAATTCGAATTCCTCCTGACTTCACCAATTGGTCGGCCTCGACTAGGGAAACCTACGAGCATCGCTAGAATTTCGATCCGCATCCGCGCGCGCGGCAGCGCGTATCATCAAAAAAACTACAGTAATCCTCGAAAATTGGTATATCGATCCCAATCACCGCGGCGGTAGGGGCGCTGCGTTCCTTGACAAATTCTAAGACTTTTTTACTCTGGGGAGTTTTTCGATCAGATTCCATCGAACGCCGGAAATCGATAATTTCACTTTTAATTCGAACATGAATGCAATTCCCCAGAAATTTTTCAAGAACCCGCACAAATATTATGTATGATCCAGCTTCTGCTTGAGCCGATACATCTTTCACTAGAAAGGCGCAATTTAAAATTTTCCGTAAGTTAGCTAAAATGAATTTTGAATGAATTATGGTGTAATTTTTGGGTTACTGTAATCGAGTGCAAAAGTTGGACGACTTTTCCCAATTGGTGTAGCATAGTCAAAAATTGATTCCCATGCCACATAATACCAATTGGTAAAAATCGTCCAACTTTTCCACTCGATTACAGTAACCAAAAATTACACCTCAATTCATTCAAAATCCATTTTAGCTAACTTACGGAAAATTTTAAATTGTGCCTTTCTACTGAAAGATGTATCGGCTCAAGCAGAAGCTGGATCATGAATAATATTTGTGCGGGTTTTTGAAAAATTTCTGGGGAATTGCATTCATGTCCGAATTAAAAGTTAAATTATCGATTTCCGGCGTTCGATGGAATCTGATCGAAAAACTCCGCAGAGTAAAAAAGTCTTAGAATTTGTCAAGGAACGCAGCGCCCTTACCGCCGCAGTGATTGGGATCGATATACAAATTTTCGAGGATTACTGTAGTTTTTTTGATGATACGATCCGTGCTGCCGCGCGCGGATGCTGCCATGCGGATCGGAATTCTGGCGATGCTCGTAGGTTTCAGTCGTCGAGGCCGACCTATTGGTGAAGTCAGTAGGAATTTGAATTTTCGGCCTGTGCCAAGTCGCTGAAGAAATATGTTGATTTTCTCAGATAGTCTGTTATATACTAACCGGCATATGGGTATGGAAGAGGGGAGGGAATACTGGTGTGAAAAGGGGCGGAGCTTGCGCAAAACTTGGTTTCACCAAACTCGGCACTTCTCGAACGGGTTCATCGGTGAGCCGATCGGGCAGTCGAACGACTTGGCGAACTCGGGGAAGTTTTGTAGCGGAACATTCACTCTGAAAGAGAAAGATCATTACGAGTCCTTCGGTCATGAAGGTTTTATAATTCAAAGATCAAATATCAAGTACCACTCTCACCGATATCGTCCTAGCGAGTGCACGTCCGTGTCCAGTAGGTAGTTGATGGCCGACGGCTTAACCGCCTCGCACCAGGTCTGGAATGACCGCAGATTGTTCTTTGATCGTTGATCTTTGTGATAAGTGTTCTGATCATGTAATTGATCATTGGTATTTGATCTTTGTGTTTTGTATTCTGATCATACAATTGATCTTTGATCTCTTACATTAGCAAAGGCGAGGAAGAACATCTGGGTGTCGGTCCAGTTGCCGAATGTTGGTAGTCGTTGCTCCGGTTTGGCAGCTTTTCGCGTCGCGTGTAGGTGGTACGCCTGAAGAGGTGATTGATCTTTGATATTTACGAAAATAAGTTGATAACTATATCTAGGGTGTCTGCAAAAGAGGCTGATCTGTGAAAATGCCTTAATGAAATTATTAAATGGAATCGTATTAGTTGATCTTTTATCCCTCACCCCATATGCTACTCGCAGTCCTCCATTGTCTGCGATATTTTCGCCCACTGTGAGGCGGCCGTCGAGCTGTAATTTTGGCTATTTTCGAAAAATACTCAAATATCGATTTATTAATTAATGAATATTGGATTTCGGGATGGTAATTTCGAAAATAATTGTCCAAATCCCACCTTCCGACCAGTCACCGGCTCGGTCTTCGCGCCGTATTGCATGATGAAGCACTGCTTCTTGTTCTGGAACGGTATTGTTGGGTTACGGTAGGGAGAGGTAGGTCAGAGGGTTGGGTCGTTCGGTAGGTCAGATGTGTCACCTGGAAGACGCGCATGGTGTCCGGTCGCCACCAGCCGCGCAGATTGCCCGTGCCGTCGTATTGAGCCCCTCAATTATGAATGGATTAATACATCAATGGATCACAAAACGATGATCGATTGTTACTCTGAAAACTTTTTTCATTTGATTTTGTGTGTGTTTCACAAATATTTTATTTTTCGAATAGTGCGTTCGTGATAATAGGCTCTTGCAAACCGCTCCCTAAATATCTATTTGATATAAAAATCGTTTGTCGTCATCTTCGATCGATATTTATCTCACATTCTACTATTCGAATATGTTTCAATATCGTAACTTATTGCCACACATCATCTACTTACGATAGCAATGAGATCCTCTCTGGAAAATATTAAATACGACTTATTGATCGTCGATCTCACCCAGATCATCGTATCCATGCGTGATCTCATGACCGATGCCCATTCCGATCGCCCCATAATTCACGTAGGAAGGCGCGTCCCTAACGAACATCGGGAACTGCAGAATGCCGGCGGGGAAGACTGTAAATGCAATTTTTAATGGAAGGTAATGAAGAGTCGAAAATTCAGATAATTCCATTTCACGGTAAATAGGGAAAATAATTCAGAAAAAAGGGGAAATTCAGGCAATATTTTCAGAGATTTTTCTAGTCACAGTTTTCAATTTTTCGAAACTCACTGATTTCGTTAGCGTTGAAGTAGTGGAAGGCGTCGACGGCTATGATGGATGCAACCCACACCTGAATGAAAATTGCATGGAAAACCTGCCAAAATGAGAATGAGTGCGTAGACATTCATGGGACAAAATACCATTCAAGATTCTGGAGATAACACTTACTTCTTGTGATGAAGATTTGCGAGTCGAATGTAATCGAGAGAGCATCTCTCTGCAAAAAAAAATTAAATTATAACAATTTAAATTAGAATACAATCTAAATTGTCTTTCCCAAATTTCGGTATGTTTCAAAGAATAAATGAAAAAACGTGTTCAATCAAATTGATTTCATCAAAATATGTTTTTTTCTAAAAAACAAATACAAAACCTGCAAGAATCACCATGTTTCTATCATCTTTCCATAAATGCCAATGATACTCACTTGAACTGAGATTTCTCGAGAGCGAGGGCGTTCTCGAAGTATCGCTTCGCGTGCAGTTTCACGCCCTCGAAGGGTGCCATCACGTAGGTGATGTTGAAGAGCCAGTCGGGGAAGCCGACCTGGAGGAAAATTTGAATGTACATTTACGTATTCCTATGAGCATTTGAGGTCGAGTAATCACTACTAAAATGTGAGAAAAGTTAATAAATCAATGTTATTAATAAGTGAGAAAGTGTGTGTTTATTGTTCGACATCCGGCAATAGTCTACTGATTCACTAAACAGGTGTGAGAGAGTGCTGGAAAGGAAATACTATTCAAGAAAGCCTCACGCACAGGTCGCTGATTACCTCAGGACATACCGCTGAATTGGCGAGCCTTGTCGTGAGAGCAGTGTATGCTTAGTTTTACATCCTACCTTGTGTCCCATCTGCTGCAGCTTCGCAATCGCAGCAGTGCGCGTCGCCTCATCCATCCAATCTGATGGATTATTCATAAATACATTATTTCCCTGATATGAGAAGATCCCATTGGATCAAAAGATGATCACCACCTTATATAATAGTGGTGAAACATATTTTGTTTCTGAGAATGAGCGTTTTCACACTCCGCTTCGACTCGAATTTTAGCATCCAAGTAAGTGAATTATTATGTGTTTCCTGCGCCTGTCACATTAGCTATAACTATGACCAGTAAAGTAAACTTCACTTTACTTTACTTTATGACCAGTACTCAATATATTATTGGTGAAACATATGTTTCCCTCAAGCGAGTAGAGCAAATTTTAGCGAGTACTCAGAATAGAAGATACACCAAGTAATTAAATAATTTGTAAATTACTACCTGCAGTGACGAGTGTTTGCTCCATGGCGACCTTGAGGTCGGAGATCATCTCGACCGCCTTAAAATAAACAAATAAATTATATTATTGTTTTTAAAATTAACAACCTTATTCCGGTCGCTCTCGGTGAAGTACTCGGCAGCGTAGGCAGATGCAAGTGGAGCTGGGAGGTGTGTTCTGAATTAGGGATAATGATCACGATCTCTTCATGCTATACGCTCTCTCGACGACAGAGGGCGTATGCATGAACATGCAGTGACTCGAATTACAAATGATGCTACGCAACGCGCTTTATATCTTGGATTCATAACAATTTCGATATCGACCATGTGTAGATCATCAATGTTCACCTCACTATCCGCACGCATGTCTCCCACGCGGGTTCCTCGGCTGAGCCGCGCATCCACAGCCGGAACTTGTGACCGGGCTGTCGAAACCTGAAAGTTACAACCTAGAGTTAGTAATGCTAGCTAATGGATCCTCATGCTACACACTCTCTCTCTACCAATCGAGCTGCGGGAGAATGTAGGATTTTGCATAGACCACGGTGTCTTTTCGTGACACTAATTCGGATGATCCGCTGCATTTCGTCATACATATTATCGAAGTTGCACTCATTTGAAGTTCTTGTCAACTGATTAAAGAGAAGTGAGTCGAAAATTAATCAAAAAAATTCATGCCTCCTTGGGAGGTATTCCTCGAAGCTCGAAATGAGTCGCCACATGAGGAAGTCGTTGATTATTCTGAAATTTCTTAAAATTCTTAAAATTTCAAAAGTCGTTGATAAAAATCAATGAAACTACCGTACTGCATGCGATTTCCCGTCAGGAATCCTTCCAGGGCATCGAAGAAGGCCGGATCAATAACGTTGACTATCGTATCCTCGGAGATCGGGGCGAGCAGTGCGCGGATCTCGTCATTGAGGAAGAGATCCCAGTTGATCTGAGAAGTTGATCGTTGATCTTGAAATCGAAGGTGAGAAAACAACAATCAAATATGTGATGAATTACTACCTGATGTGTTTCACCACAATTTTACAGTGAGCAATTTGATAAATCTTCAATATCTTCTTTGTTTCCGTTTCAAATACTTTAAAATACCGTTTAATTTGGCCAAGTAATTTTCTGAGGATCACATTATCATTTGCTGGCTATTTTCGAAAATATTCAAATATTATTATTATTATTATGAGAGCCTCTTACCTTTCCGTGCTTCCGTTTGAAGTCGCCAAGTCGCACTACATTGTTGATGGCAGTGTGATTGCGGATGTTGTCTCGCTTCGTGGCCTGGAAAGAATGCGAAATTCACTTCCGCTTCAACCAAAACAAAAAAGTGTTTAGAAACTCAGGCTATTCTTATGGAAAGTCGTCAAAACAATAACAAAAACATAAAAATAACAAACATTGGCTATCAACATCTCGAACTGCAGGATGTTGTCGACGTGCGGGACGAGCGCTTCACGATCAGCGCCTAAATGACGCCATAGATCAATCAAACTACGAAGAACCGGATGTATAATAGATAAACCTACTTAGTGCAAATGTACCCAACCTTATCACAAATATGCAAACCAAACTAAAAAGATCAAAGATCAATCATCTCACCGAGCAGCTCGAGGAACTCGAGCATGTACAACTTGTACTTCTGGATGTACTCGTTGCTCTCGAATGGCGCCAGATCGTAGAACTTCTTCTTCTCCAGCAGGAGACGAGGAGGCGCGAACTGAGATTGAAGATATTTTCGGTTGCTACTTGTTTAGCAATCTTTTCTGTATTGACTACTTCGAATTATAGATTGAAAATTTCGAACGATTTTAAAAGAGCAGTGTTCTGCTGAGTTGCATCGAAAATATCAGCCTCGACAAATCGGCTGAGTTTCAGATACAATTCAAGTTGTGAGCTCAATTGCATTGTTGATGCTGTGGATGGAATAGCGGTAAAAAATAATAATGACTAATAAAATACTAACCATAATCATGTTCTCATCGCTGCGCTCGAACGATTTGTGCACGAAGAGGTGGAAGAGACCTGAGCGACCGAGCAGGGCGTTGTGGCCTGAGAATCAAACCTCCATTGCAGGTTTTTGTATTTATAATTATCGTTCAGCGAGTGAACGACACGTTTATCCCATTGCTAGGGCATTTCTACAACATGTCCATTGTACCGATTTGTCCAAGCTTCAATAACTTTGATAACTTAGAGTTAGACACATATTGAAAATAAATCCTACCCGCCAGTAGTTCCCACTGGAAGTGAGTCTTGTTTTTCACAATACTAAATTATGCAGTGTTATTTATTATTATCATTACTAGTGTATGGGTACTCCGCATACGTCCACCGGAAATATCGAAATGCGAAATTGCAAGTAACCTCACCCGCCAGCAGCTCCCAATGGAAGTGAGTCGAGTCGAATCGTGAATTGGTGAGTAGCGACCACCCGCCCAGTCGCGAGATCATCGTGTTCAGCGGGAGGAGGTCCTATAATTAACATAATTATATTATTTATTTAAAGTGGAACCCGGTTTCTTATGCGGACTTTTTTGAATGGTTCATGGAATAATTTCTAGAGATTTGGTGTTTTTGTCATCCAGTCGGAAGCGATTTTATTGTAAAGTTTTTCTTCCGAGCGGGCAAGCTGCAAGAGTGAAGCATATTCACACAATTCATAAATTATATTATTAAAGTATAATGCACTTGGAATATTTTAGGTATCCATTCGAGTAAAATGACAGCACCCTCTAAATTGAAGTAATCTCAACTAACCGTTTCCTCCAGCGCCGCCGAGTCCATGCACGACTCGTAGTAAGTGCGGGCGAATGCGAGTGGCGATGTCTCATTTCCGTCCCGGGCTCCTTCGAGGATCCCTGAGGAGTACGGTAGTTTGATGTCATTTTTTTAAAATCAGGTTGCTATTCACTGGCTAGACTGAGGATACGGTTGCTTATCGATAGGTTGATTACGGTATCTAGAAATTATCGATTGTTTAGCTCACTTTTCAGGTGTCGATTGAGTCCGCTCGTCATCTCATTCAGCACGGTCACCTTCTTCTCGTGCTCCGGAATCACCTGAGTCGCATAATTTTGACGCAGTGCGACGTTTGGGATAAGTCGCCCCAAGCATTGCACTCACCTTCGAATTACTGTAGCGGCCGCACGCAAACTCGTAGAAGTCGTCGCATGGTCGCGCATCCGCGTTCATGTTATTGAGGTAGTTAGCGGCTGAACATAGATTATTTGGAAACGACAGAACGGGCACACGCAACGCAAAATTTGACTAGATCGGCAACATTGGTAATCGTCGGCTTACCTAACCGCACGCAATCCGGCGTGAGACAGAGATCGGGCGGCGTCTGAGTCGATTTATGCCGATGTAACTGTTCGACAGACTCAACGGTAGGCAGACAGTCGGGAGCTGAAATATAAAGGTCTTCATGATAAATCTACCGTAATTGACCCGTTACTGACGACAAGGTCAGTTAGGAGATCGATAACAACTAAAACTTTGATATGGTTGGGATGTGTTTCACTAGTTTTGCAAAGCTGATCCGATATGCGAACATTGGTATGTTCTTCGTTCTCATTACAACAAAACGTACATAAATTATCAGAACTCTATTCTGCCCTCATTTTCCAAAGTCTGTCAATACTTTGGGCATCGGCTACTTGAAGACATTCGGGAGATTAATTCTTGAAGGGAAAGCTACCGTATCTATCATGTTTTCACACCCCTCTATAATATTTATTCAGTTTATTTCTGATGAACTAAATGAAGGAAAGTCCCTGTCATGCTTCAGGAAGTCAAGCCCCATCCTACGTGACACTTTTGCACACTCGTTTTAGTGACCTCTGTCACTTTTTTGGTTCACTCGGCATACCTTCATTCTACACACTCTATCGCTTATCTACCAGTCGCGAGTGTGTGTGATAAACGGAGAGACGGCGGCCCGAAATACGAACTCTCAACTCAGAGTTCTCGCCTTATTCTTAGAATCGTCGTGGTAACTGATACGCTCGCGGGCTCGCGGAAGTTACGCACATCCCCTCCCTCTCGCCACTCTGCGTTCTCTCGCGTTTGCACACTCTTTAACTTCCGGTCGGCCTCCGGCCCTGATTTCGCCTATCGCAGTTCGCAGCGCACATCCGGTCGCTGTTGACGTCATCGCCTTCTGATGACGTCATCGGGCGCTATTCGGAGGCATTCCGAGGGGATGGTCAGAGATGATGTTTGAATGCATGACGCGAGAATGGGAGAAGCAGACCGGAATTGCGCAGTTAGTGACAGCCGGAGCAGTTAGGACAGCGCGAAAAATATGGTAATACGATGTGATTGTAATGCGTTTAACTGGTTTCAGACGGTGTTGCAGGGGATAGATAATTGATTCCTCTTCAGATTCCGTTGCCAAAATAAACAAATAGTCATAACTTATTGCAGCCTTCCCCTACAAGCAGGATCAACAGAAATTCAGCCAAATTAACAAGCTCGCGCCCTTCTTCGCAGCAAATGACCGAAACTAATAATTGTGGCCGAGTATGTAAATACTATGTACTCAGCGACGGCGCACACGAGCGAGCGGAACTAAGCAACTGACGCTCCCCCATCCCCCGAATCGTTAACTAATTCGTTCAAATCAAAGCTTGCTTTATTGGTAGATCTACTCAAGTCCTCATTCATTTGCATATTACTTAATTAGTATAAACTACTAATTATCGCAATTAATCAGGTAGATCAACTCACGTCCTCCATCGCCTCCATTTCCCGCGGTGAACGCAACCAGCCCGGCCAGGGCGCACACAAGCACGAGAAGCGACAGCGCGACGCAGATGACGAGCCCGATCGCTCGACGGGAGTAACTGCAAAATAAATGAAATTAATTTTAAAAATCATTTTAAAAAATGTTATTGTATTAACAAAATATGAACAAATGTGGGCTATAGTGCGGAGTAACTGCGAAAATATAGAACAAAAATTCGTTTGAATGACACAGTGGTCCGTGGGTAATATGTGTTTACGAAAATGTTTAAGATCACTATAAAAACACTATGCGAGCGAGATTCGTCAGTTACGGTCTAGGCTAAATGCGTTTTCTCGGTATGTTCAATAAGAAGAAATTTGCAAAATCTGGTGAATGTTAGACGGAAACGTCTCGAAGAAGAATTCAAACAAAGCAAACGAATTGCAAAAGCCTCAGAAAATGGATAGGTGTGAGCCGGTCGTTCGTTTTTATCCGTGCTATTGATGCGGAATATAATTGGGAAAATTAATTGGATTGCACACGTCTGAATCACTGAAATCCTCCCCTTGGGTGCTCTGACGATAGAGTGCATGGAATAGAGAGGATGGGAAGGACAGATCATTAGGAGGTCCAGAACAGATGACCCTAAGCCCACGCGCCCTCGCCTCCCTCTTCCGAGTACCTCCATCATCTGGTAATTGAGCTGCTCTCTCTCTCTCTCCCTCTGAATCAGCTTGCCTGGCCTGATCACATTACCGCCTCTTCCCTACACACCTCCCTACTTCTTCTGCTAGGCTCACACTCGACCAGGCAACGGGCAACTTCCGGTTCGGTTTTGGGAAGCGCGAAATCGGAGTGAACTTGAGACTGTAGACAGTGCGCACTCATATCTGGACTACACAAACGTGTGCAGATCACAACAATTTATATGGCAATAGGAAATGTAGAAGATTGACTATCGCCTAACAAGTAAGCATGTCGACAACATATTGGACATTTTGGACGGAAACGCTTGCTCGAAGTTTCGAATGCCAAAGCGAAATCAGTTGACTTTCACCCGCATTGCAAATCGAGCGTTTTCTTGAAATTATCAGTCTCTTATGAGCATTTTCTTCCATCAATCACAAACAACAATAATTCATTTGATACCTGGTTGCTACTGGCTCGCGCTTTGGCAGAGGCCGCGCTGCAAAATCCGCCTCCATATGCCTACACAGATCCATTGCGGAATACGGTAGGTCAACTGGTTGTGTGATACTGTAGCTACAGTATCCAGTAGTACAGTAGCGTACTAGCGAGAACTATCACGCAGATGCAGATTGGCGCACTAGAATCTTCCGATGAGAACCGGAAGATATCGAGAGAGAAAAGATACGGGGAAGGACCGGTGATCGTGGGAAAATTCTAGCGCCTCTTCGCTAGCCTAAGGTGGAATCGCGGCAGTTGAGGATAACTATGTGAACTATGTTCACAGGCTCAACCGTTGACTAGATCATTCTTCGCAAAAGAAGCGCTCTGTGAAGTCGGTTCGCTACAAATGGACAGACCAACGATCTGATGGTGTCATCAACATCCGACAAACTGAGTGAAAACAAGTTCAGATGTTGTCTAAGAAGGCGCCGCCTTTGACGTTCTCGCACTAACGAGGGTTCGCGGCCAACAAAGTGCTGGCCCAGTTAATCTCCGACCCTCGTGACGCAATCGGTCAGATATGCTTACAGTCTTCGCGGACTGGGAGGAGCACTATCGCTCCGCCGCTTTCTCTCACTTTCACACACTCTCTCGCCTTATCTAACCTCTTATCTTTCTCTGCCTCTCTCCATTTCCCGCACTCTCTTCTGGTCTATAACCTGCTAGAGAGTATGGGAAATGAGTAGAATCGGGCCAGCTCCTTGCGCTTCCGGGCCGGCATGACGACACAACACGCGATATGGTAGCCGCTTATAGCCCCCGGCGGTCCAGGCTAGAGACATGCTCTCTTAATTTTGCGTGTTCTCCCGCTTCTCTAACAAGGCACGCGCAACAATAGGCCACAGATGGGGATGAGAGGAGGAAGATACTGCCAGAGAACGGGGCGCGTCACGAGCGACCCCGGAATAGGGATGGAGTGGGGAAGAAGGACGTTTACGCACTTTGTGATGGGGATGGTTTCGTAAAAAATGCCAGTTTATATTCTGAGCGTCCTCTCGCCGAACATAACATAGACATGGAGTTATTAGCCCCGGAATAGGGCTGAGAATGAGCAGAGGGACGATTGCGCACTTGAGAATTGCGAAATATCAACAGAAGGGGCGGATAAGAAAAAATAGCTCATTGTGCTCATTAACGATAGAACTGATGAGCTAGTGAGGAGTCGAATAGGTAAAGTCCCTAGTGACGCGAACGCACTTAGTGATTTGGATGTATTCACAAAAATAAGTTCTTCATTCTTCTCGCTATCTCATTAGTAAGAACTATTGTTGGCAATACGAGGGTAAAGAGCTCGTTATTCCTCGATCTACTTTGAAGCGAGGTGTCGAGCTCGTAATAGAGAGGGGCGCGCGATACGAGCTCGTTATATCGCTATCGTTTGACCAACCCTAGTAAGAACGGTGAGGAAGCAAGCATAATGAGAAGAGTTAGTTCTTGTGAAGCCATACCTAGCCCCCGGATTAGAATGGAGTAAGGAGGAAGTATGATTACGTACTAGAGGATTGCGCAATATCAAGAGTAGGGAACGGATTGTGTTTACCATTATCTGTTGTTTTCCCATTTTGAAAACGGAAAATTCACTACTTCATTGATTATGAGAATGGGATAGGCGCTGCATCAAAAAATACGTCAAGAACGTGCGAAAAAGATTGAAACAACAACAACTCACGTCGATCTATCAGTAGATCCGGAGTACATGACATCATCTCCTAGCGGAGCTGTGGAGGAAGAGGCCGCGGTGTCGAGACGGCAGGACACCTGCATTGGGCATCCATGATTATTTTATTATCCTGTTGAGGAAGATCGCAAATAAAGCCTGAGAGTTTGCAAGAAACGGATGTTGATTGGAACGAATCATAACAGACCAAATTTTCATCACTTCGCCATTTATCACCATTTTTTGCAATGATTTTAGGAAAAATCCAAATCAAAATTAAGTAGTAATGCGCACAGGCGACTCCTTCGACGGTAGCGAGGAGCCCGCGGCGAGACTGAAATAGTTATATTATTTTCGAAAATAGTTTTAATGAAATAATTAACCTGTTCAAGGAAGTGCTCCTGTACATTCTCTGGCCAGCATCAAAGTTGTAGCGAGGCAGCGAGTCGATCTGACTGTGCCTGAAAAGCAACTTATTTTAACTTAAAAAACGACACATGATAAAAAATGCTTTACAATGTCCAAAAATCCAGTTCCCCATCAAAATATTCGTCTGAATACCTAATAGGAAACCATTAACTATACCGTAGCAGCTGTATCGGAGGGCTGGAGGCTACATTCGAGCGACCCATTGGGAGTAAGGTAGACATAGCAAATGGCTGATAATTCAGGAAGAAGCGAAGATGAGGGTCAAGAGGGGGTGGTAAGTCAACCCAGCAATTGGATTACCTGCGCCTAATCTTGTGCTATCGCCTGTCTCTCCTCTGTTAGCCTGCTATATTTCTTTCTCTAACCAGCGAGAGTGTGTGCAAACTAAGGAGAGCCAGAGAAGGATTTGCTGGCTAATCTGCACGCCCGCAAGGCAAGGCAGGAACTGACACAAAGGCAACAGGAGAGGAGATCACACATGCTCACTCTAGGCACACGTCACTTCTTTAACGTAAACAAAAACCGCTCCTTTCACCCCACTTCAGGGATGATTTGATGGGTCTCTTTCACAGAAAATCAGGAAAAAATCCACAGGTTATGTTTCAGGTTAAATTCATATTCCCTGAATTGTGAATTGTCGTAAGTTGTATTGGTTTCGTCAAGTGCGACGTAAAAAAACAACAAAAAATTATCTTGAAACTGTCCTGAATGATGATGATAATGAAATAACTGTAGTCGCAACAATAGCGCGCTGATTTTCGAAGGATTCCAGCTGTTTCAGATTCAACAAATGAGGATACCTTGGTCTATTTTTTTCTGATACATTTCACTGTACATAGAAAACACTGCAGTTTTCAATTATCCAGATGAAGGCATGTAATTACAACGCTAAGGTGAATTATGCAGAGGGCTATTGAGAGAAGATCGAGACAGCGACGCTACTCACAAAATCACCGCTAGTGAAGTGGAATCGCTCACCCAGAGTGCGCCTCTCAAGCAACCGGCCATTGTCTAGAGGCGTCCCCCGTGTAATTGACACCTTTTCTTTCGTGTCCAGGGAGGAAACTGAGCGCGATCTCCTCAAATCGCGTGCTCTCTCGGCGGTCAGTGACCCGAGATAGTGTGCATACTGAAGAGAGTGCCGGCTCACGGCTGTCAGAAGAGCGGGTTTTGGCTATTATTTGCACTTGCCCCTGAGAGACGACAAAGATCAAAACATCATCTGATGTATGAATAAGACACTCTTTATTTTGTTCTTAGGCTGTAGATAGTTATATGTTATTTGATTATTTTTTTATATTTTCTTACTCAAATGTGTGTTAAGATTCACGATTCCAATGAGTACACTGTTATGGAGATCAGTCATCCGTAGGTGCAGGCGGGAAATCTAGGAAACACAATCTCAATTTCCTGCCTTTGTGATCCTAATCCTCAACCTGCTGCTTCATTTTACCTATTATTATCCGTGCCTAAGGCGTGCAAGATTGTGAGCATATGCTTTTTTTGCCAAAGAGTGGTGTTATGCCCTCTAAAATTAGTTTGGCAGCATTACACTGCTTTTTTCATTTCTTACAGTAGCCATTTGATCTTCCCGGGCTCTATTCGTGTGCAAAAGATGGAGTGTGAGTCTTTTTGCACCCGAGTGATGTCCGTGACCTCTAAAATTAGCTTCGCACCATAATCCTGCCCGGCTTTTCGCGCCTCATTCCTCGTACAAACTTGACCATACACAGAAGAAGAGAAAGATGAGGCGACTTTGTGTGCATGCATGTACACTAGAGGGAGGCAGAGAGGGAGACGGAGAGAGAGAGGGAGAAGGGTCAATCGGGAAAAGGAGCAACAATTAAAGGCGTACGCAAGCATACTATGAGGATGGAATGTCAATATTTTCCCAAGATCCAGACATAAGTCCAATGTCCAATTCAAAAAAAAATCAAGAAAAACGTTCAGAGATTATACATTTTTTTAAAATTTTAGGTGAAAACAACCACGAGCACAGGAATCCGAATTATCCCTCTCACCATTACTTATCTATCAGTTGAAACGTAACCAATTTCACGATCAAAACACAAAAAAAATGAATCACTAGCCTCGGGTTCATAGTGTTCGTCTGGTACGCGTAGTTATTGTAACTCGGCGCGAATCGGTTCAGCGTCATCTCGTCCACTCTGCACAGCGACCGCCGCCGATCCGTCGTCGTGTACCCGTACATCGGAGGCGACGGTTCCAAAACGTCGCCCTCGATGTGGTGTGTCGCGCGTCGCAACAGCTTGGCTGAGTGTGCGGGAAGACGATTGTGTTTGTTGTGTGAAGAGCTGGAAGTGCGATATTGTCGAGCAAGGAACGCAGGAAGTGATAGAAATCGAGCGCACAATGGAAACGGACGCGAAAATATTTGAGTTGAGCTGAGGATTCGGTTTAACACATGTGCCTAGGTATTGGAGTAACTGATTTTGAGTAAAACCTATCAACGAACCATTGGCTACCCATAATTTCACAGAGTTTTATCATTGGACTGAAACTCAATGACGAATCGGGATCGAGATCCCCAAATTTCATTGCTTCTTCTTTCTTTGCAATCACCCGTTGTCCCGATCGCTAATGTCCACAAATGAGCAAGCTTGAGGGCACAAGCGAACAAAGCGAACACTGTGCCAGACGGAGCGAAGAGAGAGATGCGAGAGAGTGTACGACTTGGAGGGGGTTAGAGAAAGCGACAGGCGAGAGATCAGGTGATTTAGAGAGCGCGCTCCCGTCTGAACTGCTTGCCCACCCGATTGCTAATGCGGAAACGCCTGGGAGTTAGTCATGTACACCGAACTGAGTAACTATAGGCTTAGCAAGGTGAACTTTTCTTGGGTCTTCCGCTCCTTGTGGACATTACTGGCCAGATTTAACGGTGAATTGTACAGGCGAACCGCCGTGTGTTGACGGATCAAGACAACTAGATGGCGTAATATCAGCATACAACTCTATTACATCATCTCAGAATCCGGGAAGGCTTCACAAGAAATCGTCTCTTCATTCTGCGTACTGTTGCACGGATGAGGCCGATGAGAAAGGGAGCAAAATGAAGAGATATCCTTGCGTAGTCATCCCTATACTCTTGCAGCGCCTCTGAATCGGGCATCTTCAAAGGAATGGCGAGCATACACGGGGACAAAGGTTAGACATGTTGGGCCAACATTGATAGATGAGGGAGTGGGATGCACACTCCCTTTCAGAGCTTCTTCCATCTTCAGATCGCCTTTGGATCAACACAGAAGAATGGATAGATAGGGAGAGAGGGAGAGATAGAGAGCCCATCCCTAACCAAGCTAGAGGCGAATCTAAGGAATTTCAGAAGTCGGCTTCTGTCTCTCCTCACAAGAAATCACTTTATTCATTCAGCGTGCTCTCTCCCCGATATGTCCGAAAAGAGAAAGTTTAGAATGAAGAGACGATTTCTTGCGGACCCATCCCCACTCTGACCCCTCTGTCGCCCCGTGTGTCAAACAACATCTCCCCAATAAGCCCACACTTGCAAAAATAAAGATCACCGTAGAGCATGCACCCGTAGCTCCAGTCGAGTGCAAATTATTCAAATAGATAGTCGATCAAAGGAGGATCGCGCGGGTACAATGGAGTCTAGCTTGAGTGCTAGATAGCCGGCAGGCGCAAGATGAGTTTAATCTGAATCATAAATCTTTCAAGACCGGTACAAAATTAGAGCAAATTGTAGTGACTGCACGACACAAAACGTGAATAGAGGGTGCTCATCATGAAGCAAAAACTCCCAGGAGTGCTCTGATTCTCCAGAAGACAAAGGGTATTCGGAGACTAATCAGATTATGTGGTCTGAGCCGGCGATTGGGCGATTTCTGTTCACGAAAAGAGGGGAAAAGGCAGCGGGAGTTCGCTGAGAGTGAACGGGAAACAAGCGAGAATTCTGATTTTGCGCACAGCCTGAGTGCTCCAACTTCGCGCTACAAAAGTTCAGATTCCAAAGGAAAAGTGGGCAGTGTATTCGGAATAAATGATCAGAATACAGGGTAAGTACGACTTTGCAAGAAATTCACCCTGGATGATCATTCGCTGACGCGACTGCAGATTGAACACGCAGAATCCAGATTTCAGTCAAGGTAAAATTGGTTGCCTAATGAGCGCAAGAGTAATCGGAGAGTCCTTCCAGATCAGATCATTTTACAGATCTTCATTGTAGACATCAATGATGAAATATGAATTATTTCTTAAATAATTTGATGATCCGGACACAAAGACAATTGACCGGAAACAACAGACAATGACGAATTCGTGAAGCTCTCTCCGAATGATCACGAACGTTTGTTAGAGCCGAATGAGCAGAACACGAGCTCTTCAATCACCTTCCGTATGGAAACCCACTCGAGAAAAGCACGAAAGGAATCCGGGAACGTGATCATAGTAGGATATGATCGTCAATGTTAGAAAATAACCAATTTTAACGAACATCGACGCAACATGTATACATATTTCTGGCGAGCCAAAGATGGGTTCAAAGGCGCATTTTTTCAACCCATCTCTATATCTTTGAACAAGGAGCGCACAAACTCGAGATCAAGTGGCCTGCCTCAAAAATAACCGTGACAAAAGCCCTGAAGCATAACTGACATCTGAGATGGGCCATCGGAGAGGAGGAGAGGGGAGAGTGGGAGAGGAGAGGGAGAGGGGCACTGTGGGAGTCTACTGTTTGACCTACTCCGTGTTTGCCAGAGGGGATGGGGGGAATGTCTGTCTCTGTACTCTCTCACTCTTCCATTATCTCTCGCTCGTCTCACTTGCCTCATCTGCAAGAAGTTTACAAGGAAGAGCGTGGGGTTTAGCTCGTTTTTCACTTCTCGAATTGACTGAGGTTGAGCCACTCTACTCTGGCTAGCAAGATCACTTCTGAGAGACATTGGCTCTATTGCTGACGCTTTTCATTTGAGCATCTCAGGGATGGATGACTCAGGCCAAAGTTATAGTATCATTTTAGCTCGACAATGATTAGGTTGAATTGTCTTCAAACATCGGGAACTCTACAGAACGTATAGATGTCCGATCGCGCAAATACATCTGAATTACTCGCATAATTACTGCGCGTCCTCATTCGTTGCCACGCTTACCTTGGCAATCTTCCAACCCTCAAATTAAATAAACGCGTGACTCGATTGGCGCGCTTTGTGCTAAATTCGAATCCGATAAACATTTTCATTGCATTCCCTAACTTACGCCACTATTGTTATTGTCTGCATTCGCACGCATTTAACTCTCGGAAGCGATATAGATGGATCCCGCAATTATCCTCGGAATGCTTCCTCCTGACATCATTAGACGGATCATTGCTATTGCAAACGAGCGAACGGATGATATGCGCTTGGTCAGTTAACGTCTAGATTTAACATATTTCGAATATATTGAGTAACATTAGTTTTTATCTTAATATAATGAACAATAGGCAATTTTCAGGTTGTGTGTAGATTTGTAGGTCCTTGTGCCGTACACACCTGTCTCCTCTAAATTAATTTCAGATCTCGCCTCTCTGGAACGATCTCGTCAGATTGTATTTCTCCACACCTCGGTTCGGTTCTCTTGAAGGGCTGAAACTCGTTGCCAAGTGTTTCCCCTTCGATGATGAAGAAGATGAGGTAAAGTCCGCAACTGGGTTGTGCAAAAACTTTACGATCTCTTCATTCCACATTCTCTCTCGAACTGTCTGACCGGCAAGAGAGTACGCCGAATGAATAGACCGTAAAATTTTTGCACAACCCAGGTCCGCAATTGCCTTCATTTCCCAGTCTCTCTCCTAATTTCATCGGTCGAGAGAGAGCGTTTATAAATGAAGATGCCCTTACCTAAAATCCGAATTCTAGAATGACTGGAGCGGCGATAGATTGCTAATCAAAGCTATTATTCCCATGTCCCTCTGTTCCCGAGTGGGCGTCGGCAAGTGGCTCAGCATGTACTCGACTATCACTCGAGTTCAACCAGTCCAGCAGGTGAGAACAAATTCGTATAAATGGAAAGGAAATGGAAATCAGCTGGTTCTGCAAAAAAAACGGTCAGCGCCAATTGTTTATTCCCAATATACCCTACCTTAGCTATCCCTAGGATGTTGCTGAATTTTAATGTTTTTAGGATTTCGCAAAAGTAAGTAGGTCCATGCTATCGCCAAGACCTATTTCGTCGGCAATTAAACTCGAGCAGTCAGGAAGACCTATGGAGATGCATTTCCCACCAGTTGCCCGATTCATCTCAATGTTTTCGTGTATCGAGGCTCTAGTTCTTGAGAATATCATGAACGATAGCGGTGAAGGGAGCTCAGAAAATCATCCACGCCGTATATACGACGCAGTCACCAAATCATTGGGTGACGCCAAAATAAATATCTTAGAAATAAACGGATGCGAGGTGGACAAGAATCACCAGTGAGTTGGGGTGCTTGACTAGACTAATATGGTCCATTCAGAATTCCCATTCTACAACTACAGTCCTGTTGGTTTCCCCTGTGAACACGTTGCGCTCCGAGTAACCCCCAGTAACCCCCACTGACCCCACGGGTCTAGCATGTTCATTTTTGAGAGAATCGTGCTTAAATTGGTTTTGTTGTGTTCTGCATGCAATTCTGCATCGAATCATATTCAATTTGTACTATTAAAAGTTGAAATATTTCGGGAAATTAATTTTGAAGTTGTCGAAAAGAAAAAAATCACTTCCCGGTTCACAATACGGTACTCAAGAAAAATCAGTTCGCGGTTCGCGTTTTGGCAACTTGCCAGCTGGCTACGTGGATTAACTTCGATTTTTGCTTTCAATGCGTATCTTCGCTGTTTTATTAATTATTGTCTACTTATTGCCGTCTCAGAACATTGGCGACTCGTACTGCAAGCTGATCCAAGGCGGACACCGACTGGAGTAATCTGTCAGATGAGTGATTTCCCCATATTTATATTTCCTTTGAACGGTTCAGTAAAGGCTTGTGCTGAAGGTTGTAGGTGACCGCTGCCTTCTTTATCGATCGAGGAACAATGGAACAGGAATACAACACGGTTCTTCTTCAACTGGACAACAATGAGATGAGTAATTTTGTACAATTAATTTACACAATAAATTATTATAGTTAATTGTTATACTTCCATTTATCAATAATGGGGCCTCCTTTAACTTTATGAACTAATGTCATATTCTTCTTAACGTGGTTAATATACTTCCTACAAATGTCTTTACTAAGGATATGGGTCCAGTAGTGTAGGATAGAAGTCTTCAAATCAGATAGGCTCTTGGGCTTGCGATTCGTCCTTACCCAGATCTTCAAATCCCTCCAAATATACTCGATGGGATTCATGTCTGGAGAGGACGGAGCCCACGGAGCCAACGTGATCCCCCAATTGGCAAATTGAGCTTGTGATGTTTTCGCAACGTGACATGGAGCTCTATCCTGTTGATAGACAGCCTCGCTCCTTCCTCTCCAGTTGAAAATGAATGGGAGCAAGAAATCCTTCATTATTCCCATATATGCCGGTCCGTTTAGAGTCTCTCCCGGCTCAATGAATGCAAGAGGGCCTGCTCCATCCCAAGTGATGGCTCCCCAAATCATATACTGCAAAATAGATTTACTTTACTATTTCTAATAATTTTGTAGCGTACCTTTTTAGGGAACTTATGAATGCTAGTAAATCTTCTTTTATCATACTGATTTGATGAACGAATGAATCGACGATTTCCGCCCAACTGTACAGTACATTCGTCACTCCAAATCTAAAAGTATTTTTACTAATAAAGTATATAGAAGACCTAACTATTACCCAATTGGCGAAAGTTTCATTAGAGGCCATGAGATCATCGACATATTTGTATCGCTTTTGCATTTGGGTTGGATTGATGGTCGGGACTTTTCTACGAATATTCTATTGATCATTAATATCTTGGTGCAGAATATAATCATATCGAAATGTTCACTTTTCAGAGTATGTTTTCACTCCCTTCATCTCCATCAACCTCCTTAGGACATATCGGGTGATGGGGATTCCGTACTCCTCCTTCAACTCGTCAATAATCTAAAGTGAGTGTTTTCATTCTTGAAACCAAGTTCCAACTTTCATCCTGCTCTGTCTCGAGCTCTTCATCTGAATCCCTCTCTTCTTCACATAACTGCTTCACTAACTCCGCAACCTCCTCAGTGCGATTTCCAAGAATATAGGAACTGAGCAAAAGGCAGTTCAATTTCAATCGATAGAAAATTCCTGAGTAGAAAATGCTAACCAATATTCCTTCCCCTCTCCTGTTTCCTCCCTCTCCTCTCGTTTGTAATGTGTCAATACTGATCCGTAAGAGATGTTAATGCCCTCCTTATTCAGATTCGAGTGTGCGCGTCTCGCACTGAGGGAGATCGCGCGCTGCGATCGGACTGCATTCGTCACGCAGTCCCGGCATGAGGGAACATCCATAGCCTCTGATAATAAATATTACTATGCATTCGAGTATTACGCCCATTCAAACAACACGATACATACAGACGAACATTGTGATCACAAAGGGATAAATGCTCTTCATACATTTATCTTGAGAGTGGGAAACGAGTGGCGGAAAAGAAGCTCGGCTAAGAAAACAAGTAAATAGGTCGTAAAAATCAAGCAAGTAAGCAGCGAACGCTCACAATGTTTCTTTGTTCTTATTCGAGTGATGATGTTGTCTCACTGAAAGGTTCGTGTTCTATAATAATTAAGATTCGCGTTTCAGTCATGAGAGATTTTATTCTCGTGAAACATATCGATGAGGAGAAATACGAAGTAATCGCTGGGCACACACTGAGAGACGGACGTGTGACGCCAGGAGGAAACATCACATATGAACATCATTTGGGAACTCTGTTCAGTAGAAAGGTTGTTACTTCGGGAACGCAAAAGGCCTGTCTCCTTCACCTCAAATCTCTCGGAAAAGGTTGTTACTTCTTCTGGTTTTATATAAATGAGAATAATCTACAGAAGTGTCAAAACTCGAGTTCAAGGATGATACTGCGAGAGAGAAGCGTGCTAGTAGTGAGTAATCGCTATCTGGAAAAAATATTAGGAAAATATGTCAGGCATCAATAGAGACTACAGAGCAATGTCAGTTGGGATGGATATATTCGAATTGCCTGTACATAAAAGAACTGCAAGAGTAAAAGGTATAGTGGAAGATCATACTGGTAATCAGTGAATAAACAAGTGGGAGATTGGCATATTCTTTCAGTCGAACCACCTTCTCCATCGAAGAAGAAGGTCGTTAAGAAAGCTAAGGCTACAGATCCAAGGTGATATACGTGTGCATGCGTACAACAAATAGCAGTTTGAATGATATCTTTATTACGTACCAGATGTGGTCACATTCCCAATCTCGCAAGAGTGGGAAGTGGCCAGAGAAGTGCGCCTCCTTCTCCTCTCCGATACTCGAGCAGCCTTGGCTCTCCGTCCTATTCCCCTCATACTCCGTCGGTTTCTCCTCCTTCTTCTCCTTCTCTTCCTTCTTCTCAGTCCCTTCCCTTCTCATCATCTCCGGTATGAATCTGAGAAGAAATGTGCATTCAACACTCATTTAGTTCGTTGAACTGATGAAGAGAATGGACAGGCAGGACTCATTGCTAGAACAAATCGCTAAAACAATGATGACTAAGCCTACGGACGAATGTAAATTACATTCTTCACAAGCTGCATTATGTTTTCAATATTCAGATACGGGACCAAAATTTGTTTCGGACGAAGAGCTTTCACGTCTCTCACGCTTACACAAGAGTGAACTTCATTTTTCGAGAATTCTTTTTGACAAAGTTCAACTTCCCAATGAAAGTGGAATGCAAATTGAGGAGAGAGAACAAACCAGAATGGACTTCGTCTATGAGGTTTCAACGCACATATCATTCTGCTGTGAGCTATATTTTTTTCAGGCCGTTAGAAAGTTTAAGGAGCCCAATCCTAATAAGACTCCTAGTGTTTGGAAGAATTGTGTTCGTAGGTTTGTATTTCCACGGTTTAGCAAGCTCCGTATATAATTCAGATACAATTACAACCTGACTAGAAGAGATAATCGAATGGCAGCTAGAAACTCTCAAGAGACAGATGATAACTAGGCAATCATTGTGTAAATTAATTGTACAAAATTACTCATCTCATTGTTGTCCAGTTGAAGAAGAACCGTGTTGTATTCCTGTTCCATTGTTCCTCGATCGATAAAGAAGGCATCGGTCACCTACAACCTTCAGCACAAGCCTTTACTGAACCGTTCAAAGGAAATATAAATATGGGGAAATCACTCATCTGACAGATTACTCCAGTCGATGTCCGCCTTGGATCAGCTTGCAGTACGAGTCGCCAATGTTCTGAGACGGCAATAAGTAGACAATAATTAATAAAACAGCGAAGATACGCATTGAAAGCAAAAATCGAAGTTAATCCACGTAGCCAGCTGGCAAGTTGCCAAAACGCGAACCGCGAACTGATTTTTCTTGAGTACCGTATCGTGAACCGGGAAGTGATTTTTTTCTTTTCGACAACTTCAAAATTAATTTCCCGAAATATTTCAACTTTTAATAGTACAAATTGAATATGATTCGATGCAGAATTGCATGCAGAACACAACAAAACCAATTTAAGCACGATTCTCTCAAAAATGAACGTGCTAGACCCGTGGGGTCAGTGGGGGTTACTGGGGGTTACTCGGAGCGCAACGTGTTCACATGGGAAACCAACAGGACTGTATGTCAAAAGCATAGAGTTAATCACGTGACAATAATTACCCCCGTATTCAAAAAGAAAAGCTTCAGTGAGTTACTTTGAAGTAATTTCTAATTTTTTGACATTCGATTATTTAGTGTTGAAATTAATGACTGCCTCATTATTTGCTATTAATATCTAAATTCAGAGACATTTGTTCTTCAGTTAGCCGAATTGAATATCAAACTGACATTATGCGAAGACTACAGTGAGAGAAGAAGAGACGCCCGATATCAAATAAGGGACCAGCACACAATTTTCAACAGACCAAGGATCTTCTGGGATAAGATTGCGAATGAATTAAGCGCTGAAAATGTTGCTGTTTAGCTGCGTACACAGTATGGGACAGATGTCAATGCCTATATTATTTGCGAAAAGAATCATTGGTGGTTTATTATGTCCAATCAATACGTAACCTATAATTGTCACAATAAATGTATCATAGCAAAAACCGATTTCCACTTTATCACCATTTTCAATATTAGACATTGATTAAGAGACCCTCCACGAGAGAACGTAGCTTCTGAGAGGGGTTCACGGACGGCATTTTTGGAACCCCTCCCAATCTTTCTGCGGTGAATTTCTCATACCGAGTGCTGATATTTGGTCTAGTTAGAGCGCTCCTGGTGCACTTCCTGAAAAATGCCAGACCGACCCCAAAAAAGTCGAAATTTTCATCCGTCGAAAAATTATGTTCTGTAGTTTTTCTGGCTTATTTTGCGATGAAAATTCGAAATGTGGTTTCGGAAGCGATCAGACAACGATAAAGGGTCGAAAATCAAAATGTTCATCATTTTTTGGAAGCCTTGAAAAAATTTATTCGGCGGTCAAAAAGTTAATGACATTTTCGAAATCTACGTAAAAAGTGTTATAGATCATATTAGGTTGAACAGAAAGTCTTTATAAACTGTTTTGCTCGATCACTGCTCAGTGCACGAGACCTTTGGTGTTCCCTCGCCTCTAGTGAATAACTCATGACAAAGGGACTATGTGGTCAACAACTCCCCATTCCACGCCTTTCATTCTGCCACTAGTAAGACCACGATGTTTGTTCCCACGGCCTTGCACATCCGCAACGTTCTGTTATTCGTATTCCTCTCTCACACTACAATGAAGGAATAGGAACGTCAGTTGGCTGAAGTGTACGATTCATATGCCACTCACTACCAGACCATGCGCAATTGGTACCAACTCTTCGAGAAGGGGGACTTTTCCATGGATGATCATGACCGGTCTGGGAGGCCACCCGAGCTGGATTTGGATGCGCTACGGATCGTAGTGGAATTGGATCCTTCCCAAATACCCGCGACATGGCAGCCACACTTGGGGTATCGCAAAGCACCATCGTAAAATGATTGGTCTCCATTGGCAAGAAGAAGAAGCTAGGCCGTTTCATACCCCACAAATTGACCCAAGACCAGTTTGACCACCGTGTCGACGATTCCCTTTCTCTACTCACTCTTCACGCTGGAGATCGATGGTTGGACCGTCTCATAACAGGGGTCGAGAAGTGGGTCTGCTATGAGAATCACCATAGGAGGGCACAGTGGGTGGATGCCAATGAGACCCCACAGGACGTCGCAAAGCCTGACCTTTACCCTATGAAAATCTTGCTCTCTGCCTGGTGGGGGGTGGATGGCCCGATTTACTGGGAGCACCTACCCGAGAAGCGGATAATTACTGAATATGTCTACACTAAACAACTACGGAATCTCAAGAAGAAATTCGCACAATCTGCCCTGAACGGCAAGAAAGTGTACTATCAACACGATAACGCCCGACCCCATGTTGCACGGCAGGTCAAGCAGGAGCTGTCCAAATAAGACTGGATGGTTCTCCCTCATACACCGTATTCTCCTGACTTGGCCCCTTCGGATTATTGGTTGTTCTCGGATCTGACCCGTCATCTCGATCAGAGATCCTTCATTTCCCGTGGGGCGATCGAGGCCGCACTCAAGCAATATTTTGATTCGCGCCGAGATGGGTTCTATAAGGAGGGAATCCATAAGTTGCCTGAACGTTGGAGATTTGTCATAGATAACAATGGTGCATACGTTTGATTTCGCTCTTGCGCTTTATTGTCAGAAGAAGGGAAATAAAAAGTTTATAAAGACTTTCTGTTCAACCTAATATAATGAAGGGAAAAACGAGATCTCTCCCTAGGAAACCGTGAGCGATACCATTATTGAGTGTTAAAAGGCACACTTTAAGTGCTGAAATTGCATTAACAGTGCCCATACACCAAACAGAGACAATAAACTAGGGATATGGATCCCCAGTTTATTATTTAGAGAAATCATTAAATACGTTATTTTTTCTTATTCTAAGCTGAAGAAAATGTAATTGGACCGATAATTTTGCATTTGGAGACTCTTAAAACCTGTAAAAATTCAATAAAATTCAGATTTTAACGAATTTTCGATGCCATTTCCCTTCAGTTCACATAAAAATCCATACAGAGTAATCAGAAAAGACGAAATAATAAATTATAACGACAATTTGATACATTTTGAACTTTATTTTTCCGATAAAACCGATAAAACCTCTCAGAAATGTAGAACTCCAAAATCGAGGTGGTCGAGCACACGATTTTGAGAACTAGTTATCCATATCCCTAGTTTATGGTCTCTATTTGGTGTATGGGCACTGTTAATGTAATTTCAGCACTTAAAGTGTGCCTTTTAACACTCAATAATGGTATCGCTCACGGTTTCCTAGGGTTTTTCCCTTCATTCCGACGGCTTCGGTTTTGAAATCTCGAATTAAAACCCTTGACGTACTTTTTTACGTAGATTTCGAAAATGCCATTAACTTTTTGACCGCCGAATAAATTTTTTTCAAGGCTTCCAAAAAATGATGAAAATTTTGATTTTCGACCCTTTATCGTTGCCAGATCGCTTCCAAAACCACTTTTTTTCGAATTTTCATTTCAAAATAAGCCAGAAAAACTCTAAAGAACCTAATTTTTCGAGGGATGAAAATTTCGATTTTTTTTGGGTCGGTCTGGCATTTTTTCAGGAAGTGCACCAGGAGCGCTCTAACTGGTCCAAATATCAGCACTCGGTATGAGAACTTCACCGCAGAAAGATTGGGAGGGGTTGCAAAAAGGCCGTCCGTAAGGTTCTCTCGTGGAGGGTCTATTAAAATACGAGTCAAAATCACAATGGTGAAATGCATTACAATTTACAAATTATATAAATACACATTTCGATGTTATAATCCCGGGAAGGTTAGAGTAAATGTAATCATTTGTGTAATTGCCTCATCATTTTTCATATTCTCCCATCGCTCGACCAGTTACCCGACCGATGACGAGTCGTAATTCGGGCCTTCGTTTCTTCATTTCACGCACTCTCTAGACAGGTCGATCAGTGAGAGGCTGTGTAAAATGAAGATACCATGGTATCGTTTCTCGAACTCTAGTGACGAGGTAATTGCCCGAATTTCCGAACTCTAAACTCTAGAAGGATACGAGAGGACTTTCGGAGAACACGGTAGTCTGACGGTCGAAGCTTATTTATTTCCACACAACTTGAATAATGAAAGGAAAAATAAGGTGTGCCTGTACACTCGATCTGCATCTTCATCCTAAACCTCATCTCCGCAGTCCAACTCGTCTGACCATGCTCCACGGGATTGTGTTGATTTGCTAGGGTTCTTCAAATCCACTCGCAGTTCGTCCATGTTGTTCGTGGTCGATGGAGAGCGTCGAACAGTTTTTATCAAGTTGTAAATTGTAGATATTGAAGTATTTCTAATCGGATAATCAGTTATGATTCCCAGTACGGTTGAAGTAATGCAGGGAGTTAACAAATCAATTGATATGTTGCAATTGGTTATGGGCAGCGGATTTTACCATGAGGTTAGTTGATATTACCGGCATCGCGTCGTTAACGAGATGGAGAAGTCCTCGTTTCGTAAGCGGGGCGAGCGCTAACTTCACCGGGTTATAGTGAGGGAGCTATCGCTCGTTGAAGGTCTGTCATACCGTGTCTCCATCACAGGGATAATACAAGATAATAATAATGTACACGGGCCAGAACCTGATTTAGAGACATCGGACTCGATCGTAGCGATGTGCTATTTGGCATAGGTATTGGCAATCGCCTCAAAATTTTAACACTTGAATAACTCATTCTACTGTTAACCTTTTTTTAAATTTGTTCAACATTGATTGTTTTTTAAAGCTGTACAAGAGCACATTATTCAATATTTACAAGAAATTGCAGATTGTGAGTGAAGTTCCCACGTTTGTGTATCATAAAATGCTCAATTTTACTCCGCAAATCAAACCAAAATGCATCTCTCCCTCTTCCTCTTCTCCTTCATTCTGCTCCTTCTTGGTCACCAAACGGAGGCTGAAGTTGTACTCGGATTTGACTTCAAGCACATCAAACCGATGGAATTTTTCATGGTACCTGTTTTTCGAATATTTGCCGATTGAAATTTAAAAAAAAATTTCAGTTGACGAAAGCAGCTAGAGATAAGGGTACTCCTATGGATACTGGAGCAATGTGGTCAGTTCATTTCAAATATGTCAACAGTTCTTTAAGCCACGTCACCCCCTCTATGGATTACCGAAAATTTTTGATTTCCATATTTTTGAAGTGAACGACAAAAATAAGTTCCCTTTATTATTTCCCTTTTTCTTGATGTATCAACTTGAAAAATCGTCGAAGTAGACAAAGATGGGCGTGCCGTAGATTTGATCAGAATATTGAAATAAATTGAAAAGGTGTGCTCTCACAATTGTCATTTGTTATGCTAAAACGTCGATCACTACACAGGTGCAAGTTCGATTATTGTCATGGATCCAAATTATTTCGACTGCTACAAAATATGCGATGCTCACCCAACGGATAATGATGTTTTTACCGACTGCTACACCTCGATCATGGATGCCATCTGAACGATGAGGATGGCTGCAACAAAGGGTGAGCAATACTGAGCATATGTATTTAATTGTATCTTCGTTCGGTGACGCAACGAAAGATGTAGAATTATTAATGTGTTATGATACAAGAGAGATGACTCTCCTCACACTGCGGAGAGCATGTACTGATTGTCAGAAAACCGGGCAATCGTAAATTTTTCGATCCGATAAGCATTCAGATGCAACGGAGATTGTGGAAGGCTTGAACAGAACGTGCGAGGCTTTGTGCAACAAAGTTTTCTCTTTCGAGAACCGGGCGGAATACGAAAAGGAATACTGGGAGTTCATGCGGAGACTGAGAAACGACATTGAGATACATCCTTAAGCGTTAAAGACTGATAAACAATTCAAGCATCCGACCACAAATTCAGTAAAATACAACACTAAACATACGATGGAAACAAGCACAGTATTAGCAGTTAATGTCGATTCTACAATAGTAAATCATCTTTTTCACGAATTGCTCACGTTTTTCACATATGGTCTTCGAGTGAACTCAATAAACAAAATTGGAACATACTAGCGAAGATATCATTTCAGCATATTTTGCAAAATATAATACGCGCATGATAAAAAACGTCATGCAGTCATTTAAGAAACGTCCCATGTAAAATAATGTATATACGTTTCATGAAGGATTTCGTAACATATCAATACGAACTGCTTGACAATGGATTATAGAGTACGTTGTGTATAATGTACCTTCACTTGATATGTATTGCTACGAAATGTGCAAATCGGTATTGTTACATTCCGGAATTTAATTAACGTATTTATAAAATGTGTTTTTAAAATTGTAATTATCGCCTTCTTCAGAATCGTGATCATCCGACCACGTTCCATGAGCTGCATAATATCCTTTCTACATATCAGCTGTCTCTTCCATATCATCCTCCTCGACCACCTCATCCCCTGGACGTGAATCCTGCAAATTCACCCAAGTAATTGAAATAATTATTGCCTTAACAATTTTCAGATTAATCAAGTGCACATACCTTAACAGGTTCAATTTCTCCATTCTGCAAACTCTGGGATGTCTTAGTAGTCTGCCTTTCATTCTTTGCTTCTTAAACGCTGATTTCTCAAATTTTAATGCAATAATTTTACTGAATTGAGTGCATTTTCTGGTGATATTTCAAACTTCCCGACTGAGTAAACCTCTTCCCACAGACTGCACAAGCAAATGGACGCTTTTTCGGGTCCGTGTCAACTGAAAATGCGCATTATTTAGTAATACATTTATCAGTTTTAGGGTAACAATTGTATTTTCATAATTCGGAGGTTTACGGCAATAATACAGAACGAAACTGACCGAGATGTGTACGCAAGTGCTCGTTCAGCCTATTCCTCTTCGTGAATCGATGCCCACACTGCTTACATTGGTGAGGTCTTCTAAGCTGCGGTTGATCCTCTGCTGAAATCAAAATACATTCATTGCTTTCAACAAAATGCAGACAATTGGATTGAAATTGAACAGAAAGCGATGTCTGCACGACTGGAGGGAACGGAGATTGATCGACCATCCGTTGCAGAAATCAACGCTCCGCTTTCGCAATTCCTTTACAACGTACACGAGAATTTATAAAAGAAACGTGAACGATATCATTGCAGGGAGATGTAATGATCTCTCCAGACGATTTCAGAAGAGTAGCCGCTAAGGCAGACCCCGATTCACATGTGAGCTGGATTTATTTCTGAGTCGGTCAACCAATATCAAATTAGTGAGCATACACGGTCAGAATAACATTCGCCACAAACGCGGTGCTCCAGTTGTCACATCGATGAGATGGAGCAAAACACAGCCAATTGGATTCGTTATTTCAAGTGATATTGGTGAGCACGTTTATCGAACTTGTAGGAATACATTCATATCATTATCAATATCATGATAATTTTAATATCGTATCACTATTTTCATTCAGAGGAATCAACCAAAAAGTTGATTCGAACTGCAACTCAAAAGATCGCAGACAATACTTGTCTGAGCTTCAAGGAGAACTCGAATGTCGGCACTCAGGTCAGTATTATCCCAAAAAAACAAATTCCAGGAACATTTATTTGGTCTTATCAAGAATGGTGCCCTGTTGTGAGTAAATAGTTTATTGATACATGCTGCAATTTCAGTTGCAATTCTTTCGAGGTGGAGGTTGTTATTCCTTTATTGGACGACAGTTTGGCAGCTTCCAGAAAATATCCATCGATACTGGATGTGAACTTGTGAGTTTCAATAAATTGTTTTCGAAAGCAACCTAATTGTAGGTTGGAATAATCGCCCACGAAATTACACACGCCCTCGGCATAGATCACACTCAGAACAGGCAATTCTATCGATTGATTTATTATTTTTAGAGCGCAATTTAGAAAAGACCGCGATGCTCATATCACAGTAAATTTTGCTGCAATTGCGCCAGATACCATTCACAACTTTGTGAAGGTGACTGATTTGCTCTTATTTTGATATTCTGCTATGCGTATTTTAGCTAAGCGATGCAGACAACAACAACTTTGGCGTTGCATACGACTACGGAAGTGATTTGCATTACGGAGCCTGTAAGTATCTCAATGACATATTATATCACGTGTATCACGAGTCAGTGGTGGAAAATTCACCTACTCGGGAATAATTTGCAAAAAGTTTCTTTGATCCAGGATCTCAGTATGGTGGGAAAATATCCTAGAGAAGACTTATTGAAATTTCTAGGTCATTGGTCCTAAAGCCGGCTTTTAGGAATTTTCCGGTTTTGAATCCGGCTATACTGTATTTTATCTCCCAGACGAGCTAAGGAAGTGGGATGTTGCTCGTAAAATTGATCGTAAAATTATTTTAAGAAACTTTTATGTTTTGAGCAAAGTTTAAAGATCAAAGCTCAAAAAGTTATGTTCGAAAAACCATTTTTGGAGTTAAATAATAAATTTTGTGAGATACCATTTTCCGCATTTGTGAGATACCATTTTCCAGAATTTTATTACAGAATATGCAAGTATAAGTACCCCTCTACATATTAAAAATATAAAATCGAGTTTTTGAATATGGGTGTTTTTTGCAATTTGCCTCTGAACATCGACAAATTGCATTTTTTTTGGAAAAAAATAATGTTGAAACTTGTCTGATCTGGTTAATTTTGTACTTACTGAATATCATGGACACTAGATTTCGAAAAACATAGGTCACGTGTCCAGGAGCCGTCATAATGAGAATTGATATTTTTTTTTAATATTATTTTTTTCGACCTTTCGAGCTAAATTTCATAGAATACCCATATTACAAAACTCGCTTTTCTAACTGTATTGTGTAGATGGGTACTTGTACTCTCCTATTCCGCAAACCTAGTCTGGAAAATGGTATCTCGCAAGACCCATACGGGTCAATGTTTACCCCAAATGTGGTTACTCGACCATAATCTTTGATCCAAAATTTAAACGTACCGCTCTGGTGAGATACCATTTTCCAGACTTGGTTGGCGGAATACGAAACTAAAAGTGCCCATCAACACAATAAAGTTAGAAAAGCGAGTTTTGTATTGGGGTGTCCGGAAAGTTCGTACAATTTTTTGTTTTTATATTTTATTCATTGCTTTACAATTCTCAGTGACCAATGTATGCCCCCTTCTTTCTCACTACCTCCCTCCAGCGATTGGGCAGGGTCTCGATTCCTCTCTTCCAGAATGCGGGTTTCTTCGAGACCGCCCAGTTCACGAAAGCCCTCACAACTTCATCTCGATTCTTGAACTTCTTTCCCTTGCAGAAGTCAGAGAGAGAGCGGAAGCAGTGGTAGTCGCATGGGGAGAGATCCGGGGAATACGGTGGATGGGGAATCCTCTCGATCTTCAGCTCGTCCATTTTCTTCTGGGTCATCTTCGCTCGATGTGGGCGAGCATTGTCCATCAGAAGAAGAATTTTGCCCTGGTTCAGGAGTCTGGGAGGGACTCTGATCGCGACATCTTCCACTTGTTCAGAGAAGAGGTCGGCATTGATGCTGGTGCCAGGGGCGAGGATCTCCCAGTAGATGGGACCGAGCACTGAGAAGAAGAAGCAGAGGAGTTCCTTCTTTCCGTGCTCTTCCTTCTTCGGGACGGGCGTGGGCTTCTCATCTGCATCCACCCATTACAGTCTCCTCACAGGGTTATCGTACGTGATCCACTTCTCATCTGTAGCGATGATGGAATTGACCCATCGAAGATTGGATCTACGATGGAGTAATTCCCGACAGACTTGAACACGATTTTTCAGCTGTTGTGGGAGTTTCGGCTTCTTCCCAGATCGATGGAGGATATCGGACACCGTTGATCTGGGAGTACCAGTTTCCTTCTTCAACTCACGCACACTGGCCATGGGCTTGCGCTTCAGTGTGCGGAGAACGAGAGGCTGATCGATTGAGGGAGGGCGTCCAGAGCGGGGTTGATCATCGAGACCAAACTCCCCTTTCTTGAAGCGGGAGAACCACTTATAGCAGAAGGGTATGGAGGGGGCGTCAGCTCCTTCCGGCTGGGCCAGGGCAGAGTGGGCCTCATTCACGGATCGGCCAAGACGGTAGTAATGAAGTAAAACTGCTCGGAGGTAGAGATGGGAGTCCATCACAAGAATCAATGTAGCAACTAGGAGACTGATTAAATCCTCTCACTACTCAACGTCAGAATGATGCAATACATTGTTGACAAACAGATTGCGCAATCACTGCATTTGATCGCGAACTGACTTTTTTCCGAAGCATTATACGAACTTTCTGGACACCCCAATAATATGGGTATTTTATGAAATTTAGCTCTAAAGGTCGACAAAAATAATATTTTTTTAAAATATAAATTCTCATTATGACGGCTCCGGGACATATGACCTATGTTTTTCGGAATCTAGTGTATATGATATTCAGTAAGTACAATATTAACCAGATCAGACAAGTTTCAAAGGTAATAATGAGAATTGATTATTTCAAAAAATGCATTTTTTCGATGTTCAGAGCAAAATTTCATAGAAGACCCATATTCGAAAAATTGATTTTCCATCTGTATTGCATAGATGGCCACTCGTACTTGCATATTCTGCCAAACAATTCTGGAAAATGGTATCTCGCAAGAGCAGTACGGTGTAATCTTTATCTGTAAAAGCGGTCTATCGACAAAAAATCTCGGATCTTTCATCGTTGATATTGCAAAATCAGTTAAACCACAGAATGTATCGAAATAATTGTCCGAATATTTAAGCCCAATTCCATCTCTCTAGTTCATCTAGGAGCTGAGATACAACATTATGCTTTTCCAAAAAAATGCAATTTCTCGATGTTCAGAGGCAAATTGCAAAAAACACCCATATTCAAAAACTCGATTTTATATTTTTAATATGTAGAGGGGTACTTATACTTGCATATTCTGTAATAAAATTCTGGAAAATGGTATCTCACAAAAGCGGCACGATTTATGATTTAACTCCAAAAATGGTTTTTCGAACATGACTTTTTGATCTTTGATCTTTAAACTTTGGTCAAAACATAAAAGTTTCTCAAAATAATTTTACGATCATTTTGAGCAACATCCCACTTTCCTAGCTCATCCAGGAGATGAAATACAGTATAGCCGGATTCAAAACCGGACAATTCCTAAAAGCCGGCTCTAGGACAAATGACCTAGAAATTTCAATACGTCTTCTCTAGGATACTCTCCCACTATAACAACGACAAGTTACGACAAACTTTTTTGCAAATTGTTCCCGGCCACCTCCACTGACTCGTGATACCCGTGATATGGAAATGCATGAGCAGTTTACTCTTAAACAGAAGCGAGGTCGGGAAGTGTTTTTTTATTGAATAGTTTGAAAATTTACTGAACTATTTTAGAATAATACCACAAAATATGCGATTGAAAATTCTAATATCCCTTATCAGTTGACTTCTCTATCAATGGTGATCCAGTCATAGTAGCATCTGAGACAGACTACATCAACACGATGGGACAAGTAGGCAATTTCCACTCCAAATGTTGAAATGTGGGCATCGAAGTCTGTAAATATCATGACCCGGTTTTAAAACTCCGAAACGCAAATAATACTATTGGGGTGTCCGGAAAGTTCGTATAATGCTTCGGAAAAAAGTCAGTTCGCGATCAAATGCAGTGATTGCGCAATCTGTTTGTCAACAATGTATTGCATCATTCTGAAGTTGAGTAGTGAGAGGATTTAATCAGTCTCCTAGTTGCTACATTGATTCTTGTGATGGACTCCCATCTCTACCTCCGAGCAGTTTTACTTCATTGCTACCGTCTTGGCCGATCCGTCAAGGAGGCCCACTCTGCCCAGGCCCAGTCGGAAGGAGCTGACGCCCCGTCCATACTCTTCTGCTATAAGTGGTTCTCCCGCTTCAAGAAAGGGAGTTTGGTCTCGATGATCAACCCCGCTCTGGACGCCCTCCCTTCCTCGATCAGCCTCTCGTTCTCCGCACACTGAAGCGCAAGCCCATGTCCAGTGTGCGTGAGTTGAAGAAGGATACTGGTACTCCCAGATCAACGGTGTCCGATATCCTCCATCGATCTGGGAAGAAGCCGAAACTCCCACAAGTGAATCCCCATGACCTCTCCCCCGAACAGCTGAAAAATCGTGTTCAAGTCTGTCGGGAATTACTCCATCGTAGATCCAATCTTCGATGGGTCAATTCCATCATCGCTACAGATGAGAAGTGGATCACGTACGATAACCCTGTGAGGAGACTGCAATGGGTGGATGCAGATGAGAAGCCCACGCCCGTCCCGAAGAAGGAAGAGCACGGAAAGAAGGAACTCCTCTGCTTCTTCTTCTCAGTGCTCGGTCCCATCTACTGGGAGATCCTCGCCCCTGGCACCAGCATCAATGCCGACCTCTTCTCTGAACAACTGGAAGATGTCGCGATCAGAGTCCCTCCCAGACTCCTGAACCAGGGCAAAATTCTTCTTCTGATGGACAAAGCTCGCCCACATCGAGCGAAGATGACCCAGAAGAAAATGGACGAGCTGAAGATCGAGAGGATTCCCCATCCACCGTATTCCCCGGATATCTCCCCATGCGACTACCACTGCTTCCGTTCTCTCTCTGACTTCTGCAAAGGAAAGAAGTTCAAGAATCGAGATGAAGTTGTGAGGGCTTTCGTGAACTGGGCGGTCTCGAAGAAACCCGCATTCTGGAAGAGAGGAATCGAGACCCTGCCCAATCGCTGGAGGGAGGTAGTGAGAAAGAAGGTGGCATACATTGGTCACTGAGAATTGTAAAGCATTGAATAAAAAATAAAAACAAAAAATTATACGAACTTTCCGGACACCCCAATATTTTAGCGTAAGTACATGACCTTCAACGACTACCAGATGATCAATTTGCTGTACAATTGCTCGGGTAGAAAAAAATGTCATTTAATTGCTTCAAATCATCCACTTTTTAGAAAACTGTCCAAAACAAGTGAGTTGTCTGAACGGTGGATACCCCTCTCCCAAAGATTGCAATGCGTAAGTAAATGAATTCGTCAAACAAGAATATACATATTTTCAGTTGTGTATGCACCGATTTCCACTATGGCACCAACTGTAACTTACCAAAGACAACGATATCAAGCACATCTTCAGTAAGTTATGCCCAAGAAAATGTACATGACGGCGGTATTTTGCACCAACTCGACCGGTTAAGCCAGGCTGCATGTAGGCTGCATCTACCTTTACGTCCATAACTCATGAACCGATTGAGGAATCAACTTCAAATTTGTAGAGTGATACAATGAGATACCTACGACTGTAACGACACTAAATTAACATAATTTATTTCATGCAACATCAGGAAAAATCGGTTCTCGAATATATGGCAAAAACCGAAGCTGAGAATAGCATGAGGAGATGCGATTCGAACCCGGGATCATTTTTCGTATGCAGGGTATGGGGTTAGCAGTCCGCGTTTTTATGTTACGCATCATTTTATAGGTCATTTATCGTATCTGGACCGCCCAAACTGCACAAAGAGTGACGAATGCGTCTATGTTTCACTCTCAACTATAAACTCAGATTAAATTATTGTGAGTCGAGGGTGGCGGAGAGTATATTTGAGAGTGAAACACATTCGCATTCGTCACTGTTTGCGTAGGTAGGGCGGTCCAGGGGCGATAAATTACTTATAAAATGATGTGTGACATGAAAACGCGGACTTCTAACTACATACCCTGCATACGAAAAATGGTCCCTGGTTCGAGACGCATCTCCTCATGCAATTCTCAGTTTCGGTTTTTGCCATATGCTCGAGAACCGGATTTTTCATATTGTTGCATGTAATAAAATATGCAAATTTAGCATCATTGGAGTCGTAGGTGTCTCATTTTATCACTGTACAAATTTGAAATTTATTCCACAATCGGTGCATGAGTTATGGACGTAAAGGTAGATGCAGCCTACATGCAGCCTGGCTTAAACGGTCGAGTTGGTGCAAAATAAACATGATCATGTTAATGAGCACCCTCGAAAACCCATTTCCACAAGTTTTCGAAAAATCGATGTGCCAGACCTTGTTCGATTATTACGCAACCGCCGTCACATACATTTTGAAATTTCAGAGACCTGGGAACACCTCTTTCCATCTCGAAAATCTACAACACCGATAACTACAACCGGGACAAGTTCGGCAAGGATGCGCCGAAAATTATCAGAGTTAGAACAACATCTTCGATGCTAAAAATGTACAGCTTTAGGCACCCATGGGGAAGCGAATCAAGGTTACCATCAACCAGATCTATGCAGTGTTCGGAGCACTACCGTGCTATTTGGGATGCCCATTTGTGGGCGCGGAATTTGTGGACAACGAGAAGAGATTTGACTACAATGGGAAAGATGTACCTTTCGTAAATTTATACAGTATGGATTCTATTTTAACATTTTAATTGGATATCATGACACTTTTCAGTTTCTGCTGCACTAAAGACGAAAACACGTCGTTCATTTCTAAAACGAACGTGATCGGGTGATTGAAAATTCAGTTCTTACTCGGTTAATACAACTGACTGTTCAGATACAAGGCCTATGCCGCTCCGGGCATGCCTTTCGACGCCAAAGTTACTTATTCTGTAGTCTATATCGCTTTATATCCATTTTTTTTGTCAGTTGAAGAATGCGTTATTGTTATTGAATAAAACTACCCTTATGTTCGCGCAATGAGTTCTCGTCACGGTGAAAATATCAGCCCAGCAAATGACAACTTAACGAAGGAAGCCCAGGGGGTATAATCATTGACCATACTCTTCCGATCATCAGGATGTGGTTGGTTTCCAACCTCAGACCGGAAGCATCCAATAGATTATAAAGATCAGAAAATATTCGTCGATACACACAACTAATCTCTAGCTTGAAGTGTTCATCTAACATAGTTTTTTTTCCAGTATTCTTAGGATAATTTGATTTTTGTAGAATGTCAGGACAGCCTCAGCTAAATTTCGCGAGTGCCAAGCTTAGCAATTTGAAGACGTCCGAAAGATTCGTAGAAATCCTCAGAAACAGCCACACTCTCTACGGCGATGAGCAAGTTCACAAAAACCACCGTTTCTCCACGCAAGTCATCATAGGTTGGTGCAATATTTGTATTCAGCAACACCTTCATGATTTATTTCATGAACATGTGCAAATTGAATAGTTAATATTAGGTTGTAACATAAGTTTTGTCGCATTTCGGAGGTTCACAATATTTCCATGAAGGATACTTCTCAAACATTATCAATGCCTGACCTCCTAGTATATGTTTGGGGTGTTCATGCACATTCAAACCATAGGGTAGAGCTGAACTGCGCACGCTGGCTATGCGAAAAATATTAATATGAACTGATTTAAATTTGGTGCAGATTTTTTTTAATTCGTTTGATCAGGTGCTAGTTCGCAGAGATGAATAATGAACCAAACTTCTACAGCATGGTGATATACCCCGTCAATGCTCTTTCAAAATATACGCCAGATATGGCGCTATGTTGAGCGGAATCAAAGATATACTTCACTGAGTGTAAGGTTAGCCGCTGATTCGTAGCCAACTTGACCAACTCTTCTGAATCCAGAATTGCAACAACAGTGACTAACATACGTGCGTTCCAATTACTACTCATGGAGTTATAATTTGTCATTAAACAAGTGAGAGAAAGAACACTCCACTTGTGGGAAATTTGAATTTTTATTAATTCAATTCGCGCACAATTTTACCAAAATATGCGTTTAGGTGTTTCGAATTAAAGATTGTCATTCAAAAGCTATTTATTTCCAAACTTATCCCAATTATATACTAGTAAGGGAAGGGTTTATGGTTAGGATGGACACAACAAATCAGATATTTAACATGTGAGCGAGGTAGGAATATGAACAAAGTGCCGATTTCATTAGTTTAATTTACATACCATCGTTCTGAATGGAGCCACTTATCTCAACAGAACCCAATCTACCCCAAACTTTGTCTGCATACTGACCACTTTGGGTGAACTATATTCCACCACTATTTGGATCTGGATATCTATTGAGAAGAAAATTCGGCTTGCGAAAGTTTTCGCGACCGTCACCAACCATCCACATTATACAAACTCGTCTACATTTCTAGAACGATTTTCGTTTGGCATTATCCGTGTGTGGTTCAAAATTATGCACATATGTAGTACTTTACGCAAATCTCACAAAATCGGCATAATTTATCCTTTTCAAGAAGAGCTGATGCGTGAAAATGATTTGTAATCCTTATCTCAGTACAACTTTGTCTGACAAATGTGCCTCCTCAACTGCCTTGACAGGACTGAAGTAAAGCGCGTAAGAAAGAGTACGAAGGCCCTCACTGATGATGAATAACGAAATTGAGATTAAATTAATTCGAAGAATTTCTGAGGTTAAAATGCATAAGAGATTGGACGCGACAAAACTTATGTTACAACCTGATACTTAAGAAAACATATTCTGGAAAATAAAGTATTATAAATAATAATCCAATATTTCAATATAAATTGTCTATTTGCAGCTCATCAAGTCGATGACGAGAGGGGTCTGATGGATTCAGTCAATGAGGCTATGAAGAATTTCGTCGCAGCGAACTATGTTCGAGTTCTAAATAAAGCACCGAAAGAAGAGAGGATTGCGAGAATTCGAGAGAGGGATCAGAAAAAGTGAGTGAAAGTTTCATTTTTCCTAGAAAAAAATCACAAACAGGTAGCTTGCGAAATAATAATAAATCCAATTCAGCACTTCCCTCTCCTATTCTCATCGGTGCAATATTTGTTGTGTGAGATCGCCTGAAAGCCGAGCGGTTCTCGGTTGTGGCCATATTCTATGCATGGCGTGTGTGCTCCAAATGGAGGTAATTAAAATAAAATATTTTTTTTTATATGTGTTGCTGCGAAAATAAAATAATTGTTTGCATTTTGTTGCTGCGAAAATCTAATATGCATATATGTTATAATATGCATATATGTATATGTTATTATATACATATATGTATATGTTATATATAATTGCAGAAAAACGGCCGTCTTCTCTGCCCGTTCTGTAGGAAGAGCACATCATTTGTCAAACTGTTCGAGGATATAGAAGAAAATGTGGAGAATGAGGAGGAGAAAGAAACAGAGAGTGGTGGAATCAATGAGGTTAGACAATTTTTCAAAAGCTGATTTTTCATAATTATATTATTCAAATAATACTCTTTTTATAGGGAGGTCTCTATCTCGCAAATAATTTCATAATTATTGCGATGTTCATCTGTCTGGCTATTTTCTTTGGACAGCTACTGTTCAAGTAACAATTCTTCAGTGTATGAAGTAATATTATATTTTTAGCATAATATCATAATTTGTTTGATTGGAACATTCAACACATTGTGTTACGTTTTTGTATGGAGTAGTTGAAAATAATACATGTATTGTTCTATCGCAAACTCCATTTCCTTTAAAATAAAAACCTACCTACACAACGAAAAAAATATCATCTCAACATTGGAAAAATTATTCGAAGGAAATACAGTAGCGCCAATAAGTATTGAAACGATTTTTTATTTTGCTATAACTTTTTTCGCTGATCTATTTAGCAATTTGGATGTTGTGGTACTATGCGCCAAATCGATCGAGGAATAGGATGCACATATTGCATCATCGCGTGCCTCATAACTGATTGCGTAGTGATGACGCATTCCAATTTCGCTTTTTCAAACAAGCGTTATTCTTACACAGATTTTTTCCAGCTTGTCAAACTTTCTGATGTTTGAGATAGGACCGAGGCCTATCCAGAATAAAAAAATGAAGTTGCTGCTCGGTCGCACATTGGCTGCAGCCTTGTTGCAAAATCGAAGTCGGAAATTCAGATTTCGGCTTCTAGAGGACCTAGAGACTCGTTCAAGGCATCAAAATCATCGCCGGCATGATTGCAGATGATCCTGAGAATATGAACATAATATCTTGAAATTTGCCCTCAGGGCATGAAAAAATATCTTTTTCACATGACCACTTATTGGACATTCATAACTATGTAGGAACTGTATATAAAATCTAGTTTTTGCTTAATCATGTTCACAATAATGTAGTTATATGATTCCCAACTTTTTAGAGGGTTTGGATGTCTTTCCTGTCCACGGCGATCGTGTTTCGGAGGTGCACCGTGGTCCTGATTGCAGGACCCTTCGAAAACATGTTTGAGAAAAAATTGTGGAAAACTTTTTTTATTGTGTGTACATGTCCAACATGTTATGAATAACTGAATCCAAACTTTTTGAAATGTTTCAATAACTTTGGGAACAGTTGGAGGGAGGGTGCAGACGAAAATAGCCGGTCCGGGATTCGAAAGTGCCTCCGAAGCACGATCGCCGTGGACAGGAAAGATATCCAAACACTCTAAAAAGTTGGGAATCATATAACTACATTATTGTGAACATGATTAAGCAAAAACCTGATTTTTATATACAGTTCCTACATAGTTATGAATCTCCAAAAAGTGGTCATGTGAAAAAGAGATTTTGTTCATGTCCTGAGGGCAAATTTCAAGATATTATTTTCATATTCTCAGGATCATCTGCACTCATGCCGACGATGATTTTGATGCCTTGAACGAGTCTCTAAGTCCTCTAGAAGCCGAAATCTGAATTTCCGACTTCGATTTTGCAGCAAGGCTGCAGCCAATGTGAGACCGAGCAGAAACTTCAATTTTTTAACGATTAACCTCAGCTGTCTTGCTCAATCTAATGCTCTGTTGAGATCTTTTTTCGCGTTTTCGGCGACCTTGAGTGCTTGCTCTCTGTTGAAAGCACGTGAAAGCACCCCTCTGAACTCGGCAATTCTTAATGACAGACAATTGAGTGTTTCTAAAATTGAGATAATTTCTTATATTGATGAAAAATTATTTGCATTTTACGCGAGGATTTTGGGATTTCTCTCCCTAACTCACCACCTTCCCGGCTGTCACTATTTGCGATGAGACGGGATTGAGTGAGGGAGATGGAAATGATCGAAAATGAGAGTCAAGGACAAACTTGGAGATAGTGGTAGATAAGCAGTGGCAAATAGAGCAATCATATTACGACGAGCAACTAACATCTTTATATTTCGGTATTTTGTATTTTTACGCAAAATTCCCGAAACTGCATGTCGTGAAAGCTAAGGTCCGCCTAATGCCCCATTCCCGTGAAATAACTACGTCTAGCTGATCTGAGAAGCATATTGGAGCAACGAAAACAGCGAAAACCAGAACATCAACTAAGCATATCGAACCATATAGGAAGATGCAGAGTAGGTGCCTACAGAGAATAGTGATATTAACTAGGAAAGATAGAAGAATGATTGGTTTCAAAGCGGCGAATCATTAGCTTAAGCATTGACCCACCAAGAAGAAAGGGTACAGGTCACCCGACTTTATGAACCACATACAATAAAGAAAAGAAGAGACGGATCGAAGTCGAGGTTAAAAGGTCGTAAATGAAAGTGAGACACTCTCCCATTGTACAATTGAGAGATGGCTTGGCAAGAAACGGTCTCTTCATACTACACACTCTCTGCAGGTCTGATTGGTGAGCGAGTGTGTATTATGAAGAATCCATCCCTGCTGAAAAGTCACACTGAAAGCGAGAGTGAAACACTCCTATTATCCACTCTGGAACAAATATAAAATAGTCAAATCGGCAACTCATTGGCTTCAGAAATTCCAGGGGAAAACAACATGGAGATGTGATGAGTAGGGAATGACTAACTATCGAATGTCCACGAGTTAAGCCAAGTGGAGAAAACAATGAGGATCCCATGAAATACATCCCCCCTGACCACAGTATTAAGCCCCGTGCAAAAGCAAAAGCTCATTTCGCGCTCTTTTCAAAGTTCAAAAAGCTGCGAATTTGCTCTTTCAGTGAATTTTAGCACACTGTATCGAGTTTTAATATGAACCAATTGTGAAACATAGAACAATTAGGTCTCCAAAACCGTTTCCATTCCATAAATCTGTTTCGAAGCTCGGAAGTTGTATGTTAAAGTATTAGGAGCGCTTTTCGGTTTTGCCTATGGACTCCTGGCGCTTAATACTGTGCGCCAATAAATGTGCATTCAAGGCACATTTAGAGAATGAAATTCACTTACCTACTGAATTCAAGGCACATTTAGGGAATGAAATTCACGGACCTACTGAAAAGTCACACTGAAAGCGAGAGTGAGACACTCCTATGATCCACTGGAACAAATAGAAAATAGTCAAATCGGCGATCATGAATATATCTTTATGGCAACAAGTTAATACGTGAATACACAAGGTGACGTTCGAGATCGTCTATCTGGGCAACGAGAAGATTCTCGTATCGCTGGAGCTTCTCCCGGGAACGCTCGAGGTTCTCATGAAGAGTCTGGATGATGAGCTGATTCTTGAAGAATGTCTCCTGAAAAAGAAAGAAATATTAAATAAATTATCAACTTGAGAAATTAGCAAAATTCGAACAAACGGAGTATAAAATGAACATAAACTGTACCTCGAGCTGCGTCTCCTTGAAACGCAGTCTCTCTTCTCTGATAGACAAACCTTCAATCACGAGATTGAGGCTCATAGGCGCATCGAGGGCAGTAGCCACCCTGAAGGACAACCCTCATTCGCCAAAATGCGAACATGATAGAAGTTAATTTACAAATAATAAGAAACATACCGGTGCCAGTGAGCAGGGCATCCATCGCCTGGCGATCAGTCTCGGGCCGACGATGTAGCTGGAAATAAAATAATAAAATGTCACGAATTTATAATTTATAAAACCAATTTCTAAGATAAAACATAAAGATAACAAACCTGCTGCTCCGATGCAGCCAGCGCAGCCTCCTCGGAACGAGCGGATGCCTCGATCAGAACGACCGCTCGCTGGAACTAGGCACGAGATTCGTTGGCAGACATAATCGATGGAGGAAGAGAAGGGAAATTTCTACAATTGTTCTCTACAAGGAAATTGTGCATACTCACTTATATGGAGATGTGTGTGTGTGAGGTGACACGATGTAGTTAATAGTTCGAGAGTGTGGGAGTGTATAAAACTCTGAGAACACAAAGCAATCGATGTCGTTGGCATGGAAACAAAAGAAAAATTACGATGACTTGATGGTTTGCGCACAGTATTAAGCGCCAGGAGTCCATAGGCAAAACCGAAAAGCGCTCCTAATACTTTAACATACAACTTCCGAGCTTCGAAACAGATTTATGGAATGGAAACGGTTTTGGAGACCTAATTGTTCTATGTTTCACAATTGGTTCATATTAAAACTCGATACAGTGTGCTAAAATTCACTGAAAGAGCAAATTCGCAGCTTTTTGAACTTTGAAAAGAGCGCGAAATGAGCTTTTGCTTTTGCACGGGGCTTAATACTGTGGTCAGGGGGGATGTATTTCATGGGATCCTCATTGTTTTCTCCACTTGGCTTAACTCGTGGACATTCGATAGTTAGTCATTCCCTACTCATCACATCTCCATATTGTTTTCCCCTGGAATTTCTGAAGCCAATGAGTTGCCGATTTGACTATTTTATATTTGTTCCAGAGTGGATAATAGGAGTGTTTCACTCTCGCTTTCAGTGTGACTTTTCAGCAGGGATGGATTCTTCATAATACACACTCGCTCACCAATCAGACCTGCAGAGAGTGTGTAGTATGAAGAGACCGTTTCTTGCCAAGCCATCTCTCAATTGTACAATGGGAGAGTGTCTCACTTTCATTTACGACCTTTTAACCTCGACTTCGATCCGTCTCTTCTTTTCTTTATTGTATGTGGTTCATAAAGTCGGGTGACCTGTACCCTTTCTTCTTGGTGGGTCAATGCTTAAGCTAATGATTCGCCGCTTTGAAACCAATCATTCTTCTATCTTTCCTAGTTAATATCACTATTCTCTGTAGGCACCTACTCTGCATCTTCCTATATGGTTCGATATGCTTAGTTGATGTTCTGGTTTTCGCTGTTTTCGTTGCTCCAATATGCTTCTCAGATCAGCTAGACGTAGTTATTTCACGGGAATGGGGCATTAGGCGGACCTTAGCTTTCACGACATGCAGTTTCGGGAATTTTGCGTAAAAATACAAAATACCGAAATATAAAGATGTTAGTTGCTCGTCGTAATATGATTGCTCTATTTGCCACTGCTTATCTACCACTATCTCCAAGTTTGTCCTTGACCCTCATTTTCGATCATTTCCATCTCCCTCACTCAATCCCGTCTCATCGCAAATAGTGACAGCCGGGAAGGTGGTGAGTTAGAGAGGGAAATCCCAAAATCCTCGCGTAAAATGCAAATAATTTTTCATCAATATAAGAAATTATCTCAATTTTAGAAACACTCAATTGTCTGTCATTAAGAATTGCCGAGTTCAGAGGGGTGCTTTCACGTGCTTTCAACAGAGAGCAAGCACTCAAGGTCGCCGAAAACGCGAAAAAAGATCTCAACAGAGCATTAGATTGAGCAAGACAGCTGAAGTTAATCGTTAAAAAATTGAAGTTTCTGCTCGGTCTCACATTGGCTGCAGCCTTGCTGCAAAATCGAAGTCGGAAATTCAGATTTCGGCTTCTAGAGGACTTAGAGACTCGTTCAAGGCATCAAAATCATCGTCGGCATGAGTGCAGATGATCCTGAGAATATGAAAATAATATCTTGAAATTTGCCCTCAGGACATGAACAAAATCTCTTTTTCACATGACCACTTTTTGGAGATTCATAACTATGTAGGAACTGTATATAAAAATCAGGTTTTTGCTTAATCATGTTCACAATAATGTAGTTATATGATTCCCAACTTTTTAGAGTGTTTGGATATCTTTCCTGTCCACGGCGATCGTGCTTCGGAGGCACTTTCGAATCCCGGACCGGCTATTTTCGTCTGCACCCTCCCTCCAACTGTTCCCAAAGTTATTGAAACATTTCAAAAAGTTTGGATTCAGTTATTCATAACATGTTGGACATGTACACACAATAAAAAAAGTTTTCCACAATTTTTTCTCAAACATGTTTTCGAAGGGTCCTGCAATCAGGACCACGGTGCACCTCCGAAACACGATCGCCGTGGACAGGAAAGACATCCAAACCCTCTAAAAAGTTGGGAATCATATAACTACATTATTGTGAACATGATTAAGCAAAAACTAGATTTTATATACAGTTCCTACATAGTTATGAATGTCCAATAAGTGGTCATGTGAAAAAGATATTTTTTCATGCCCTGAGGGCAAATTTCAAGATATTATGTTCATATTCTCAGGATCATCTGCAATCATGCCGGCGATGATTTTGATGCCTTGAACGAGTCTCTAGGTCCTCTAGAAGCCGAAATCTGAATTTCCGACTTCGATTTTGCAACAAGGCTGCAGCCAATGTGCGACCGAGCAGCAACTTCATTTTTTTATTCTGGATAGGCCTCGGTCCTATCTCAAACATCAGAAAGTTTGACAAGCTGGAAAAAATCTGTGTAAGAATAACGCTTGTTTGAAAATGCGAAATTGGAATGCGTCATCACTACGCAATCAGTTATGAGGCACGCGATGATGCAATATGTGCATCCTATTCCTCGATCGATTTGGCGCATAGTACCACAACATCCAAATTGCTAAATAGATCAGCGAAAAAAGTTATAGCAAAATAAAAAATCGTTTCAATACTTATTGGCGCTACTGTATTTCCTTCGAATAATTTTTCCAATGTTGAGATGATATTTTTTTCGTTGTGTAGGTAGGTTTTTATTTTAAAGGAAATGGAGTTTGCGATAGAACAATACATGTATTATTTTCAACTACTCCATACAAAAACGTAACACAATGTGTTGAATGTTCCAATCAAACAAATTATGATATTATGCTAAAAATATAATATTACTTCATACACTGAAGAATTGTTACTTGAACAGTAGCTGTCCAAAGAAAATAGCCAGACAGATGAACATCGCAATAATTATGAAATTATTTGCGAGATAGAGACCTCCCTATAAAAAGAGTATTATTTGAATAATATAATTATGAAAAATCAGCTTTTGAAAAATTGTCTAACCTCATTGATTCCACCACTCTCTGTTTCTTTCTCCTCCTCATTCTCCACATTTTCTTCTATATCCTCGAACAGTTTGACAAATGATGTGCTCTTCCTACAGAACGGGCAGAGAAGACGGCCGTTTTTCTGCAATTATATATAACATATACATATATGTATATAATAACATATACATATATGCATATTAGATTTTCGCAGCAACAAAATGCAAACAATTATTTTATTTTCGCAGCAACACATATAAAAAAAAATATTTTATTTTAATTACCTCCATTTGGAGCACACACGCCATGCATAGAATATGGCCACAACCGAGAACCGCTCGGCTTTCAGGCGATCTCACACAACAAATATTGCACCGATGAGAATAGGAGAGGGAAGTGCTGAATTGGATTTATTATTATTTCGCAAGCTACCTGTTTGTGATTTTTTTCTAGGAAAAATGAAACTTTCACTCACTTTTTCTGATCCCTCTCTCGAATTCTCGCAATCCTCTCTTCTTTCGGTGCTTTATTTAGAACTCGAACATAGTTCGCTGCGACGAAATTCTTCATAGCCTCATTGACTGAATCCATCAGACCCCTCTCGTCATCGACTTGATGAGCTGCAAATAGACAATTTATATTGAAATATTGGATTATTATTTATAATACTTTATTTTCCAGAATATGTTTTCTTAAGTATCAGGTTGTAACATAAGTTTTGTCGCGTCCAATCTCTTATGCATTTTAACCTCAGAAATTCTTCGAATTAATTTAATCTCAATTTCGTTATTCATCATCAGTGAGGGCCTTCGTACTCTTTCTTACGCGCTTTACTTCAGTCCTGTCAAGGCAGTTGAGGAGGCACATTTGTCAGACAAAGTTGTACTGAGATAAGGATTACAAATCATTTTCACGCATGAGCTCTTCTTGAAAAGGATAAATTATGCCGATTTTGTGAGATTTGCGTAAAGTACTACATATGTGCATAATTTTGAACCACACACGGATAATGCCAAACGAAAATCGTTCTAGAAATGTAGACGAGTTTGTATAATGTGGATGGTTGGTGACGGTCGCGAAAACTTTCGCAAGCCGAATTTTCTTCTCAATAGATATCCAGATCCAAATAGTGGTGGAATATAGTTCACCCAAAGTGGTCAGTATGCAGACAAAGTTTGGGGTAGATTGGGTTCTGTTGAGATAAGTGGCTCCATTCAGAACGATGGTATGTAAATTAAACTAATGAAATCGGCACTTTGTTCATATTCCTACCTCGCTCACATGTTAAATATCTGATTTGTTGTGTCCATCCTAACCATAAACCCTTCCCTTACTAGTATATAATTGGGATAAGTTTGGAAATAAATAGCTTTTGAATGACAATCTTTAATTCGAAACACCTAAACGCATATTTTGGTAAAATAGTGCGCGAATTGAATTAATAAAAATTCAAATTTCCCACAAGTGGAGTGTTCTTTCTCTCACTTGTTTAATGACAAATTATAACTCCATGAGTAGTAAGTGGAACGCACGTATGTTAGTCACTGTTGTTGCAATTCTGGATTCAGAAGAGTTGGTCAAGTTGGCTACGAATCAGCGGCTAACCTTACACTCAGTGAAGTATATCTTTGATTCCGCTCAACATAGCGCCATATCTGGCGTATATTTTGAAAGAGCATTGACGGGGTATATCACCATGCTGTAGAAGTTTGGTTCATTATTCATCTCTGCGAACTAGCACCTGATCAAACGAATTAAAAAAAATCTGCACCAAATTTAAATCAGTTCATATTAATATTTTTCGCATAGCCAGCGTGCGCAGTTCAGCTCTACCCTATGGTTTGAATGTGCATGAACACCCCAAACATATACTAGGAGGTCAGGCATTGATAATGTTTGAGAAGTATCCTTCATGGAAATATTGTGAACCTCCGAAATGCGACAAAACTTATGTTACAACCTAATATTAACTATTCAATTTGCACATGTTCATGAAATAAATCATGAAGGTGTTGCTGAATACAAATATTGCACCAACCTATGATGACTTGCGTGGAGAAACGGTGGTTTTTGTGAACTTGCTCATCGCCGTAGAGAGTGTGGCTGTTTCTGAGGATTTCTACGAATCTTTCGGACGTCTTCAAATTGCTAAGCTTGGCACTCGCGAAATTTAGCTGAGGCTGTCCTGACATTCTACAAAAATCAAATTATCCTAAGAATACTGGAAAAAAAAACTATGTTAGATGAACACTTCAAGCTAGAGATTAGTTGTGTGTATCGACGAATATTTTCTGATCTTTATAATCTATTGGATGCTTCCGGTCTGAGGTTGGAAACCAACCACATCCTGATGATCGGAAGAGTATGGTGAACGGCTTTTCCGATTGAGGGTGACTAGTAAAGAACGTTAACACTCATAAAATATAAATCAAAGGTTCAAGTGAACCACAATGTGAGTATTGTGGGACAATTGTTTAGTAAATGGCATCACACCTGTGCAGGAAAACCATTATAGAAAAAAAAACCAGGAGGTGGGCAAAAAATGTAGACCTCACTTAAAATAGAGGTGGATTAAAGCTGAAGAAAGCGTAGGATCTGACACCGCGAAATACAACTGGGAAGAAAATATTTGCCCGTGCCATCCTGTAACATCGATGAACACTTCTGATGAATCAGCAAAACTTTCACGTGAAACGATCGCCCACGCTCACGAATGTAGCTGAAAAGGATCCATTTGCAATTGATACATGCCTATCTCGGTACCATTGACGTCACGCAAATTCTATGAAAATACGTCGAATTTGCAAGATACTCATCATTACATCATTTCATAGTTCCTCATTTCTCAACGAGACCTCGGCTGCTGAGGCACTTGGCCGCTTCCACTCGATCATTGGGGGAAAGGTGGACCTGAATCGCCACAAGAACGTTCGTTTGCTTTTTCGAATTCAATGGATGATGATATTGCAAAGAGTGAACAATTATGCTTCACTCAATCTGTAAATTATATTCATTCTTTCATCGATATTAATAGCCTCTAGTGCTGCTTTATAATTTAATAACAACATTCCGAATTATGGGGGACCCTGAACCCTGAATTTGCAATCGTATATATTCAGCTCCTCAAAGCAATCACCACGGTGAAGGCAGTGAAGCACCGTTTACTCCAGAGGCCCTCTGCGGGACAGGCTGATCTGATCGTCAGTTGTCCACTACCTATTGGCTCCATTACTGAATTATAAATCTGAGTTGTTAAGTGAAAATGACACTGTGATCGCCCAGATTATTTCAGGATCAGCTAGCGAGTCGACTGAATAATGTCGTGGTCGATCGCCCTTCCGTCGCTGATATCAACAAGCCCATCGCCCAGTATCTCTATGGAGTATGTTGCACTTAGTCTGTAAAATCTCTTGAATCCTTCATCGTTATTACCGCGAGGTAGCAGAGTATAACAAACGATTCATTGTAAGTATTTGTCGAATGCAGGGAGATGTGATGCTCTCTGAAGGTGATCTGGAGAAGATGTGAGCTGAAGCCAATCTGCCGAGTGTTCCGGTTAGCAATAAAGATTCTTGAGATTATTAGATCCAATTGCTAAAATTAATTGATGTTAGGATGGATTTCGCACGAAAAGAGGCGCGCCCGTGGTGACTTCCAGAAGATGGCCTCTGACACAGCCGATCGCTTTCATCTTCAACAGCGATATCGGTGAGCGATAGAGTTCGAAAAACAAAACAAAAAAAAATATGTATGCCCTCTCACAATTCGAGAGTGTTAGGTGAAAAAATGTACCATCATTTTCAAAAACAACGATAAATCATAACTTGCATTGTCAGACGAGAAAACGAGACAAGTCATTCGTACTGCGACTCAGAAGATCCAAGCTAACACTTGTCTGAGCTTCCAGGAAAACGGAAACGTCGGAACTCAGGTAATGAATAGAGCTTAAAATTGGCATGGTAAATCGAATTATATCAAATTGTATTCACAAGTGAAAAAAATAAAGAGGCGTGTTTGCAAACATATTTGCAGCTGCAATTCCATCGCGGAGGAGGTTGCTGGTCGTACATTGGGAACACGGGAGCGGCGAAACAGCTCATTTCCATCGATAATGGATGCGGAATCGTGAGATCGTTTCGAAAGTAGACGATAGATTTAATAACACACAAATTTAAAAGCGACTTCAGTTTAGAAAGATCGAAGATTATTTCAGGTCGCAATCGTATCCCATGAGATTTCCCACGCCCTTGGAGTAGATCACACGCAGAACAGGTAATGATAGAGCTGAATCAATAATCTTCCATATCGAAATTTAAAAAATAGTTCGAGAATATACACCGTAGTCTCTAGATGTATACAGCGAGAATGAGTGAAATTAAGACGCCGACCACTTTCTCGAATTCTAATTTCATAATTCAGGAAGGACCGTGACTCGTACGTGTCGGTGAACTATGGCGCAGTGAACGCCGACATCCAGCACAACTTTGCGAAGGTGCAGCAACATTTTCATTTCATTCAACATTTTTGTTCCTTTCTTCCGTATGTTCTTTCAGTTTATAACGAACTATTGTATTTTTCTTCAGCTTTCTGACGCGCAGAACAACAATTTCGGAGTGCCCTACGACTATGGAAGCGTCATGCATTATGGAGCGAGTAAGTCTCGAATATAATGGATAAATGATTATACATCCAGTAAGATGAATCATGGGCGTAGTTTAGCACAGCGCCAACGTGTAATTATTGCCTGATCAATAAAATAAAGAAATCCATACAATTACAGATGATTTCTCCAACAACGGTCAGCCTGCGCTAGTGACCTCGCAAGCGGAGTACCTCAACACGATGGGACAAGTACGTTCTCTGATTTCAATTTCAAAAAAACTTACTATATCAAAAATTAAGCGCAAGTACGAGGCTTTTAACGACTACATGATGATCAACAAGTTGTACAACTGCTCTTGTAAGCTATGTATTTTGGGATGTATAATATTTGTCTTATTTTCTCCATTTTTTAAAAATTCAAGTCAAATCATGAATTGAAAACATTTCAGCCAATTGCAACAACGCGGGACTAGTATGTCAGAACGGAGGTTATCCTTCCCGCGCCAGTGCAATGTGTACGGCATTTGTTTGTTCTAATTTTAGATAATTATATAAAAGGCAAAATAATATATATGCAATAACATTTCAGATGTGTCTGCTGTGACTTCTTCACGGGTACCACCTGCCAAACACCGAGAGGAACTGAAAACATCGCGGATTCGGTAAAACCTTCTACCTGAATTTTTAAATTACCATTAATGCAATTTAATGACTCACTAACATATTTTTTTCAGGCGCCCTTCACCACCACCTACCATCAGGACTACAACCAGCCACTGTATGCCTCGGGCAATGAGTACAATTGGGACATGTTCGGCAAGGACGCAGTGAAGATTATCAGGGTACGTGAGCGGACCGCGACGCGACCGCACCGAAACCGCGACGCTTCACTTTCAGGCGCCCGCAAGCAGACGCATCAGGGTGACGCTCAACCGCGTCTACGGTGGTTTTGGACAGCTACCCTGCTACCTTGGCTGTCCATTCTACGGAATTGAGATAATCGACAATGCGTCGGGTGATCTCACGACAGTGGGAAAGAAGTTCGATTCGAGCTTATTTCTGTGTGAATTTCGGCTTATCATGCGATTTTTTTTGTCTTTGAAAACAAATCGATACACAAATAACGCGTTTTCAGTTTCTGCTGCGCATCTGATGAGAACAAGTCGTTCGTGTCGCAGACTAATGTCGTCGGGTATATATTAATTAATTAATTAAAATATTTTGCAGCATATTTTAGATACAAGGCCTTCGCCTCTCCTGGTATGCCCTTCGATGCAACAGTCACCTACACGGTTGTCTAAGACTTCGGAAGTCATGGTGTATGAATAAATATTGCTCAATTTGAATCAATAGTGGCAATACGATCAATAACTCGCGCGAAATTCTTATATAATTCGAAAAGCTACATCGTATATGTATCATTAGGTTGGCAAGAAAGTTTTGTCACATTTTTCTCGACATCAAATACCCGCCTCTCTAATCAAATTTTGAAGTTTTAATTATATAATTCAATTAATTTTGGTTAAAAAGCTTCGCTCTTTTTTGATTATTGGAGAGCTTGAGCAGTTCTATCTTTAGTATGTTGATACCTAAGAGCCCAGACTCACATGAACATCGCTAAACTGTCAAATGTAATAATTACCGTATTTGAAACTATTGCGATGTTCATGTGAGTCTGAGCTCTTAGGTATCAACATACAAAATATAGAACAGCTCAAGCTCTCCAATAATCAAAAAAGAGCGAAGCTTTTTAACCAAAATTAATTGAATTACATAATTAAAACTTCAAAATTTGATTAGAGAGGCGGGAACTGCCAGGGGGAGAGGGGGGGGGGGACGCTTTGGTAGGGACCCAGTTCAGACCCCTCGTGTTAGCTTCCTTGTTAATATCATGAGCCCTGCTTTTTGTGCAATGTTCATATATTATTAGCATATGTTTGGCATTATCCTTTGCGCTCGAGTAATTAGATTAGGCATCTGTGATAATTGGGGAAATTATGCGGAACGAAAATCAATTAAAAGTAGAAATCATATGAATGGAAGGAGCGGACACGAAAAGGGACACGAAGGAAGAAATGATATCGTAAGGGCACAATGATATCACTAGAGGAGGGAGGTGTGATGGTACCTGAAATGACAATAGATTCAAATATTTATGATGTCTTGACTTTACCTGAATTTCTTCATTATCCTTAACAACCTTTTCTTTATCTACGAAAACCTTCACGAAGGACGTATTCTTTCGGCAAAACGGGCATGTCAGTTTTCCATTTTTCTAAAAAAAACCACTAGTCTCTCGATATTAGGCCTCAAATGGTGAGTAAATTAACAACACCTCAAGCTGCAACACGCAAGCCATGCAGTGAAAATGGCCGCCTTCCACAGATTCTCTCAATCCCTCATTGTCGTCAATGTTATTCTCTGAAATATTATTAAATTTAACGAATAAGGTAAAGAAGGTTCACAAATCATTCGTGAGGAAGGGAATAGGGTACGTAGATAAAACAACTCCCAATGACAACGACAAAACGTACCAATGACGACTTGAGTGCACAGGTGTTCATTCGAAAAGTGCCCATCGGCAAATGTTCCGTGATTAGTAGTAGGCGAAAAGGCAATGAGTTCTTTGGCAGTTGAAGACATCGTCAGAGGTGAAATGTTGATTTGAGGCATGATTGAAAGTGGAATTCAACGTATTGAAAGTACAGCGAATTGAGCAAAAGCAGCGACAATTGAAAGAAAAAATGATGAAAAGATAACTCACAAAAATAGTGCACGACTACTCCCTTTTGATTTTATGAGAGGCATTCAGTCTCTAAGCGGAGGCTTCATCGAATGAGATCAAGGACTACGAGCATACCCGCTGGACTACCCCCTCCCGTTTCAAAGCTAAACAAACGTTGATACTGTTCATTATATTAAAGGAGGGGCTATGCGAACTAGCGAGCCCACGTTACTCAGTCCGGAGTACTGTAGATACAGTAACCGATTAGAGCAGGGACAAGCTTAGGACGCTTGGTGGAAGAAGACTGACTGTGACCCTAGGTGTGTCTGTGCCCAGGATACTGTAGACTGATGCACTGTGAATGGGACCGTAGATAAATCAATAATTTATTACTACAGTAAGACAGGGAGAAGGGAAGAAGGGAGAGGGGTACGGTAGGATGGGAGACTGGGTGAGATCCAAGGTGAGGATCAGTGAGGATGACTGAGATCCAAGTGTGGATCGAATGGGGGAGGACTGTGGTCCTTGGCTGGAGTGAGTTCCTAGTGAGGATCGGATGGGGGTGAACGTGACGGTCCAAGACTGGATGAGATCCAAGTGTGGATCAGACTGAGTGACTCGTGAGGCGCACGAGGAGAGGTTCAGTGTAACTGTGAGGTGAGAGGGAGAGGAAGGGTTTATATAGGCGGTCTAGTCGACGTGTCCTAACCCATGTAAATGGAGAGAGAGGGGAGAGAGGGTGAGAGACAACGGAATTGGATTAACATGCTAATTGAGTTGGGCTGCACTCATCAACAGAGACAAGAGTGAGTCTAAATATGATAATGGAGTCGCAGTGAATGCACTTTGATTGATGGGAATGGGATGAAGTGATGAAAGAAAAGGGGTAGTGACGTGTGAGTCGCTACAGGGGCAACCGAAAATTTTTGAAGCTTTCATATGCACGGCCTAGATCTCCCCAACAATAAGGAGCGCCGACATTTTCACATTGATATATCCATTACGAACAGACTTATCGGTAGGTTTTGAAATTCAAATGTAAGTGTATTAGTCGAATAAATGATCCTCTGTTGTTCTTTCTCCATATTATTTGCTTGTCGGTCGATGGAACAGTGATATTGTACTCCATAGTTTGTGATGTGTAAATACATATTTAAACTCTCATGAGGAGTTTAAATATGTATTTCTTCACACTGTTAAAACATAATATGTTAACTTTAAAAAAAATGTTTATTTCGAAATTCAATCACAATTAATGAAATTTTCAACAATAAAAAAACGATACTATTGCGTGGAATCAATACTACGGGTGCGCCGGCCATCATGATACATGATAGTTGTTGTTTTGGAATCTAAAAAAAATCAAGTGAAGATAAGGGTGGAAAAAATGAAAAGCGAAGCTACATATGTATGCAACTGAGGAATGTGAGGACCAATATTTGTAGAAGATGAGACATATTCATTCCTGAAATAAATAGAGATTAGTATACGTTATTGCGCCAAAATATTCTCAGAAAAATCGCAATTCATCAGAACGTTGTGATACATATGAGGCCGGTTGTCTAAGAATCGGCATATGCCTGGCACCGTGAAATTTCGAAAACACGTGCAAAGGAGTTCTCGATGATGCTGAGCATCATGGCATACTTTATTTTGCCCAATCCGGCCGGTGCAGCCGGGCTGCAGGTCGGATTTTTTTACGTTTTGTATCGTATTTCTCCGATAACACAATCAGTATACCAGCTATTGCTCTGAAATTTGAATACCATCCAATTTGGGCCATGTAGCTCCATTGTTATTGCGAACTGAATTATAAAAAAAATCTCGAATACTAGAAAAGTGTAGGGTCAGGCGTTTACATGAGGGGATGCGTCTTGTCAATATGATCATTTTTCGTATGCTATGTATGGGTTTATAAGTTCGCGATGTTCTGTTACATGTATTTTTACATCTTCAATTTGAAGGCCTCCCTATCGCGAGGAATGATGAATGAGATAATGAATTATGTTTCACTTCGGCAAGAAAGGTCATATATATTTTATCTATATTTACGAAGTGAAACATAATAAATTCTCTCATTCGTCATTCCTCGCGCTCAGTTGCGCGGCGTCAATGAGAGGGAGTCTCTCGAAATGAAGATGTAAAAACACGTGTAGCAAAAAATAGTCAACTTGTAAAACCCTACATAGCATACGAAAAATGATCATATTGACGAGACGCATCTCCTCATGTAAACCCCTGACCCTACACTTTTCTAGTATTCGAAAAAAATATAATTCAGATCGCAATAAAAATGGAGCTACCAGATTTGAATAATTGGATTCTACATGACCTAATTGGGGTGGTATTCAAATTTCAGAGCAATGGCTTGTATACTTCTTGTGCTATCGGAGAAAAAACGATATAAAACGTAAAAACTCCGACCTGCAGCCCAGCTGTACCGGTCGGATTGGTGCAAAATGAAGTAGACCATGATGCTCAGCACAATCGAGAACCCCTTTGCACGTGTTTTCGAAATTTCACTGTGCCAGCCTCCGAAGGCGTTTTGCCGATTCTTCGACAACCGGTTAATTACTATATTTCAAAATATAGTAATTAACATAGTGAAACGAACTACATATTAAAACTGTAAAAATAATGCTCACATTCTTCATATCGATGGCACACTCATTTTCCTGCTCCTTGTCCTCGAATAACTTGGCAAATGCTGTATCTCTTCTACAGATTGGACACGAAAGACGTCCGCTTGTCTACAATATAATTCTGATTTATTTTATTTTATTTTCTTTGCACTCTCGAGAATACGAGACATCTGCACTGAAAAGGCGAAGATTGTGCTAAATTTCATAATGAACATTTTCATGTGATAGCGGATAAGTAAATATGATATGATGATATGAAATATGATATATGTAACGCACTTAAAAGCGAAACGAGATCACAACAAAACTGTGTTACCTTTTCGTCGCTTCATCTCTGATCTCGTTGATTTTCTTCGTATTTTGTTTCTCGTTCATTCGGCTATTGTAATAGCGGCTAAAGTCTACTACTGCTCCTTCGACAGCATTTTTAAGTCCTTGCATGTCGTCTATTTTATACCCTTAAAAAATTTCCAAGTTGATTCGTATCTGTTGGGAACAACAACAACAACTGTTCTCACTGTGCATTTACGATATGCAGATATCTCAGCAGCTCGGGGTTGAGCAATTGGACCACGTTTTTCATAAATGGTTTTGTATCATCAAACAATCACTTAATCAATTCGAAATTGTAATCCCACCAAATACAATCTGTGCGAAGAGATGTTTAGTTGCTTCCGGGTCATCAATGATTTGGCCGCAATTTGTAGAGCTCGAAGTACCGAAGCGTCCAGCGTGTTCCGTATCTATGGAGATGGGCTTGAAGACGATCTTAGACTTTGGCATAACTGCAAACACAAATTAAGAATTATGAAGAGTTTGAAGTGCACGAGAAAGCAAAGAGATGAATGCTAGCAATGGAGGAATAGTTGACTGATGACCGGAGACTTCCGATGTCTGTCTAGAAGGATCTGGTAAACGTCCTTCTGACCACCTTCTGGCATTCCTCATATAACTCATTGAACGAGAATGTCATGCATGACCAAGGGCTGCCAGTGGGCATCAACGAATATGATTGTGTGGTAGTGAGTTCGGATTGGAACTGAGCTTGGCAATTGATAAACAATGTGATCAATGTTATTTTAAGACGTATTAGCAATTTTGAGAGCATCAGCTCACAACCCTCATACAGTTCTTCTAAAATTTGTATATATGGCGCCAATTGATAACACAATATTTATCTTCATAGTTCAAAATGATATTTAAAAATGAAGTAATGCGGTCAAAAATATATTCTTAAACACTGAATGCATATCATATGTTATGTTATGAAAAGTGCCATTGCATGAACAATAGTTTTCCGAAGAGTAGTGGCAGGAAGATGTATTCAGCAACATTCACCCGAGCACGATCACGCGAGAGGTCGACCTGTTAAACAATTAATATTTTTGTTAATACTGTACTTGTTGCGTTTAAACTAGCCCCGACAATCTGACAACGCAGTTAAACATATTTTCGAAATTCCGATGTAAAAATTTCTATTCAGAATTGAGTTCGGTTATATTAAAACATTCAAAATTTACCCTGTCACACTGGAAACGAGTGAGAGAGTACGCGGCTTCAAAAGAGTTATTTTCCTATTTGCAACATATTTCAGCCAGGCCAGTTTTTAATGAGAGTCCTTCTTTAACACTCGTTTCCTGAGAGATTGCATGAATGTAAGACCTAGTGTTACAAACTATTCACAATACACCGTTCTCGACAGAATTTGGGCCAATGATTCATGTCAGGATTTATAGTTTTTTTTTGAAAAGTCTGGAGCCGTAAAGTAAAAAATGCCTAAATTCCGGCTCTGAGAACTTCCAAAGTTCTGCAATCAATAACTTGGTTCAAAATTAACGTTACGAGTTCTACAACATTACTTTAAAGGCATCGTCGAGTGGCGTCGAAATCACATGAAAAACTACGATAAACCGAAAATGGTTAAACAAATATTAGCCGCCCTGAAAAATATTTTGCCTTTTTCAAGTTGGTTTATTGCATTTTCGGATTCTCCAGATCATTTTACATCGGATACCGCCATTTCAGAATTTTAAAATTTAATCCAGGCCACTTATAGCTTTCAGAAGAATAAAAACATAAGATTTTTTTGAAAATTTGTAAAAATCAAAGATAAATAAATCCCGAATTCTTGCTTCCAAACTGGAACTCTCGGGCTAAAATATCATTTCGGGGTCAATACAATCAGTTTTGAGGTCTGTGAGTGTTTTGAAGAAAATTTTTTTTATCGAATATTTCGACACTTTTCAAGGGTGCGAGGAAATCGTGGACTTTTCATCGCAATTTTTAAAAATCGAATTTGCCTCTAAACCTCAAAACTGATTGTGCTGACCCCGAAATGATTATTTAGACCGAGAGTACCGAGAGTTGGAAGCAAGAATTCGGGATTTATTTATCTTTAATTTTTTTTAAATTTTCGAAAAATCGGCTCTTTTTGGTCTTCTGAAAGCTATAAGTGCACGGGATTAAATTTTAAAATAATGACGGTATCCGATATGAAATGATCTGGAGAATCCGAAAATGCAAAAAGACCACTTGAAAAAGGCAAAAAAAAATTTTAGGGCGGCTAATATTTGTAGACCCATTTTAGGTTTTTCGAC